>JARHVA010003173.1:605000-1205000 GCA_037957365.1 Torreya grandis
AATGACAACAAGCACTCCTCTTCTTTCAGAAGTACTATTCAGCAAGCCACAAGAATACTCCAGGTAGTAACAACAAAATGTAGCAAAAGATGTAATAATCAGCAAATCGAGATGTAGCGCAAAGTCTCCACCTGAATTGCTCAAGAGTAAGATACGAAGGACAATGAGGGCACAAAGTCGTCCCGAGGTCCTTTACACAGAAATGAAAAGAAAACACACTAAAGGCAATTATGGGAGCACAAAGTCTCTCCACAGTTAACTCTTCAGGACACCTTCCTGACTGCTATCACTAATTCTGCTTGTTAAATTAAAGGAATAGAAGATATATTAAGGAAAAAGACATAAGAATAATTTCCTCAACAATAAAGATATCACAACACAAAGTCTGAAAAATCACTTGCTTTCTTATTCCAATAACAAAATATGATCAACAAACTGAGCTCAAAGTCTCATGAATGCCTTTCAATTTGGGTAGAGTTTTGTTATGATTGTCAAAAAGAGATCTTTTACAATAACAAGAGAGTCCCTTAAATAGCCACTTCAAGAAGGACTTGATAGCAGTAACACATCATGTTGCATTGAAATATGTTAGGAAGACAGGCTGGAAATTAGAGGCATCTACCCATTTGTTTTTCTCAATGCAGAGAAACAAGTCACGTTATTGAAAGTTTGCATCTTCCAATGTCCACCTGGTGATCTGATCCTTCTTCATCGTTCCTCCTTTTCTGGTTAATTGAATCGGGTCCTGGATTCAATTTGTTGTTCTGTTCTTTAGTCACTTTCTGCTGGTCTTGGCCTTAAAGCCTGTGAATGCATTTGGGTCTGTAGATTACAAGGATCAATGACTATTTTATGAGCTTTGAAATTGACGTTCACGTGCCCGTCACTACATTTTCAATGTCTAGTTCGTAGTCTTGAATTTGACGTCTTCGGGCGCGTCACCCCTTGGTCCTTCTTCAGCTTTTCTGTTTGGCATCTTCCCGAAGGGAAGATGACCCTTCAGCTTCATGGAGTGTCCTTTAAGTTGGTAGTCGAGAGTCCCCTGCAAGGGCACCTGCCCTTCGAGGTCCTTCGGCGGCCTTTTCCTTAGCAGACTATTTCTCGGGTTTTCTTACAGATAATTCCCGTGGGTATTTTCCCCGAGCTTTCTCTGCGGGCAAATTCCTGCAGATAAAAAGTTAGGGGACAAATTCCTGTGGATAAAAAGTCCGCAGAAATTTATCGATCACTTTGCCTTTATAAAATTCTTTGGGTTTTTTCCGCATGCGGCTTGTCTGAATTCATTCGGACTTTTTGTCCGAAGGAATTCCTTCAGACAAAAAGTTCAAAGGAATTATTTCTTGCCTTAGCCTTTTTTGAATTTTGAAAGAATTACCTTTGTGGCCTTCTTTGAAAATGACCCTTCCAAAGGGTATTTTTGTCAACCAAGTGCCCTCCACAAGGGCACTTGTCATTCGGGAAGCTCTCTTGAACTTTTACATTTGAACTGCTCCTTTGAACCGTCACAGTGAACCGCTTAGTTGAACTAAGCTGTTGAACCGTTTGATTGAACCAAACGTTGAACCAAAGCATTGAACCGCTTGGTTGAACCATGTCATTGAACCACTTCGTTGAACCAAGGCTTTGAACCAAAATGGTTCAAGCCGATGGTTCATTTGATTGAACCGAAGCGATGAACCAACCGTTGAACCAAAAGACGTTAAACCAATTGTTGAACCACTTCATTGAACCAAAAGGTGTTGAACCAACCGTTAAACCAAGCTTTGGTTCAATGGTTCAAACGAAGCCTTGAACCGATTGATGAACCATTTGATTGAACCAAAGGATGAACCAAAGTGTTGAACCTTTTGAACTTTGAACTCGTTGAACCAAAGTGGTTCAACGGGTCAATCCTTCTTTGTTTAGATGCTTGCTGATGGAGATTTTTGATTGAACTAAGGCACTGAACCAATCCTGAAAATGACCAAGTGTTAGAAACCAATTCTTTTGGTTGAACCCACCTGAAGAACCTGTGAAGCCCGTTGAACTTGTAGAAATGAACCTGCCTGCAGAGTCCGTAGAAATCAAGTCTGCTGAGTTCGTAGATTTTCTATTCGTGTTGAGTCCATAGATTCAAGCTTGCAGAGTCCATAGATTTAAGCCTGTAAGTTTGTAGATTTAAGCCTGCAGAGTTCATAGATTTCTGAGAAGCTTGAAAAATGAAAAATTTGAATGCCCAGGACAAATTCTGAAAAGAGAAGAGACAATTTTGATCTGTAGGACCAAAATAGTTCAAATGTTGTCCCAAAAATGAGTGATATTTTTTGGTGGACAACAACTGGCTCCAGTTGGGGAACTTCTATCAATTGTAAAATGAATTTAAGGGAGTAGAATCCAGAATCTCCAGTTTCTTCATGTGTACCATTGGGCTACAGAGTCATGCTACCCAGAAATAGAAGGCATCAAAAATGAAAATAAACAAAACAAAATAGAAATAAAAACTATACAAATATACATATGTACAGATGGAATGATCTGATACTTCGAGAATTGAAGTATTTTAGATGTTGCTTCTTGGGGGATAGTGAAAATAGTGCTCTATTCTGATAAACTAGCAAGAAGACATTTTGCCCCCAGAAATGGTGACGGGCAAATGGAGTTCTCCATTGGGAAACCAATTTTCTGCGTCTTCCCCTTGGATTTTTCTTCTTCTTGTCTCATGGCAGGATGTGGTCTTCAAACTGGAAACCATAACTCCTTACTCTCTTGGTGAAGGATTCATTTGCCTGATTTTAATTTGCAACAGCATGGTCCATTACTGTAATTGATTGTTCTTATGGTTCAGTCCAACATATGATTGGATTATCCAAATCAAACTCCTGACAAACTATCAGCTTAACATCTCCTTTGATGGAAAAAAGTGTCTCCCAAAAAGAATGTCTTTAGTCAGATGGGAAAAAGTGTGTCTCCCAAAATCTCATGGTGGACTTAATATAAGATCCATCAGGACTATGAATAAAGCCCTCCTCTCAAAAGTTTGTTGGAATCTGATTCACAATAACAGTGAGTGGGGGGAAATAATGTATGCCAAATACATGCATAGCATTGATGATTCTAACTTTCTTCAACAGGCGGGATTACCCCAGGGGTCTGTGATATGGAATAAAATGCTAAAAAGTAGAAGTCTTCTCAAACAGGGAATTAGGTGGAAGCTTGGAAATGGCTGACAGATTAAATTCTGGGAGGATAATTGGTTAAGGGACAAGCCTCTCATCTCCCAAGGAAACTATGGAGAAATTATAGGCCTGACTACTCAGTTCTTGGTGATAGGGTTAGTGATTATATGGAAAATAATAATGGGATAAGGAGCTGGAAAAACCTTTTGGATTGCTGTGTGCATAGGCCTGAGCTTATCCCAAGAATTCAGGAGATCCAACAATGTGTTTAGGAGATCAGAATCCCACTCTTCCCTTGGGAGGATGAACAATACTAGTGGCCGAATAAGAATGGATCATTCTCTGTCAAATCTGCCTATCATCTACTTACACCTGAAGCTCAAAATAAGGAGGTATGGAAAAAGGTTTGGAATCATAAACTCATTCCAAAGATTAACTTGTTCTGGTGGGTTGCTGCCCATAACAAAATCTTTACTCAGGACAACCTTCAAAAGAGGGGGTTTACTTTGGTCAACATATGTTTTCTGTGTGGTTCAAGAGTGGAATCAGTTTCACACCTATTCATACACTGTGAGTTTATCCGGGATTTATGGGGCATAATACTTAACAACTTTGGCATTGAATGGGTTTGCAATTATGAACTTAAAGAAGTAATTCTCAGCTGGAACTCAACCTTCACACATCCCTGGATTAAGGAACTATGGAAGCAATCTCTACCATGCTTGAGCTGGACTTTATGGAAAGAGCAAAATCACATAATTTTTAGGGACACTACTAGAAATGCTGCTAAGGTGTTTAACTCCTTTGCTAGGACCATCTTGGAAAGTGTTACAACAGCTCATATTAGTGTTGCGGAGAAACCCCTATTTGAATTTGAAAGTCAAATTACTATCAAATGGAAGGTTTTAAACCTTATCCCTGGGCATGATAATTCCAAAATTCTTCAGAGACTTCATACTAAATGGATACCACCTAAACCCAATTGGATGAAACTCAATTTTGATGGGGCATCCAAGTTGAGTGGTAAAGCAAGTGGAGGAGGAATAATAAGAAATGAAAAAGGAGGGATGTCTTCTGTCTATGTTGGTGGCATGGGTTGCCAGAGTAACAACTATGATGAAGCTATGGCCTTACTTTGGGGATTAAAGTTAGCTATATCCCTAGGAATTAGAAAATTGAATATTCAAGGAGATTTTAAGTTGATCATAGATGTCGTTAATAAAGCATCTAACTTTGGTATCCATCTAAAAGACATCATTACGGACATCTAGTTTCTTTTACAAAAGTTTTCTAAAGTTGAGATTAACCACACCTACAGAGAAGGTAACAGAGTCGCTGATGCTTGTGCCAACCTTGGTCAACAATTCTCAGGTTGGAGGGTATGGCGACAAGGGGCTCATATACCCCCAAACATTAGAGAGATCATTCAGAAGGAGATGACGGAGCATGAATGATGCACATTGATGACGAAGATAGCTTTTGAAGGCGGTCCACATGGAGAAGGCCATTGCGGATCATGGAAGCGATGGGTAATCCAGGGAATGCTGACAATGTGGATAATGAGAATCTTAAGGATCTTTTTAATTCTATAGTTATGTAGTTTCATCCTTTTTGACTCTGGTCTTTCCAGTGTTTTGTTTTGCTTCTGACTTTGTTTCTCGACTGTGTCATTGGTTCGGTGCTGGCATCTTTTATTTGCCAGCCTTCCTGTCTTTTTTGACTATATAGGGTTCAACCCCTGGTTTACCGCCTTAATTAATCAAAAAACATCTCCTTTGATGTGAAGGAGTTTGATTTCTGCTACAGGGGTTGATGTTTGGGTGACCACGTATTTTGCCTCCTTTTCAGGGAGCAATCTCTTCATCACGCCTTGGACAGGGATCCTTGCCTCAGACAAGTCCATGTTTAGTTCTCCTCCCACGTCCTTACAAAAATTTCATCCAAACAAAATGCCATATGATGATGGGACGTCAGCGACCAAGACAGTCATCTTGATTCTCTTGTCTGGAAAGGCTACCAATGCAAATTGGGCATCTTTGATTTGCCCCAACAGTGGTACTTGCTTGTTCTCCATGGAGAGACATCTCCCAAAGGTTTTGGTCAATGTGAGACCCAGAGACTTAGCTAATTTAGCAGGCATGACATTGTCAGATACCTCAGAATCAATGATGCAATTGTTGAGTTGATAACCATTTATTAATAGGGAAACATAGAAAGGTTCTATTTTCCCAGGAGCAGTTGGAGGAGTAATGACAAGATTATTTAGAATGGGCATGTTCTTTGGGGAATCAAAAATTATTTTCTTAACCTCTTGTCTTTCAGGGATGGTTTGGTTCTTGACACATTGGACCAACCTATTCAATTAATCAAGATTGGACTGCAAGTATTCAAATTCAGACATTTGTATTTTGGTCTTTTTGACATGATCAATTATGTCAAATGGCTGAATTGAACTAGGAACAGAGGAAGGCATTTCAACTTTTTGGGTTTTAGGAGGGATGGGAGGAGGGCTGGTTTGCGAAATGGGAGTAGAAGGTGAAGGTGAAATTGATGTACTTACATTTTGGGTAATCACCAAGTCCTTTGACTAAAAAGGCAGAGTGGTTCCACATTTAGCAATTGTAATTGATGGTTGAGGTTGTTCCTCTGTCTTCTTTTTATCAGCTTGCTAGATTAATTGGTTCTTGGACCTAGTAAACACTGCATATGATCCATCAAAAGCTTCTCCTTTGCTTTCAAGTTCATCTTGATAGTTCAGGAAACCAATGTGGGAGTCACCAGCTTATTTTTCTTGATTGTCTTCAAGGAGATCAACATCATTTTCTTGATTCAATTCAGGCTGGAAAAAAAACTCTGATTCTGCTTCAAGATATCTGATTGCTGAACTGGTTGGAGGAGCTTCCAGGGTAAGTTTCCCTTGTGGGGAAGGAAGCTGATTCTATTGCCCTTGATTCCTGACAGCATTGCCCTAATACGACTGATTTGGAAATGTCTTTCTTGGCATATCTCTATATGAAGGAGCAAAAGACATTCCTTGCGCCATTTGCTTTTTCAAGGCTAGCACTTCATTTTCCAGCTTTTACACTATTGGATCAGTGGTGCCTGTAGATGAATATTCAGAAGATGATGAAGGTCTATTTCTATTTGGATCTCTTCTTATCTTCCCTGCTAAAATGAGATCATCTTCTACATCAGTGGCCAAAAGTTGAGCTGTAGCAAGGTCTATTTGACCAGCACGTCTCAAAAGAAAATTGACTTCAGGCAACTGAGAATTAATGAAGAAGCATTTGAGATTCTTAGTTGTAGGTCGAGCTATTACAATAATTTTGTTCCTCAGTTTGTCAAATTTGGCTATGAAGTCTCTCATAGGCTCATAAGGCTCTTTCTTCATCTGTGTAAGTTGAGCCAGAAGTGCATGTGCATCTTCTGCAGATTTGAATCTGGCTTCAAACTTATCTTTGAGAGTATTCTAATCAGTCACTGACCAAGCCTGTAGATGATAAAACCAATCTGTAGCAGCACCTTGTAGTGTCTCCACAAAAATCCTGACTACTACATCTTCAAATTCTACTCCGATTACTCCACAAGCTATGTTGAAGGCTACAATGTGCTCATCAAGATGAACTTTCCTATCACCATAGAATTTGGGGAAATTCTTCCTTGAACTGCATGAAAGCTCATGTAGAGGTGGAGTAAGATTGAGAGGACCAAAATCATTACCCTAGGGGCCTTGAACTGCGATTGTAGGATTATGAAAAGGAGGAATAACAAATCTTAGAGGGGTAATTATTGGCAAAGCTTTATCAACAACAGAAGTAGATACTTCGTCTGGCAATGGAGATCTGACTTTAGTAGGAGGAAAGCTCTTGGTTCATTGGAGACAAGATGGTAAAGGAAACAGATCAAAATCACTTTGTTGTACCAACTCGAATACAGGGTCAACGATACCTTTATCCCTTTGGCTTCATGTATACCTTGAATTTGCCAGATTGTGAAACAAAAATGGAAAAGAATTGACCTTGCTTTAGTTTAAAGCTTGAGGCTTTAAACTGTGCATTTTTTTTCGATTGGTGTGGAGGTGAATGGATAGATTATAAATGGATAATGGGTATATCCCCAGCGGAGTCGCCAAAAACTGTTGGTTAAATATTTTGTCGATCAGTGTACTGATAAACAAAATAAGTTTGATCAGCCAAAGTAGGAAGATTAGTCATCCAAATGTGTAGGTTTACCACATTAGAAGGGGACTGATCTCTCCTCTCATCAAGGGGAGGTTCCCTATATATATATATATATAAACAAAAAATAATACTCAAGGGTAGGAAGAACCATCCATCTCTCTTTTTTCAGAGATGATGTGTGCAGATCAAAGGAGAAACTCAAGGAAAATGACAGAAAGCACTCCTTTTCTTTCAGAAGTACTATTCAGCAAGCCACAAGAATACTCCAGGTAGTAACAACAAAATGTAGCAAAAGATGTAATAATCAGCAAATTGAGATGCAGCACAAAGTCTCCCCCTGAATTGCTCAAGAGTAAGATACAAAGGACAATGAGGGCACAAAGTCGTCCCAAGGTCCTTTACATAGAAATGAAAAGAAAACACACTAAAAGAAATTATGGGGGCACAAAGTCACTCCACTGTTAACTCTTCAAGACACCTTCCTGAATGCTATCACTAATTTTGCTTGTTAAATTAAATGAATTGAAGATATATTAAGGAAAAAGACATAAGAACAGTTTCCTCAACAACAAAGATATCACAGCACAAAGTCTAAAAAATCACTTGCTTTCTTATTCCAATAACAAAATATGATCAACAAACTGAGCTCAAAGTCTCAGGATGCCTTTCAATTTGGGTAGAGTTTTGTTTTGATTGTCAAAAAGAGATCTTTTACAATAACAAGAGAGTCCCTTATACAACCACTTCAATAAGGACTCGGGAATAGTAACACATCATGTTGCATTGAAATCTGTTAGGAAGATAGGCTAAAAATTAGGGGCATCTACCCATTTGTTTTTCTCAATGCAGAGAAACAAGTCACGCTATTGAAAGTTTTCATCTTCCAATGTCCACCTGGCGATCTGATCCTTCTTCATCGTTCCTCCTTTTTTGGTTAATTAAATTAGGTCCTGGATTTAATTTGTTGTTCTATTCTTTAGTCACTTTTAGTTGGTCTTGGCCTTAAATCTTGTGAATGCATTCAAGTCTATAGATTACAAGGATCAACGGCTATTTAATGTGCTTTGAAATTGACGTTCGTGTGCCCATCACTACGTTTTCAACATCTAGTTCACTGTCTTGAATTTGACGTCTTCGGGCGCATCACCCCTTGGTCCTTCTTCGGCTCTTTTATTTGGAGTCTTCTCGAAGGGAAGATGACCCTTCAGCTTCAGGGAGTGTCCTTTAAGTTGGCAGCTGAGAGTCCCCCGCAAGGGCACCTGCCCTTCGGGGTCCTTCGGCGGCCTTTTCCTTAGTGGATTATTTCTTGAGTTTTCTTCAAACAATTCCCGCAGGTATTTTCCCTGGGCTTTCTCCATGGGAAAATTCCTACAGACAAAAAGTCCGAGGACAAATTCTCACAGATAAAAAGTCCATGAAAATTTCCCGATCACTTTGCCTTTGTAAAATTCTTTGGGTTTTTTCCGCCCGCGGCTTATCTGAATTCTTTCAAACTTTTTGTCTAGAGGAATTATTTCTTGCCTTAGCCTTTTTTGAATTCTAAAAGAATTACCTTTGCATCCTTCTTTGAAAATGACCCTTCCGAAGGGTATTTTTGTCAACCAAGTACCCTCTGCAAAGGCACTTGTCCTTCAGGAAGCTCTCTTGAACTTTTACATTTGAACCGCTCCTTTGAACCGTCACAGTGAACCGCTTGGTTAAACTAAGCCATTGAACCATTTTATTGAACCAAAGCATTGAACTGCTTGGTTGAACCATGTTGTTGAACCACTTCATTAAACCAAGGCTTTGAACCAAAATGGTTCAAGCTGATGGTTCAAGCCGATGGTTCATTTGATTGAATCGAAGCGATGAACCATCTGTTGAACCAAAAGACGTTGAACCAATGGTTGAACCACTTCATTGAACCAAAAGACGTTGAACTAACCGTTGAACCAAGCTTTGGTTCAACGGTTCAAACGAAGCCTTGAACTGACTGACGAACCACTTGATTGAACCAAAGGATGAATTAAAGCGTTGAACCTTTTGAACTTTGAACTCGTTGAACCTTTGAACCAAAGTGGTTCAATGGTTCAATCCTTATTTGTTTAGATGCTTGTTGATGGAGATTTTTGATTGAACTAAGGCACCCAACCAATCCTGAAAATGACCCAAGTGTTAGAAACTGATTCTTTTCGTTGAACCCGCCTGCAAAACCTGTGAAGCCCATTGAACTTGTAGAAATGAACCTGCCGACAGAGTCCATAGAAATCAAGTCTGCTGAGTCTGTAGAGTTTCTCTTCCTGCTAAGTCCATAGATTTAAGCCTGCAGAGTCCGTAGATTTAAGTCTGCAGAGTCCGTAGAGTTTTGAAAAGCTTGAAAAATGAAAAATTTGAATGCCCAGGACAAATTTTGAAAAGGGAAGAGACAATTTTGATATGTAGGACCAAAATAGTTCAAATGTTGTCCCAAAAATGAGTGATATTTTTTGGGGGACAACATATTTCATCAAAAAAATAATAATTATTATAATTTTTTACAAAACTATTTTAATTAAAACTTGTATATATATTAACTTTTTGATTTAACCATTTAAAGAAGACAATATTTTTTATTTTTTATGTTGCTAAATAAACACTCACAAACAAATATGAAAAAAAAACATTTTAATTATTATATATTTTTATAAAATATTTTTTATATCAGCAAGAGTATACACACCCTTCTATCAATGCATGTCTATTACAATTTGACGATAAGGACACCACTTTATTAATATGCAATCTTTATCTTAACCTTCAAGATTCATAGTCAATACAATATATGCAGGGACTAGCTACTATGTGGCACTTATTTTTTTAATGTTTTCTTTTTCTTTTATTTTTATTTATTTTTTATATTTAAAAGGTAGAGAAATTTACTATTGGAATGTTTCAGTTTATTTTACTATACAAATAATAAAAAATATAAAAGGGTACATAGCAATGTAGTTGGTTGGTATTCATGGCTCAAACTCTATGTTGGTGGATAAAATATCGATTCAAAATACGACATAAAAACATAGGTAATAGAAAGCTAAGTCAGATAAGACATGACACTCAAGACAACATTATAAAAAAACACATAAGAGAATTAAGCATAGGTTGTAGCACTCGAAAGAGGAGACAAAAGATCATCTTTGGGTGGTAAAGTAGTCCAAGTGGAAGGCTCTACTAAAGTGGGGTCCAGTACTACCCAGCTATCCATGGGGTTTGAATCTAAAGTCATATCTATCAATGTGAAACCAAAACATCAATATCATGACATCCTTTTTAGTCCTTTCTCTTTTTAACCTTTGTCTAATCCTTTAGATGAGGACCAACAATAATCATCTTTAGCTTGATATTATGTCGAGATTCATATGGGGATTGATCCTTATTAGACTTAAAAGTTTCATATTCATGTGATCTCTTGATTCCTCCACCTATAACATTGTCTACAAATGTCTCTATGGATGAGGAACCTCCCACAATCGACTCTTCTTCAATAGTTGTTGTCCCATAATTTATTTTGCTAGTTCCATCTTTAAAGTTTTTCGTGACCTAAGATGTATTCATATCAGTTGAGACTTTTGCTTCTTCATCCTTCAAAAGAGGATGCTCATACAGCTGCCAACTTTTAAATTTAAAGTGTTGGTCTTTTTTTCTTTTTCGGTTTACTTGCTTGTGGACATACCTCTTGGAGATGTTCAGTATGATGACATAAACAACATATAAAAGCAGTGTTTTCATAATCCAAGGTTTAGATTCAACGAAAATTGTCATATTTCAACTATATTCTATTTGGGAGATCTTTGCTAAGTTCCATCTACACATAAATCCAAGCATATGTGAAAAGTCGCTGTTGAAACCTCTCACAATCCATCTTGATGAATATTTCCAATGACTTCACACACTGAAGGGTCATAAAAGGGAAGAGAAATATTTGAGAGTTGAACCTAAGATAACATTTTGGGCACCATCAAAATGGTAGGATCAAAATCTAGAACCTAGGCAGTAATAAACAACCTAATTCTACCCCAAAATCAAGGTCCTTCCTTACAAATTCTCTAATAATCTTTTAAAGACAAAAACTTGACTAGAGAAGTTTCATTTGGCTTAAACTTAGTTTATAAGGGACAAAAAGAAGACGTGGAATTATCTTACATGAAGAAGTTTCACTTGACTTATACTTAATTTTGTTATGCATAATTTAAATTGTTATTTAATTTCATTATGCATAATTTGAATTGTTGTAGTTCAATAATTTTAAGGATATTGTATTATCATATAACCCATTATTAAGTATTTCAATAAAATACATTAGTATAATTTTCACCTTATATTGTGAGTTTACATTGACAGTTACATGGGGAAGTTTCACTTGACTAAACTTAATTTTATTGTGCATAATTTGAATTGTTATTTAATTTCATTGTGCATAATTTAAATTATTGTAGTTCCATAATTTTAAGGATAATGTATTGTCATACAACCCATTATTAAGTATTTTAAGCAAACACATTAGTATAATTTTTACCTCATATTAACACTTTGCAAAATAAAAATTAAAGTTTTAGCATTCCTATCAAATTAAATAATAGTATTTGTAAAAAATAAAATATTTTTAAAATTTTTAATTTTCATTTAATTTAATTTAAATAATAAACATTTTTAAATGATGTAACAAATTTATATAGATTATGTAAATTTAGTAATTAATTACATCAAAGGCGTTATAATGCAGAGCACATAGTAAATATCCAAGAACAATTCGTCTCTAGATATTCTACAAAATATTATTCTCCAGATTTTTGTTTGATATTCATTTTACATCGTGACCAAAACACATGGATTTTGTAGGTTACGATAGGCTTAATTGAAACTTGATGGGGAAATAGCCAAGCACGTACATGATTACTTCGATTGAAATCATTATATCACCATAACTGGAATAGGGTTCCACAAATACACTCTTTGGTTATCTTAATTGAGAACCATTGGTGAATATTCGGAAATGGTTTTCCATAGTTGCTTATTAAACATGTAGCATGGTTACTTTTCATTTAGATCATTTCCATACTTTTAATATTGAAGACAATGAGAAAGAATGCAAAGTAAAGAATAGAGAGCATTAGGAGCACACCTTCAAAGAATGCAAAGCAAAAAATAGAGAGCATAAGGAACCCACCTCAATGTATCTATGTAAGTGGGAAAACAAAACTGTGATAATCGATGTGAGTGCACCTACAACAAGAAATATTTCCTCCCATTTTGTGGCCTTTCCTTAAATTTTTTTTTAGGCAAGAACGAGAGTGGAAATTCCCAAAGTCACAATTATAGGTCAATACAACACCATAAAAATTCAACTAGCATATATCCATAAATAAGGATTGAACAATGTACCCATTATGAATTTGGTGGCCCAAATGGTAATGGTTGCCATTGCTGACCATTTTGACACCTCTAGGGGAGTGACCTTTCTCAACATGGGAACTATTCTTTCCTTCCATAGTGCATCTATCTTTCCCATGTACCATTGTAGATGACTATTAATCGCCTTCAAGTATTTTATCTCAATTGGGATTTTGCCTTTTACTCGTGTGCACTTGAAGCTTAAACCCTTTGTAAACCCTTATTATGGTTTGTGTGAAGAGATATTAGATCCAAGTGCCTACCATTTTTTTTGAGGTTGTATACAACACAAAGAGGGAGGGAGGATGCATGTTGATGATGTCATCTAAATAAGGGGTTCAATTGAGGAGTTGAAATGGATGCAAAAATCCCACCAACCATAACCATTGATCTAGAATACAATTTGCCAAATATAATAAATATCTAAAATCTTACGTCAATCATAATATACCTTATCAAGAATACTAAGTACACACATTATATATCACTTTACCTTTGTCCCCCTCCCATCTGTTACTTTGTAATTGCTTCAGCTAGTTAGCAAGTAGTTTTAAAAAACATTATAAAGAAAGGGGCAAGCAATTAATGAGAGCAATGCAGAGTGTAGTGTTTCTCCTATAAGTTATTGCCTTCAAGAATAAAAAAATACCAACTTGTGAAGGAATTGATTATTAGGATGAGTTCAAATCTTGGTGCCACATTGTATAAATATTGTGGAGCGACAAATATCTCATTCTACAAAACATACAAATTCAAAGTAGTCTTTCATGAAAGATGAATGATCTGGAATGCCATGTGTTGGACTAAGAGTTATGCAGCATACCATTGGGATTCCACATGCCTTAGATTTTTATATGTTTATACCATTTCTAAAACTAATCATATCCACATTAAAATATAACTTGTTTCCTTCTCAATGTTTACTTCGTACATATTGAACTTAACTATGTCAAATGTTGAGGATTAGTATTTACATTAGGTAAAATATTATTTACATTTGTTGATTATTTACCATATTGGATAAATAATACTTACTGTGTGTAAGTTATCGTATGGGTAAAAATAGTAATATAGTTAGTAACATTATTATTAGAAAATAATAATGTATATTTGGTTAGTATAATATATTATGTATAGAAGTTGCAATATATTATTGTTATTATGTGTTTAACAACCACATGATTCTAGGATAAAATCATGGGATGTTGACTCTCTAATTATAGGCTATCTCTTACCTATATATTTGGATTTATACCTATGAGTCAACGTAATAGGAAAATAATAGAATGTGAATAATATAATTTATTGTGTGTTGAAATATAATTCTTTATGTTTTCACATTTATCTCCTTTGCATGATTGAATTATTTAAATCATTGAATAATCTCATTGGATTATTAATAGTGGTATCAGAGAAGTGTTTGATCTCTCTGTGATGGATCAATTATGGGTCTGTAAAAGAATATGAGGGGCAGTTACATTACGCTTTGTCTACATGCATGGTGAAACTATTATATGAGAATATTTAAGATCAGTGTTTCTTTTTTTGAAGTTCAAAATAAGTTGTCAATTCATTGGGTATCTTTGGCACCTACATAGTTTTCAAAAGTAGACGTGTTGGGAGAAGATTTGATTTCATTCGTGCTATCATTCTTTATGCAAGCTATTTAATTCATGTGTACTTATATTTTTTTGGCTTCGAAGTATGTTATTGGTATTAATTATCATTAATAGGTGTGTTACAAGGAACAAGGCGATTTTTCATTGCAATCCTCGTTAAATATGTTCTATAAATAGAACATCCTATTTTCATTGTTCAAATATGTTTAGTCATATTCTACTGCCATTTCCAAACTAACATTAGATGCACTTGGAGTATCATTTAGGCCATATAGGAATTTCATGAAGGATTGACATTTTAGTTTAGATCATACTGAGATATCTATTTCATGTGACTCGTCTTTCTTTCCTTATGAGCCTGGTCTTTGTCTTCAAACATCCATGTCAATTTTCCATTGCTCACAAATTTCACTATAAACTTGGCTTCTTAAAACATTAATTATGTCTATTTTGGATGGACAACCTGTTTTCAACTACATCTCTTCAAGATTAGTCATAATTTTCATGGATTTAGATAGTTTTTAGAGCACGCAGTTCAAAAAAAAATTGTGACCTATTTGCAATCTTTTACCCATGTGCATCTAAAGCAAGCATCGTTACCAAATTATGCATATACTGGCAAGGTTTATATTTATGTCATTGAGTCATATTTCTATGTCAAAGTTTGTAAGATTTCAATCATAATTAATAAATTATGTCTCATACATTCTTTGCTTCCTATTTCGCACCATGTGCCTTGAACCATTATTATGTTTTTGGTTTTAGGTGTCAATATTGGTATTAAAAGTGGTCAAATTTGTTTATAGGTTTTCAAAATTCTTAGTGAGTCATCGTAGTTAAAATAATTTTTTAAGCATCATTGAATCCCAATATTTGGTTTCTAGGTCTTAGTTTTCTCATAATTATAATCTTGTATGTCAAAGTCAAAAACTCAAAGGTGTCATAGTTTCTTTTATGGTCAAATTTTCAATAGTTTCTATTAAGGTTATTATTATCAAAAGTCTATGTTGATATTGTTAAAATAGTCTATATTAAATTCAAAGTCATTTTTATTTCAAAAGAGTCAAAATCTTATTGGGGTCATTATTAAGTGTGTCAAATAAAATTATTTGCAAAAGGATGCATTTTTGGTGGAAACTGACATCCTAAGTCAAATGTTTCACACTATGAGGGGAAAGTTATACAAATAAACCCAATGTGGAAATGATTGAGCTTCACGAATTCATCAACTAAGTAAACAACTTCCTATGAAGGAGGTTGGAGGCATTGAAGGATGGAGGGCATTCAAGCCTCTCATTAACCACTAGCAATGGGGCCACTTCTGATTTAGTGGCATGTATTTTTTAGTTGTGTGGTGTGGTAGATACATTTTTTTTCAGTGTGTTTTGTAATAAAAATAGAGTTTCATTCTTGTTCACTTATGCGTATTCCTCACATAACCCCTTTTATAGAAGCATTGTATAATGTCGTTCAAAATGTATTGTACCAATCATGATTTAAATTTTATTGGTAAACCTAAGAGAAAATGTTTATGTAAAGGTTTTTGGTGAACTTGTGCAAAATTAATTGTGTAAGGTTTATGGTGAACCTACAAAACCATTTACGGGTTATTAGTACTCCTTCAAAACCAATTGGGTAAGGTTATTGGTTGAAGCCAGGTAAAACTATCAGAGGAAAAGTATGGAGAATGAATAGAAGATTAGGTCTTTGTTCATACCTAGGTGGTGGTTGTATCCATTCATGAAATCCACTTGTAAGAATACAATGTGTTGGACTTTTGTGCAAGCCTGACACTACACAGTTGAAGAGTTGATCATGAGCACATAGACCTATGACACACTACAATAAGAGAACGAGATATATTTTACCATGTAAAAATTAAGAGGAGAAATGCTGAGGATTAGTATTTACATTAGACAAAATACTATCTACATTAGTTGATTATTTAATGTAGGCTAACTAATACATATAGTTTGTAAGTTACCATATGGGTAAATACAGTAATATAATTAGTAACATTCTTATTATAAAATAACGATGTATATTTGGTTAGTATAATATATTAAAAATAGAAGTTGTAATATATTATTGTTAATACGGGATAAGTGCACAAAGTTGGGGGACAAAAAGGGGCCTACCCGTGGACATGATTTTCTTAAAATTTCAGAAATTTGAACTTTTTTAGATAATTTGAGATATCTACACTCCAAATTTGAAGATGGTGTAAGAAAATGACATGTATAATTTCAAGTCTAGTTTCTAAAACACTATATTTTTTTCTAAATGGTAAAGTATAACTAGATCAAACATCGAAAATGTAAAGAGAAACTCCTATTTTTTTAAGAAAATAGAGTAGATAGACAGTCGTGTAGTGCACCATTTTTTGAGCTGAGTTTTATATTGTTTGAACACTTAGGTGAAAATTTATATAATATCTTCTAGTTTATGATCCATAGTTTTTCATATTTTTTCAATGAATACTTTGTTTAATGAATTTTACAATTAAATAGATCCTAAAAACTAACAAAAAATTAGATAGCCACCTATGTGAAGCATCTAACTGCCTTTAAAAAAAAAAAGTTTTTTTTTCAATGTGTGTATAATTAGGCCTTGTTTATGACCATATAACTTATTTTGCACTTGGATAAATGAAATAAAAATTATATGAACATGTATAAACATGTATGTTTGTGGCATGTAGTGGCGTAAAAAAGGTATAGTTAGAAATCAACATAGTTTCAAACTTTAAATTAGTCCAAAAATTATAAAAACCATATTTTTGGAAAGATGAGAGCGTGCTTGTCACGATGGTATTAAGTTTTTGAATTTTACCATTGAAATTTGTAGTGTATTCGGTGATCAAAATTCAATTTTGATGTTTTTTAAATCAATAGTCTCGGACTCAGCTGTAGATTGATAGGTCCAAGCCTTTGGCTCTGGAATCCAAGCCATTTTCGAGCCAAAAGGCTTGGTTTTTGAATTCAAATTCAAATAGTGTGATCATGTTAATAACATGATCACATTATTAACCATGCTAGTAACATGATCATGTTAATTAATAATGCTATCACATTATTTATTCATAACACCCAAACACCCAAATTTGCTCTTGAGCTCAAATTTTATATATGTTCTTGAGCTCCATAATAGTGGTGTTCTTTAATGTGATACAAGAAAGGTCCCTAACCTTGGATAATGAATTAAGGTGTCATGGTGTCACATTAGACTTCAAAAAAATTATGAGCATTTTTATATGTTGATTTGACTACTTATAATCACTTGGTTTTAAGGTGTAACTCATTATACATTTTATGATATAGCTGATTTTATCACGGGATGTCATAAAATGCATTTTTTAAACCTATGGCCAAAACTTAGCCTTTGGAGTACCAATCTAGCTAAGCATCTAAAGTAAATTGGTGTTATTTTGAGATCCTTTAACCTCATTACATGACTATAAATGTGATTTGGGGGTTGATTAACTCCAATTTCATTCGCTCGATTGAATAAAAGAAAAATTATTTACTTATATTCAAGTTCTACATGTATAGAATGTGGTTTTGAGCTCAATAAACTTGAAGTCATCACCTAATGAATACAAATGTTGATTAGTTCAATTGGGGAGGTAATTAGGGTCAAAATGAGCTACATGAACCTATTTTAAATCATATATGATGTGATTTAGAGTGAAATTAACCCTAATGTCATGTCATATATAATTAACCAAAGAATTGATACATTTAATCGAAGAGGCATTTGAGGCCAATTTTAACCCCTTCAAGAACAATATATGATTTGGGTCAAAATTAAGTTTGATTCTATCATGAATTAATCCAATTAGTCAATTTGTGTAATTAGGGGCATGATTTGGGCAAAATTGAGCCCGTAAACCAAATTTGTGGCTCAATAAATTGTATAACGTATGCAACATGTAACCCTAATTTTATCAAAAATGTAAACATAAAGGTAATTGTCACAAATAGGTGAATAAGCAGCTCAAATTTTCTTTAATTACCTTAGTGATTGTATCCTATATTTGATATCTTAAACCCTAAACCTTGTACCATTTAACTTAAATGCTATAACATTTACCTTTAACCCTAATCCATAAGCCCTAAACCCCAAACCCTTTAAATTATAGACCCTAAACCCTAAACTAATAAATTTAACCCCAATTAATATCCTTTATATAGTAAGAATTAGGTTCACAAGGATGAACTTGGTCAAAATCGCATGACTTATTACTACAATTGACTTAATTGGCTCAATTTATGATGATGTGGGGGTTAATTGATCCCAAAATCACATTCTTTACTCACATATATAGGTTCAAGGAGCTCAAATTTTCCCCAATCACCTTCACAATTATACTTTATATACCCTAATCCCTAATCCCTAAAGTTCCTAATCCCTAAACTATAAACCATACAAATAAACTCTTTAAACCCTGAACCAATCATTTTAGCTTGAATTAACATCATTTAAACTAAAAATTAAGTTCACAAGGCTTAGTTTGGCCTAAATCACATGAATTATTACCCCATTTGACTAATTCACTCAATTTGCATGATGACATGGGGTATAATGACAACCAAAAACACATTCTATAGTCACAAATGGGTCCAAGTGATTCAATTTATCCTCAATTATCTTTTTGATTGACCCTGTGTACCCTAAACCATATATAAATTAAAACCTAAGCCGTAAACAATAAACACTATACCCTAAATTGTAAACATAAACTTTCCCTATTTACCAATCAATTTAGTCCCAATTAACATCCTTTGTAGTGATAATTAGGTTCACATGGCATAGAGCGATTAGACCTTATATACACCCTTAAACCTAAACCCTATGCCCTAATCACTAATCCCTAATGTGTTATTAAATAATGCAATCATGTTATTCTTAATATAGATAAAACATATTTCTCAATGTCTGTGTTTAACCCCAACCAAGTATTAAGAATAACATGTTTATATTATTATTAATATAAAAAAAATTCACTTTTCAACATCTATTTTTAACCCAAATTGAGAATTTTGTCTCTACAAACATTCTCTATGGGATATGTGGGATTTGTGTACTTTTGACCCCACCTTTGAAAATTTATCAATTATCCTTGATGGATGATGAGTCAGATTCAAGGAAGAGGAATATATTAAAGAAAAAAACACCAGAGTAATTAGAAGAGTTGAGAGAGAAACACTAGATATAAATGCAAAAACTTCATGGTAGAACAAAACACTAGAGTAATTAGAAGAGTTGAGAGAGAAACACTAGATATGAATGCAAATTCATGGTAGACAAGGTACAAACCCTAATCCTGATGAACCAAATACCATAGATAATGAGCTAATTGACAATAATGAATTAAACAATCGTGAAATTGACCATAATGAATTATATAATAATGAAATTGACTATAATGAAATGAATAATAATTAGATTGACAATAATAAATTAGATAATGTTGGAAGTTTACATTCAAAGTTCCAAGTTTTTGATTTTGTTGATGATGAGTCTATGTATGATGTTTCACCCCCCATGAATGAAGAAAATTCAATGGAAACAAATAATGATGAAATTAACAATATATATATATATATATGAAAACATATAATGAAGAAATAAACAATGAATAAAATGTCATCTCACCTCTAAACAATGAAAGTAATAATGATTTTGAAACACTCTCTCAAAAAATTCCACCATTAACAACACCTCCAAGAATTGTGCATAGAAAAGACAAGTACTTAATTAAAGTCGAAGAAAATATTTTAGAACCAATGTATGACAAAATGTTTAATCATCATTCAAGAAGATTGACTCAACAAATTTGGGATAGTCTCTTTCATAATTTGGATTATGATAGTCAAAGATGTCAATTATTTATTTTATTGATAAAATTGATTAAGATGAGACCTATAATGTACACATTAGGACTAAGAACATCTAACATAGATGATGAAAACAATGAAATTATTGAAAATCTACATGATGCATATCATATTGTAGGCCCAAAACCATGCACCCAATATTATAATGTTGCCTAGTGTATACTCACAACTTGTGCAGTAAGTGGCCAAACAGGGGAAAAAAAAATGTTTTTAAAAACAAGATGAACACTTAATATAAATAAAAAAACATTAATGAAAATAATTGAAAGATGTGAAAGACTTAATGAACCTAACACCAATGAGCTCTAGGCATTCTCTAGTATACTTCCATGAAAGGGTAAGGCTATAGCTAATACTCTCAAAGAGTTACTTTCTCAATTTTGGAAAGACAATACAAGAGTTTCGTCTAATTTAAGAGATGTAGTGAAAAGAAGAGTTGGTTCTCGTAACCATGAACCACATCTAAAACATTTATTGGATATGACTCAAACACAATTGTACTCTAAGTTTTTGGAAAAACATCCACAAATTTTTATTCGTCAAAGATATTTTGAGATGTCCAAACTTTTTTATGTAAAAATAACTCACACACACACCACTTGTTGTTGTAGGCAACATATTGAATTTTCAATGCAATATGATGTTTTTCACCATATTCATTTTACTTTTCATACTAACAACATTTTTCAATAGTGTGGCATTAAATTTCCACCAAAATAAACCAGGGAATTTATTCTAACTATTTTTCACAAAAGATCAAATTGACAATTATTTTATAACAAATCATGTTTAAATAGAAATTGTAAATTTGTGGTGGATTTCCAAAATTAAAATATTAAATCCATGAGGAGAGTTAAAATGCAATTAAACATGAATTAGTTGGTTTAAGTAAATATAAATCAGTGACTTATCAAGTAAAAGATGGCAAATAATCAAAAAAAGGTGTGATCTTATTACAAAAAAAATAATTGTTTCCAAAATTTTGGTCAAATTTAGGGAGAAAATAGTTTATAAGTATGCAAGACACACACACAGGGCTATATGGTTAGATGAACATTTAAAGATAAGCAAGAATACATTCCCACTTGGTTTGATTGTTTCAGTAGTTGACTTTGCTAAAAATTACACATTCAAACCCCAAATGGAAGTTCAATTGCAGTATTACAACTCATCACAATTTACCATATTCATGTATATAGCATTCATGCATGCACTTGATAGTATAGAACAATAATGTAAAATATTAAGGGAGTGCCATTTCTATATTAGCGATGACTGATCACATTGCTCAGAGTATGTGCAAGGTTGTTTTTAGAAATTCTATGAACAGTTGAGTTAGAGGAACATTACTTTAAATCAACATTACATTTGGTCAAAAAATTACACATCACTATTCAAAAATGCATGGATGTTTATTGGTTAAGTAGGATGCACGTTATCACTGGTGTATAACACATTTGGAGTTTCACCAAGGCTAGCCATGGAAAAGGGGAGCATGACGATGTTGGAGCATGTGTAAAAAAAGATATTGCAAGGGAGAAGTTAAAATTTGAAGAGGGTGTTGATTTGACAGATGCAAAAAAATGGTTGAAAGGTGTAATGAGAACATATGTCATGGTTCTCAACCAAATTCTACTGTGCATATACATTTTTGGTTAATGGAGGAAAAACACTTAGAAAAGTATGAGAATTTTATGAATCTAATGGGTTTTAGTGACCTCCACTCATTTCATGTCTCAAATACAAGTTCTTGGACTTTTCATATGAGACACTTGGCATGTTTATGTTTTGCATGCATGGACTCTATTTGTAATGAGTGTGAGTCATAAGAGTGGGTGGATGATTGGAGTTCAAAACCTCTAATTCCAATCAACACATATCATGTTCCAATAGAATTTCAACTTAAAAATATGACATTATCAGAAGAATTTGACCATGTATCTGATCTAGTGCAGCCATGTAGAATATTTTTCATTATGTACAATTTGTTCTCATTATATATCTTCATAGTGTCACTAAAATTGGTTTTTTTGTGATACGGGAAATGTTTTTGCAATTATTGGAGATGATAATAATGAAGAGGGCACTGATTACTAATTTTATCTATGTTTATAGAGAGAAAAAATTAACTTCCCCAATTATAGAAGGATAAAACATTGACTATCCCACTAGGTTAGTGGTAGTCAATGGAACTTGGTTTCGTTGATATCCTATAAAAAATTCAAATCAATGGTCATTTTAAGAGTTTGAAATGAAAATAAGATAATGCATTATTCAAATTTGATTCTTTCAAAGAATATTCACGTAGAAAAATATCATGGGAGGTTATTAAACAGGAAACTATGAAAAGTTTGGAAGTCAGACCATGAAGCTATTCTTGATACTGTCAACGTTAGAGTAGATCCTAGTGGTTCATTGAATTGAAATATGTAGGTATGTTGGCTTTTAAAATGTGGATGTAATCAATTTTACCAAATATTTATTATTTTCTAGGTAGTACATATGAATTTCATTTTTAATTACTTACTAATAATTTTTTATAGGTTAATGGTGCCAGATAAGCTTTCACCTTCATGTGGTTGGCACTGTCAGTAGATAATTCCATATTATCCAAGATAAGAGAAGCTAAATTTTTAATTACTTAGTGTTTTCATGCTCATGAATGGTAGTTAAAATGCACTTCTAGGTCAGGAAGCATCGGAACTAGAGTTCTGCGATCATAACTTAAACTTTGACAACATTTGTTGTCAGTGTTTTTGCACTCCTAAACGGTAGTGAAAATGCACTTTTGGGTGGATTTGAAAATTATTATAGTGTGATAACATGTAATTTTCCTATCTATATGTGATTTAAGTGATATATTTTTAAGTGGAGGTCCCAGAGGTAGAAATGGCAGTTGGAGCTCAAGAAGTTGCCTATTTAATGCTAAAAAATTGCATTTTTAGACCCATTACTATAACTTCACCAATGGATTGGTATCAAAGGTTCCACATCAGTACTTTGGGATGTGATTAGAGGGATTAAATATGCATGGGATGGATCTTATGGTTCACAAAAATTAATTACAATTTTTTTATGCATTTTTAAACTTAGGCTAAAATTTGCATTTTTCTTGTATTAAGAAGGGCATTCTTAAGGCTAGAATGGGTGGTGGGTTTATCGATCAGGCCTGATGGGAGGTCAAAAACATATTTTATATGTTATATGTGCCCATGACATGTTATTAGTGTCAATTTTTGGTCAAGAAGCATCATAAATAGAGTTTTACAACCATAACTTAAACCTTGACAACATTTATTATTAGTGTTTTTATGCTCTTGAACGGTACTAAAAATGCACTCATGGGTGGATTTGAAAATCATGGTGGTGTGATAGCATGTGATTTTGCTATAAATATATGATCAAATTTATATATTCTAAAGTGGAGGTCCTAGAATAAAAAATGGAAGTTGGAGCTCAAGAAGTTGTATATTCAATGCCAAAAAGTTGTATTTTTGGACCCATCACTACAACTTATCCAACAGATCAATCTAGAAGTTTAAACCTAAGTGATATAGGTTTTTATTATATGTATTAAAGATGTAGGGAATGTATTTTATGGTTCACATAAATGAATTACAGATTTCATTTTAAGCATGTTTAAAATTAGGATAAAAAATTACATTTTTCTTGTATTGGGAAGGGCATTCTTGAGGCCAGAATAGGTGGCAAGTTTATCAATTGGGCCTGATGGGAGGCTAAGAACCTAGTCCTAGAAATTATATTCACCATATATGTGTTGGTAGTGTCATTTTTTGGTCAAGTATCATCAAAACCATAAATTTGTAACCACAACTTAAACTTTGACAACATTTGTTGTTAGTATTTTTGCGCTCCTAAATGGTACTAAAGATGCACTTTTAGGTGGATTTGAATGTTGTGTCAATGTGATAAAATGTAATTTTCCTAAAAATATGTGATTTAATTGATATATTTTTAAGTGGAGGTCCTGGAAGTAGAAATGGTAGTTGGAGTTCAAGAAGTTTCCTATTCGATGCCAAAAAGTTGCATTTTTGGACCCGTCACTGCAACTTATCTAATAGATTGCTCTAGAAGGTTCCACCTAAGTTCCATAGGGTATGATTATAGGGATAAAATATATAATGTAATTATTTTATAGTTCACATAAATAACTTATAGGTTTTGTTTTATGCATTTTTGAACTTAGGCTAAAAATTTGCATTTTTCTTGTATTAGGAAGGGCATTTTTGAGGTCAGAATGGATGATGGGTTTGTCGATTAGGCCTAATTAAAGTCTAATAAAATGATCCTAAACATTATCTTTCCCATGAATGTGTTGGTATTTTTATTTTTTGGTTAGGAAGCATCGAAATTAGAGTTATGTAACCACAACTTAAACTTTGACAACATTTATTGTTAGTGTTTCCATGCTCCTGAATGGTAGTGAAAATGCACTTCTTATTAGATTTGAACATTGTGGGGGTGTGATAACATGTAATTTGCCTATAAAAATGGAATTTAATTAATAAATTATCAAGTGGAGGTATCGGAGGCAGAAATGGTAGTTGGAGCTCAAGAAGTTGCCTATTTAATGCTAAAAAGTTGCATTTTTGAATCCATCATTGCAACTTATCCAACATATTGCTCTAGAATGTTCCACCTGAGTGATCTTGTGTGTGATTAGATGGATTAAATATGCAAGGGAAGGATCTGATGGTTCATGAAAATGACTTATAGATTTCATTTTATGCATGTTTGAACTTAGACTAAAAAATTACATTTTTCTTGTTTTGGGAAGGATGCTCTTGAGGTTGGAATGGGTGGTGGGTTTGTCAATTAGGCCTAATGGGAAGCCAATAACTTGGTCCTAGACATTATATACCCCCCCAAACATGTTATCAATGTCAGGTTTTGGTAAGGAAACATCAGAACTAGAGTTTAACAACCATAACTTAAACTTTGACAACATTTATTGTCAATGTTTCCACGCTCCTCTCTCCATTTTCTCACACGCTTTTTGCATGAAAGTGTATTTCAAGTGTTCAAGGTGATTTTGAGGATAGAATAGGTTTGTGACATTTTCAAATATAATTTTTCAAATATCAGTTTTAGGAGGCCTAACACTCTGAAGGGACAGACCTAAAAAGTAATAGAATGTCAGGGACAAACCTAAAAAGTAATAGAATGCCAGGAGTAAGGTGTTGAAGGTACTGAATGAGTGAGGTGTTGAAGGGTCAAAAACTAGTCTCAAGAACATGCATTAGCCTATTATTACAAATATCCATTGAAGGGTAAAAGTTAATGAAGGTGTAAAGGAGTGTGGAGGCATTTGAAATTATATTGAGTGGGTTGAATGAAGGCTGGATAGATGGATATAAGAGATAGAGGAGGTGTTCTTGAAAGTACTAAATAAGAGGAAGGTATCTAGGCATAGTTGAGCCTAGGTAATTTGTAGTGAGAGAGTGTGAAGATTGAATGACAAAATGGGTAGGTTGGAGGATAGTAAAGGTGATGCAGGAGCATCACCAAATACATGTAGAATCTATGTTGACAATAGTTACATAAATTATGAGTAAATCCTCATTTGTGTACAACATTAAATTTGAGATTTGATAGATAATAGTTTTGAAGATCAAAATAACATTATAAAATAACATTGTAAATTAAAACTAAATATAAATTAAATAGATTAACATAATTCAAATGAAAAATCTAAAAAAATCATATAGATACATGCACAATGTCAATAATACATAGATTTCCATGATAGGCATACAAAAAATTATAAAATAAACCAACATAGTATCTAATGTTGGGTGAATTTCATATACACATATACAATGCCAAAAATGCATACATTTCCATATATGCATACAAAAAAGCACATCTCATGTAAGACATCTTAATCATCAAATAACCTCCCTCTCTTTGCCTTCCTCGAAGAAGACTCTCCTTGTGATACCCTGTTGGTAGATGGAGATCCCTCTAATGCCATGGATTGCTCCAAGTACCGAATGTGGGTCCTACAATAATAGCTTGCTTGCAGCTGAACCTATTCAAATACAAGTATTATTATAAAATTAATCTAAAATACATTCAATCAATTGTCAAGAAATTAATTTTAAACTAGAATAAAAAATCATTTAAACATGAACTTATTACAAGATCGTGGTCCTACTCAATCTATTTTTGACACTCAAACAAGTCAATAGAAGGCTCAATTATTTAAATAGGTGTCTGAAATAGGGAAAAGACATGAGAAGCTACCCTATTAATCATCTGATTGGGACTATCAGATGTCATGGGACAACCTTGTATACACAATATATTAACATAAGTTATAGTTGCCCCAAGTATGTAGTAAAATTATTAAAACAAAAATATTTTTACAATTTAAAATTACTAGTTAATATATACCTTTGTTATCACCTATGTGGATGACATTGTAGTAGTAATGCCTATTTTTGTCTTGGCTCATAGTGATGGAGGAGTGTTTACTTGAGCCATTAGTTAAATGTAAACAAGGTCGCACTTACTTTTCTATAAAGTATCAAAGATATATATGGCAAGCTTTTCTCATTTATTAAACCAAGATTATATTTAATAGTACGGTACTTAAATTTTGAGATCCTTAATAGATAAATTTAACTTAAACTTACAAGGCAAACATACATAGACTAAATGTACATAGAGTATAAGATTAACTCAAAATTTTACCTCTGTGTGTTGTCCTAATAGAGATAGATGCATTAGTAGATGTGCCAACAACTGGATCTGAAAATGTAAATAATGGTTGCATCAAATCAAATGTTGCAAACGTCGACTATGACAATGAAGGCATCGTCACCTCTTGGGATATAAAAAATGACATATATTATTCAATTTCTATGTAAATTAATTTTTAGATAAATTAAATTTACAAATATAACAAAAATTTAACATGACATTTATATACAATATCCCTACAATTGTGTAGTGACTAACGTTTGCACACCAAATGTGCATGCTAAAAAATCATCACACATAAGTATATTATCCAATCCTTTTGAAACACCAATGCCATTATCTTTTGAAGGTTTAGTACATATAACTCTATAATATCTAAAAGGGTGGGGTTAGTTATGCATGCCAGGTGGTGTATCCATAACATCGATCTATGAGAGCTTACTTTAATGTTGAATGAGTGTATCAATGAGTGAACTAAGTGTATGCAAAGTATCTATTATAGCTTGGAATTGCATATTTGTGAGAGAGTTATTTAGGCTCCCTCACTTCCAGCTACAAGCATGGGAACAACCATAGGATGTGGGTATCCTATGGTGAGGTTGAACCTATAGAATTTTTTATGAGGCTAGTTCCTCAGGTGCTTCACTTCAGCGCTTGATCTCACACTAAAATCTATTATTTTCTAAGGAAAAGGGAAAATAAGATGACTAAAAATAAAATCTAAGATAAGGGAGGTGATGCACCAAAAGAAGTGATCCACTTGGTCTAGGAAAAGAGCCAACTACTGATGAATCCAAATAGGACATAAGTTATTCTAGTTTTGTCTCAAGGCCATAGGCATGGAGCTTTTGCATGGAGCTTGGAGAGAAACCTTGAACTTTTAATGACAACAAAATAGATCTAAGGGGAGACACTATGAACTGGTAACACTTCAAAGGAGCTCAACACATAGACAGTTCATGCAATCTTACATAAAACTGAGAGGACTACAAGCAAGGTGTTGGAAGAAATCATAGGTGATGATTAACAATCATACATTGTACAAAATGAAACAAAATTTTCACACTTGTTTTAATCAAAAATAGAAAAGTCTTCCTTGTATTGCTTCAAAAGAGTCTTTTACAAAGTGATTTCTGTAGAGTGATTCTATCACCAATCCAAGGATCAATTTCTTGGCACGAAGGACTCTATTTATATAGAAAAGAGGGAAGAGAGAATGGAAAGAAATAAGAAGTCATCAATGGTGGGAAATCTAACATTGCACTTTCTTTTTGCCCCTTAATGCGTTACTCAGGATCACCAGACAATACTCTCAATCCCCTCCCATCTTTAAGACTTTCTTTGGTGTGTCTAAAAAGTCATGTTGTGAGCAATTGGAATGTTTCTTCTTGGCATGATATATTTAAGCATCGAACAATGATTATGAGTAATGAACCATGGTGAATGAGAGCCTTCATAACTTCTAACTACCAGTCACTCGAACTCTCTCATGTTTATTGAACATCCTTATGCCACTTATTCTTTATTGATTGCCCTTTTTTGCTCCAATTATGCCACATGGCATCCTTCCTTTCATTGCATCATGATTCTCATGTTGCTAAATTAAGCTTAAGTCAAGCCCTTAGAGAATCTTGATTTACTCTATGCATAGTAATTCAAGTTCTTTAAACTCCCCAACTTTGGGCTTTCCCAGATCCTTCACTTATAAAGCTTTTAAAGTAGAGTACCTAGAAAAAATCAACTCACTATATGTAGAGTACTTCAGGTTATTCAAGTCTACTTACTTTGGGCTTGTACATTTTGAGGTCTTCTCCCTTTACTGTTTCCTAAGCCATAAGACTTCAAGATTTTTAAACCTGATTACTTCTAATAGCTAGTCATTTGTCTTGATTTTGACATCCATTAAACAGTCATTTCCTTTGGACACTTGGTCTTGGATTTCTTTTCAACTTATTTCTTTCAAGCAAATCTCCTAAAATAATTTCTTTAAAAAATTTGTCTAAAAGAATTCCTTTAAACTTTTTATCCATGTCTGTTTTCGAAATTACCCTTCGAGCTTTTCACAATGGACTTTCTTGAAGGGTAAGAGACCCTTCATGCTTTCTCTATGTCCCTTTGGACTCCCATGAATGATCCTCTTGAAGGGAAAGATACCCTTCAGGAATTTTGAAATGGTCCCTTTGAAGGGTAACATACCCTTCTTAGAAAAATTGCAACTATCCACTTCGAAAAGAAAAAGCCCTTCAAAAAAATTGAAGTGTTCCTTCGAAAAAGTTGACTGGTCCCTTTTGCCCTAAAAATCTCCTTTGGATTTTTGAAAAATAATTATCCCTTGAAGAACTTGAGAAGCACCATTTTTCAAGACCAAATCAGCTTTGTCAAGCCCCTTTACTTATTTTTGGCCTCTAACTGCTCACATCTTATGAAGTAATTAAGTAGTGCCCCTTGGAGAACCAAAAATACACTATATATGAGTAATTCGGGTTTGTAAACCTGAATTAATTCTACTTATAAAACCTTTAGAAGCTAAGTAGTACTGGAAACCCGATTTGCACTATGCCTTAAAAAACCTAAAGTTGTCACTGCTAGAAAACCCGAAGTCCTCCCAATGACTTACCATTTTCTTACCTAAAAGATGCCTTTTTCATACTTAGGAAAACTTTGATATGTGGGCTAAAAAATGGCCAACATTTCTAGTGATTCGTAGGGAAGCATGCCTGCTATGCTTGAGAACCTAGCTCATTTGCTTTGTTTGATCCGTTGGGCATGGAGTCACTGCTTTTGCATGAAGTTGGCTCTTTTTGGAAATCTCCCTTAAAGAAAAAAGGATAATAGAAATGAAACAAACTGTGCCCATGGCACTTAGGGAAGGGAAAACACACAACTAAAATGGATGTGCACAAAGCACTTAGAGAAAAAACATGAAAATGTATACAAAATGTACAACAACATACAATGGCTGTAAACTCTTTTAATAACATGGCTTTAGATGAATCCCATTAAATAGGATGGGTAATATCTCCCCATATTGTAGGGTGAGGTAAAAAGCGTTATATTGTTTGCATTCATAGATCAAATAAGGGCCACTCTACAAGCTGTCAAACTTGGTATGGTTACCTGGTTTAGCATTTTTTAAGTCTCATTTGAGAACCAGGTCTCCTTCCTAAAAAGTCCCTATTGTAGCTCTCTTGTCAAAAGAATTTTTTACCTCAGATTGATGCACCTCCAGTGTCTTCATTATAAGGTCCCTTATTTCTTTAAGTTATGTGATTTCTACCAATCTCACATTCATGGGTTCATCTTCTAGTAGCTCCAGCTGATGGGCTAGATCTAATGCAGGCAGCTCAAAGGAAATGGGTAACTTGGCCTCCCTTCCATATACTATAACATATGGAAAATTATCAACAACTTTAGGAGTTACTCGATCAGTCCACAATGCTATCTTTACCTTGGTGTGCCACGTCCTCTGATTCTCCTCCATGGTCCTCTTGATAATCCTCAACAAATTTTTATTTGTGGACTTAGCCAGTCCATTTCCTTGAGGATAATAATTTGAAGAAGTGCTGAGGTAGATGCCCATTTTGAGAGCCCATTCACTTGTTTTCAAACCAAGGAAAGCTAATGCATTATCAGATATGATAGTGGATAGAACACCAAACCTGGTCACAGTGTTGTCATAGAAATCTAAGACTACACTTTTGTTGGCTTCCTTAAATGCAATGGCTTCCACCCACCTGGTGAAGTAATCAGTTGCAGTAATCGCCCACTTATACCCTGCACTTGATGGGGGGTTTATCATACCAATGAAATCCAAATCCCCCTACATCAATGGTTGCTCCACTTGAATCAGGTTGAGAGGGAAAGCTGTTAACCTTTGTTTACCTGTGAAAAGAGCACATTATTAACACTTTATCATGCATGCATAATCATCCTTGAAGAGGTTAGGCCAGTAGTAACCAACCCTCATGATCTTTATTGTAGTAGTCCTTGGAGTAAAATGACCTCCTGTAGGCCCATCCTAGAAATGCTCCAAAATTTTGGCTACTTTATCATCATCTACATACCTTAGGAGCATTCCATTGAGGTCTCTTCTTAACAAAACCCCATCAACTAAAGCATAAGGTATGGACTGAAGTCTGAAATAATTTTTTTTGGCTTTGTCCATACCTTGAGGGCACTCACCTATTAGCAAAAAGTGCATCATATCATGGAGCCAACTAGCATGAGGTGGAGGTGCATTTGCTTGTAGGTTATCTTATGTTACCAAGATGACCTCTTTATCTTCATGAAGGTTATCAACCATATGCTCACATAAGCCTTTACCTCTTACTATCTTAGTGACCTTGATCTCTATGTCATACTCCATGACTTTAGTAATCCAAACAACTATTTTTTTACTCAAATCCTTGTTAAGAAGGAAGTCTCTTACCCCAAGATGAGACACCATAAGGAGGATTTTGATAGTAGATAGCATCATCCTAAAAATTTTGATACTCATTACTGCTGTAAGGACTTGCTTTTCTACAAAGGTATGCCTCACCTTATACCCTTCAAGCCCCTGACTGAAAAATGCTAATGGTTGCTCAAGTCCTTCACCATTTCTTTGCATCAACATAGTTGATATATTATCAATGTTGGCAAAATCATATAATATGAAATCCCTTGAGAAATTAGCATTCACAAGTTAGGGTGCTTGAGCAATGGCTTGCTTGATAGCCTTAAATGTTGATTTACCTTCATTTGACTAAGTGAACACTTGGTTCTTCTTTATCATGGCAGTGATGGGCTTGACCAAATTTGTAAAACTAAGGATACATCTTCTCAAAAAGTTTATCTTTCCAAGGAAACTTTGGAGCCCCTTCTTATACTTGGGAAAGGATAAGGCCAAGATAGCACTTGTTCTCTCAAGATCAATGGATAGCCCCTAATTTGAGATGATGTGGCCCAATAGCTTGCCTTCATGCATGGTAAACACACACTTATTTAGATTCAAATAAATCACATACTCTCTGTACCTTTCAAAAATCAACCTCAGGTGGTCCATATGCTCATTAGTGTTCTTGGAGAAAACCATGATGTCATCCAAGTAAACTAGCACATTTCGTTTAGCAGCCCATGGAAAACCATGTCCATGGCTGTTTGGAAAGTTGTGCCAGCATTTGATAGACCAAAGGGCATCGTTTGGTATGCATATGTGCCCCATTTGGTGGTGAAGGAAGTCTTTTACAAATCTTCATGCTTCACCCAAACTTGGTTTTAACCAAAAAACCCATCCAATAGAGAGAAAAAAATTGATCCTACAACTACTTAAATAAGTTTCTCCATGGATGTTAGGGGGTAGTGATCTTTCAAGGAGACTTTGTTCAAATCTCTAAAGTCTACACAAATCCTAATCTCCCCACTATTTTTTCTTATAGGCACCAATTTGGCTACCCATGATGAATGCTTGATAGGAAAGATGATCCTAGACTCGATCTACTTGGTTAGCTCCTTCCTCATCAGCTCTTCAGTCTTGGGGTTAATGGGTCTTTGTTTTTACCTCACATGCTTGGCATTGGCCTCCAACTCTATGGTATGATGGGCTAACTTAGGATTAAAACATTTCATGTCATTGTATTCCCAAGCAAAAATGTCTACATATTCTTAGAAACGTGCTATGAAAACATGCCTCTCAACCTTGTTGTTTACCTTCCCAAGCTTGAGAAGCTTGTCCTTGAATATCAAGACTCTCTCATAGTTTTCTTCATTAGTTGATATTACTTCCTTATCTTTTCTCATATGATCTCCTTCATGAAAAAGGCTCTCAAGTGTAACCAACCCCTTAAGAATTTTATTCAAATTTAGTTAAACAATCTGATCCTCATATTGATGTTGCAGTTTAGGTTGCTTGGGGGAGGAGAACTCAGCTTCCTACTATAAGAAATAAGCAATTTACTTGTCACTCTCAAAAACTTTCAAGTGGGCCTCATTATCTAGCACTAATGGCCTCACCACCACCTTGATCTGTGGCTAAGCCTTAGCTTCTTTCAACTCATTTGGAATGTCAAATTGAGCTCCCATGATTGCCAACCTATTAGCATATTGGTTCTGATCTCTTGAGATAGCTTGAATGTCAAAGGCCTCAAAATCTACAATTAGGTCCCACACTCAATTTTTTTAGGACCTCATCAAGGAATTATTTATAACGTATAAGCGTCTGACTTGGTTTACTATGAGTTCACTATCCCCATAAACTTGTAGTAGTTTGATTCCTCTTTTATTGGCCCATTGAGGGCCATGGATCAAGCCTTCATATTTTATTACATTTGAAGAGAAACTGAAATGGAACTTATAGGAAGAGAAAAACTTATTACCCAAAGTGGAAACCAACATTTCCCCAACACCTACACCATTTTTGCTCCTTGAGCCATCAAAGAACAACTTTCATAAACCATTGGGGTCTTCTTTAGGTCTAGTGAGGGAAGGCATGTGCCAATTCTCTTCATATAGTAAATAGACACCCATGTCTATTTCCTCAACACCTTTCAAAAGGTTGAAAAATTGGTTATATCCCCATAACTCATCCAAGAACAAGTCTAGAACCTCTTCAATATGAGTGTTTAGCTCCTAGCCAATTGTAAACTCATCCTCGTCAAGAATAGTAAAATTGAGGTTTACATTATCGGGCTGATGGGGTTCAATGTGGAATTATGCCATGGGTTCAACCTTGATCAAGACCTTAGTCTCGTACCTTGTTCTAAATGCCATGTAAGACCAATCTACTGCAAGGTAACCCATAATATTGGTTGTGAACTCTCTGGATAGACACAATACAAAGTAAGGAGTGACATCCAAGATCATCACATATTTCACCATGGACATATTAGGACAAGCATGAAAGGTTAGGCTCAAATTCCTAATGATACCTGATGGCTTTGTAGAAGAACCATCAAGCTGTAGGACTCCCTTGGTGTGCAACTCATACTTGATGTTCAATTGGTTAGCAATAGTATTTGGCATGATTGAGGTACTGGCCCCACTATCCACCAAATAGTTGTGCATCAAGGAGTCATCGATGATTAATGAGATGTAAAATGGGGGGGCTTGGTCACACCACTTGACCTTTCTCCCAAAGGACTCTTGGTTGCATTAGTGAAGACTTTAGCTTACTTACTTGGTTGTTTACCTATAGCTGTAGAAACACTCATCTTAGACAATCCTTCTTGAAGAAGGTCTACTTGGTTAGGCATGGAAAGCATGTCCCACATTATTACGCTCTCATTATATTTTTTCATTTGCTTCACAATGTTGATTGGCGTACCCCTGGCCTTTACCTAGGTTTTGGGAGTAACTGCTACTAGCTTTGTCAATGAAGGAGCAGTGATATGAGGCTCTTTGAAAGCTTCTTGTTGTCACCGATATTCCTTCTCTTGAACCTTGTGTTCACTGAGACTGAGGTGTGGGCCAAATTGGGAGTAGCCTAATGATTGGATCCATAGCACTCTTCTTGTTCACTGATGACCATTGAGGCTTCCAAATGGTTTGACCCCTTATCTGAGCCCTATTATTGTGGAGGCTACTCTTACTTTGTCAGTGTGGGTACCTCTATTCTTTGGGCCTTAAGATCCTGGTTATATCCATAAGCAATAACATGTTGTCATTGATCATTGAAAGCTTAGTTAGATCCATTAGTTGGGATAATGGATTGTTTAAAATAATGATTCTAAGGTATTGTCCCTTCAGCCTCCTAACCGACATTGTTTTGAACTGGGACCAAGGATTTGGAAAGGCCTACAGTGTTTGGATTATAATTATGATTCTTACCATAGTTAGGCTACCCATGTCTTTGAAAACCTCCTATGTAGGGTGGCCTATTAGCTTGGTAAGGCTACTGCTAAGGCTGGTACAAAGCTTGATAAAGCTTGCTATAAGCATGTTGCCTCTTGACATTGACCACATCATTCCCCAAGGATTAGAGCATGATTTTCAATTCCAAGTAATTCTTATGCTCTTATGAGTCATTGGATCCACTATCAGAGGTCTTCTCTTGCTTAGGTGAAGGCATAAAAACAATTGTTGGCATTGAAAGTATAGCGTCAAGTGGGGGAATGACTGCAAGAGGTGGTCTAATTTCTAGAAAAAGAGGCATGGGGGGTCTGGGAGTAAGCTTGCCAACCTGCACTAGGAATTTTTTTACCTTGATGGCCACTTCATATACTTTTGGTAGTATGTCTCCTCCCACAGACTGAATCATTCCAATTATGTCATCATTGAGAGCCTTCAGGCAATACAAGAAAACAAATTTTAGAGATGGTCTAATAGTTTTTGAAATTCTATCCCATGCCTTCTAAAATCTTGTATTAAAGTCTTGCATGACCTCATGAGGAGCTCTCTTGATTATGGTCATCTGCTCTACAAGTGACAAATGATTGCTCTTATCTACAAACCTTTTACACATAGATATTCCTAGCTCATCCCATGAACTAATAGAATTAGGAGTTGGACCCCTATACTAGTCCAATTCCTTTCCTTTAAAGGATACAACCAATATCCTAACAACCACATTCTCCACTATGATATTGTGAATGTTACATAAGTTGGCTATGTCCATTATGTGCTCAGTAGGAGTTACATCTTGGTCTCCTATGTAATAAGGAACACTTTTAAGGGCAACTACTGGTATATGATCATACTATGGTAAGTTTAAAGGGATTTGGCTACTGAATCCCACTTGGGGAAGCATAGCAGCAAGAGGGGCTGATAAAGATCTTTTTGCGTAGGTATACCTTATGACTAGTTTAAAAGAATAACTTCTTACATAAGGGTGATTATGGGTAAACCTTAACCTTCTTGTTGAGTTTAAAGGTAATTCAACAAAATCAAAAGGAAAACCTATAGAATTTGATCTTGTAGTCACCTTTGGCATGAAAGATAGCTACTGCTCTACCACCAGATAGCTAGGTGTTGCTGAAGGATGAAAGCTACCACTGCTATAAACTGATTCAAAATAGCATCAAATTTGACTAGTCTTCCATAAAAATGAAAGTGAAATGGTAGTTGTCCCATCGGGCATGCCAAAACTGTTATAGCTTGTAATTACAACCTTGTGAGAGAGTTCTTCAGGATCCCTCACTTCTAGCTACAAGCATGGGGACAACCTCAGGATGTGGGTATCCTATGGTGAGGTTGAACCTCTAGACTTTTTTATGAGGCTAGTTCCTTAGGTGCTTCACTTTAACTCTTGATCTCACACTAAAATATATTATCTGCTAAGGAAAAGGGGAGGGAAGATGACTAAAAAAAAAATCTAAGCTAAGGGAGGTGATGCACCAAAAGAAGTGATCCACTTGGTTTGGAAAAAGAGCCAACTACTGATGAATCCAAACAAGACAGGTTATTCTAGTTTTATTTCAAGGCCATAGGCATGGAGCTTTTGCATAGAGGTTAGAGAGAAGCCTTACACTTTGAAGGATAAAAAAATAGGTCTAAGGGGAGACACTATGAATTGGTAACACTTCAAAGGAGCTCGACACATAGACACTTCATGCAATCCTACACAATACTGAGAGGACTAAAAGTAAAGTGCTAGAAGAAATCATAGGTGATGAATATCAATCATACATTCTACAAAATGAAACCAAATATGCACACTTGTTTTAATCAAAAATATAAAAATCTTCCTTATATTGCTTCAAAAGAGTCTTTTACAAAGTGATTTATGCAAAGTGATTATATCATCAATCTAGGGATCATTTTCTTGGCACAAAGACCTCTATTTATATAGAAAAGGGGGAAAAGAGAAGGGGAAGAAAGAAGAAGTCACTAATGGTGAGAAATCTATCATTGCACTTTCTTATTGCCCCTTAATACACTACTCAACATCACTAGACAATATTGTCGAGCCCCTCTTGTGTTTAGGAGTTTCTTTGGCACGTCTAAAAAATCATGTTGTTAATAGTTGGAATGTTTCTTCTTGACACGCTGCATTTAAGCATCAAATAGTGATTGTGGGCAATGAACCATAATAGATGAGAGCCTTTATAACTTCCAGCTACCAGTTGCTTAGACTCTCCCATGTTTATTGAACATCCTTGTGCCACTTATCCTTTATTGATTGCCCCTTTTTACTCCAATTATGCCACATAGTAGCCTTCCATTCATTGCATCATGATTCTCATGTTACTATACCAAGCTTAATTTGAGCCCTTTGATAATCTTGATTTACCCTATGCAGAATAATTCAGGTTCTTTGAACTCCCCAACTTTAGACTTTCCTAGATCCTTCACTTATAAAGCCTTTTAAGTAGAGTACCTAGAGAAACTCAATTGCTCTATGAAAAATAATTTGAGTTCTTCAAGTCTACTTACTTTAGGCTTATCCATCTTGAATTCTTCTCCCTTTTGTATTTCCCAAGCCTTAAGACTTCGGGCTTTTCAAACTTGATTACTTCTAATGGCTAGTTGTTTATCCTAATTTTGACATCCATTAGCTCGTCATTTCCTTTGGACACTTGGTCCCAGGTTTCTTTTTTGGCTATTTATTTGAAGCAAATCTCTTGAATTAATTTCTTCAGACAATTTATATGAAGGAATTCATTTGGACTTTTTGTCCATGTCTATGTTTGAAATTACCCATCAGGCTTTTCATAATGGACTTTCTCGAAGGGTAAGAGACCCTTTGGGCTTTTTGTGTGTCCCTTCGGACTCCCATGAATGATCCTCCTAAAGGGAAAGATACCCTTTAATAATTTTTAAATGGTCCCTCTGAAGGGTAACATACCCTTCGGGAAAATTGTAGCTGTCCACTTGGAGAAGAAAATGCCCTTAAAAAAAATTAAAGTGTTCTTTCAGAAAAGTTGACTAGTCCCTTTTGTCCTAAAAAGCCCCTTTGGATTTTTGAAAAAGAATTATCCATTGAAGAACCTGAGAAACACCATTTTTTAAGACCAAATTAGGTATGCCAATCCCCTTTACTTATTTTGGGCCTCTGACTGCTCATAACCTATGAAGTAATCAAGTAGTGCCCCTTGGAGAACCTAAAATACATTATCTATGAGTAATTTGGGTTTGTAAACTCAAATTACTTCTACTTATAAAAACTTTAGAATGTAAGCACTGCTGGAAACCTAATTTTCACTATGCCTTTAAAAAAATTGAAGTTGTCACTACTGTAAAACCCAAAGTCTTCCCAAAGACTTGTCATTTTCTTGCCTAAAAGCTCCCTTTTTCATAATTAGGCAAACTTTGATATGTGGGCCAAAAAATGGCCAATAATATCAATAGGGGATCTTGAGTTCAATTGGCTTTTAGATACAAATCCTTGCAGGCTAATGAGGCACATGATGTGCACCTGGTCAATCTTATGCAAAGCCTTTCCCTTAGCCCTGAAACTCACTATAATCAAAATAGTTCAGAATCTCATTGAAGACAAACTCATAATAGAGTTTACTCAAAAAATACAATGAAACCTCATGGTTGTTACATAGTGGATAATCAAACACCATCCACCATCGATCCTAGAAATTGGTTGTGATTAAATTATGTTGTTAGTGATGGATTAGGAACGGTTTAGTAGTTACTAGAAATGGTGCATTGGTGCTTGGGTCAATGAATAAGGCATAAGTGGAGGCTTTTGATATGTTTTTTCTTTATTTCATGTGCTGATAATTTATAAGAATAATAATACCTACAACTATCCTGATATGAAGCCCATCTATCAATTTGACTTGTTATAGAGTCAATTTGACCTAATAATGTCTCTAGGGAATTGGCTAGATAGGTGCAATTGGTATTGGTGGAAGTGGGATCCTTCATTCTTCCAATTAATTCTTTAATTTCAATTTTATTTTCTATAATGTGGTCAAGTAGACTCTCCTGACTACCTAGGGTATTTTATGGAACTGTAGGAGGGTTAGGATGATGGTTAGGGGGAGGGTTATGCAGAAGAACAAGAGGGTTAGGAAGGTTAGGTAGAGGAACATGAGGGTTAGCAGGATAAGCTGTTTGAAATAAATAAATTACCAATTAAATAATGAAAATAATACAAAATTACTAAAATTTAGGGTTAACAAGTGTATATTTTTAGCACTTACGTCTTTTATGTGGTGGCATCATCAATTAACTACTTTTTGGGATGAATTGTGGCAAGGTTTAGCCTCATTAAGGTAAAATGTGATCACAAAGTGGAGGAAAGTGAAAGGAAAGAAAGAACATTTGAACGCAAAATGAGGAAGTTTTGCATCTAGATTTATTTTTTATTTTTTTAGTGACACATGGAATGCTTTCACATTATTAATGCGATCACATTATTTGTTTTAATTAATGCAATCATATTATTATTTTAAGTAAAATAATTGCATTATGACTCGGTAATTACTAAGCCATAATTTAAATAACGCAATCACATTATGGGAAATGCCCATGAAATTGTTTGCCAACTTTGTACACATACCCTACGAGTTCAATAACCACATGATTCTAGGATAGAATCATGGGATGTTGACTCCCTAATTAAAGGCTCTCTCTTTCCTATATATTTGGCTTTATACCTACGAGTCAATGCAATAGGAAAATAATAAAGTGTGAATAATATAATATATTGTGTGTTGATATATAATTATCTTTGTTATCACTTTCGACTCCTTTTCATGATAGAATGATTTAAATCATTTAATAATCTCCTTGGATTATTAGCATCATATTCATTGCTAAGGCGGAGTGTCAATGTCAAACTTACTTTCCACATAAGTACTTAATGAATAATGTTCTTAGCTACCTAATCCTGGGTCTTTAGGAAGATTAATCTAATATTATTTTTATTTTTATTCTTATTATTATCATTATATATTTAGGTATATAATATTTATAAAATATATTATTACTACTAATATATCATATCATGATAATATATTTATAATTTTATATATTATTATCTAATATTGTTACACATACTATATTGTCATCAATCATTATAATATTACATGGGGTCAAAGGTCATGCTGACTTACACCCCCTCACTTTGTAAAATCTCACTTTTCAAAAACAAAATATTACATCCCTTCCATTGATTTAATTGTGACATTATTCCAAGTCCGATGTGCAACTCGAATCAACATTGCATTACCAGTAATCTATGGGCAATGCATTCATGTTATAGAGTCTATCTTGTAGCTTCCATTCATACATGCTACTGATATATTGACACCTAGATCAATTACATTGGGCTTAAGAACATACAAAAATGTAGTGCTCAAAGCCCTAGAATAAAGGGAAAGGCCATTAAAAACATGCAAAGATTTAAAGATTTCAAGATGAGTTGTGTGGTGATGGTGAGGGGCAATGACAAGGTATTGCAAGGGATATCGTACACTAGGAGGCCCATATAATAATATAATATTATATAATATAATAATACAATATAATATTAGATTCAATGAACATATTAACATATGGAACATAAGCATATTTCTTTGTGATGACATATGGATAACACTTACCCCATATAATTTACACCTATACACATGACTACGTCTTATATATTATTATATTAATATTAATTAGAAGACATTCTATACATATAGTATAATATAATATATTATTAATATAAATATATTAATATTATATATATTTATATAATAATAAATAATTATATATATTTTTTAATATCTATAATATAAATAATAATATATAATTATTTAATATTAAATTATGTATTATACATAATCTATTTTTATAGTAAAATAATAAATATATATTTTTAATTGGTAATCACTTTTAACCAAAGCTATGGATCAGTCTAGGACACAATCGAGGGCCCAGATCCCCAAGTGATTGTTTACCACATGTATACCAGATATACCAAATAGCCAATAAGATTGGTAATACTACCAATGGCCACAACCAATGTCAATAATACCACCAACAATGACAACCAGCTCAAGAATATCGACAATAATCACATCCAACCTTGAGAATACTACCAACAGCCACAACTAGCCTCTAGGATAATACTAACAACCACAACTAGCCTTGAGAATACCAACAATATCTATAATCAGCCTTGAGAATACTACCAATGACCACATCCAACCTCACATGCCTTAGTGATATTTGAACTAAGGTGGGACTTGAAACAACCAATCCACTTTACCCATTCACTCACATCTCATCATCAAAGTGTTGGTTAATGATTTTATTATATCAAACCTTCGAACTAGAGTGATTGGGGATCACCTTCTCGAAGTGAGACATGTGGGTGAACCTAGGTCCATAATGTTTATTAAGTGATTCAAATTTGAAGCACCCTATTATGTTCTATTTGGTCTACATGGAGAAGTGTGACCCTTACCTCAAGGTGTCCACATGGATATTAAATGTTGGGTAACACTTTTATTATATTGGAGCTTCAAACCAGTGTGATGGGGGAACACCTTCTTAAAGTGGGACATGTGGGTGGGCTTGGGTTCATAGTGTCTGCTAAGCAATTTACACCTGAAGTGCCCCACCATGTTTCACTTGGTCCACATGGAGAAGTGTGACCCCTACCTCAAGGTGTATTCATTGGGTTGATGAGTACAAACTACTTGTACCTCACCAATTTACACCAAGTCTTTTGGCCCTCAAATATTGGGTAAATTTTTTATTATGCTGAAGCTTCTAACTGAAGTGATGAGGGAATACCTTATCAAAGTGGGACATGTGGGTGGGAATGGTCCGTAATGTCCATCGAGTGATCTACATATGAATCACCCCATTGTGTTCCACTTGGTTCACATGGAGAGGTGTGAACCCTACCTCAATATGTCCATAATTTTAAAGGTGTCCTCATGGGTTCAATGAAAATGGAACTTGGGATGATGAGTACAAATTACTTGCTTATCATTAATACACCAAGTCCATGGGCCCTAAATGTTGGGTAAATTTTTTATTATATCGTATGTTCAAACCAAAGTGATGAGGGAGTGCCTTCTCAAAGTGGGACATATAGATGGGCAAAGGTCTATAATGTCCATCAAGCGATCTGCATCCAAAGTGCCTCGTGTTTCACTTGGTCCACATAGAGAAGTGTGACCCTTATCTCAAGGTGTCCACATGGCCACTTTTTCAAATTCATCCTCATGAGCTCAATGAGAATGGAACTTGGGTTGATGAGTACAAACTACTTGTACCGCACAAAAAAATAAGTCCTTGGGCCCAATATATATAAATATTATTAATAATATGATATATTATCTTTAGTATAATATAATAAATAATTAAAACTATATTTCTCTGTAGTGACATATGGATAACATTTATCTCATACATTTACACCTACACATGTGACTATGGATAGATATATAGATCAATGGATAAAGATAGATTATAACAAATATTCTTTATACTATATAGTGGATTGACAGATACCATCATCATATCATGTATATCGTAGATGGATATGGATGATTGAAGTCATCATATCATGTATAAATATTTATAGGGAAACCAACTATCTACCATATCCCATATCTCATATATATAGAGTGGGAGGGGATAGGGAAACCAACCTTTACATCACCCCTTTCCCTATCCTGAGTTCTTTTATATTCAAGGTGAGGCTTGAGCCCCATCAAAGAAAATTTTAGTGGTAAATATTCATTAATTCATGAATATTTCAATTTTAAGAATCTGATTTTGGTGATATGGTGGGGTTGGAAACATGGTGTAAGCATCTTTATTTTAAAGTAAAATTTATTTTTTAGGGTCAGACTGCCCCATGTTGAAATTAAATCACCATATATATAGGAATTTTTCCAGTACCAATAAATTATATGTCATTCTATCATGGGAAATTCACCAGTATTTATTATCTCATGTTGATCATGTCTATTATCTAGCCGTAATTTAATGGCTTTTGCTAAAAATAATTAGGGGGCAAGAAAATCAAAGAAATAAATTAAAGTATCTTCTTATTTTAGATAGATAACAAATACATGTAAAAAATATTTAATAGTTCATTTCACCCTAGTTAATTATTTATAATTGTGTCAAAGCTTATCTGGACACACTCATCGATTATCTAGACACTCCAGTCGATCCTTTGTCTAAAGTGTCAATATGATAGTTTGAAGAACCCAGACGACCATCTAAAACATGTGTATGATCATCTAGATAATCCAAACAATCATTTGAATCATAAAAATGACCATCTGTAAAAACTAAATGATTGCCTGAAGTAGGCAAATGATCATTTGGAATTTTAGTTTGGTCATCTACATTTTCCAGACAGTCGTCTTGAACTTCCAAATAATCATCTGGTCCCTTTGGGTGGTAGAAACACCCAGGCTACCATCTAGATATGATTTATTGTATTTTTTGTTTACAATTTCATGTAAAATGATTTATTGTATTCTAATTATTTATAATTTTATATAGATGTTAAATATTAACTACAATGTCTATCATATGAAAATTTTACAAATAGAAACCATTGATAACAGTTTCGAAGATATGCCTCCACTGGAAGATGTGTCTACGAATGAAATGCCCTTAGTAAAGGACAATTATAATTTAGTTGAAGTTGAAATTTTGTAACCATTGTCTGGTTCTCATCAAGCAACAATTTCAATAGAAAAGGTACCTGAATAATGCAATTCAAGGAAAAATAAATAGGTGGATATTTCTACTCAGCAAACATAAACTCCACTTGAAAACAACACACAGAAATTATGTAAAATAATAAAACTACATGGTAAATTAGAAGGTCATTTCAATTCGATTGGGAATTTATGAATCTATTCATTGATCCTGTAATCCCAAAAAATAGTAATGACATACCAACATAATGTAAATGTACAATATGCAGTTGGAAACTCAAAAAGGGCATAAAAGTGTAACTAAAGTTAGACATAATTGAAAAACATTATGGCAAAATTTATGTTTTAGTTGAAAAAGATGGACAAACTACAAGAAAAATGAGATGGAAAATAGTAGATAAATGTTTGCATCAATGTTATGTAGTATATTATGAAAGTCACCAAAAATATCAATGATACCTTGCTTAGACATGAGGAACAATTTTAGTGTAGTTTGGAAAAGTTGCTCAGGAAAATATTTTGGCCAAAAATATACAACTCTCCACTATACATCACATTCTGAAAAGAGGCAAACTAATCTCCGACTTTTTAGATTATCAATTTTTGTATCATCACAATAGATTCAATAACAGTATGCAGTCACATTGATATGAAAGTAGTACATGGGAAGTGACAAAATGCATTGCAATGGTTGAAAATAAGGACTTGAAATTAAAAGTAAAAAAGCACAATTTATATCACTATCAATTGATGAGGTTACATCAGTTGACAACACAACATGGGTTTGTATGCATGTCTATACATTTGAAAACCATTCCAAGAAACCACACTTGCTTTCTATAAATAAATTGATAGAAAATTGTAATGCAAAAAACTTTTACATATTGATTATTTCTAGTTTGAAAGAAATCGATAACATGTATGATCATGATGTTGGTATAAAATCAATGTGTATTAATGCAGATGATACGATAGTAATGCAAGGAAATAGAACTAAACTATGAATTCATCTACAAATAAATAATTACCCATCCATGATTGAAATACATTGCATGACACATAGAATGAATTTGGCATATAAAATTCTAAGCACATTTAAAAATGTCACAAAAGTGGAGGAACTTATTTGTGACCTGCATGCATATATGGCAAACAGTCCAAAAAGGTTTTTGGAGTTTTAAAAGTTTGCAATTAGAGTGACTGATGGGATTTTTTTTGAAAGATGTTGATACACGATGGATTTCAATGTATGAACCTTCCTATAGAATATTTGAAGAATATCCATCGTTAACAGGGTTCGTGTTTAAATATAGGATGGAATTAGACAAGGCCATAGATTTGTTGTACCATTTAACAAATTTTGAAAATCTATTAACATTATGTGGTATTTTGTTAATTTTGAAAGAAATGCATTGTTTGACAAAACATGTGCAAGAGAGATCCATTTATATTATTGACTTCATAGGATTGAGGAAAAGAGTTTTTTAATCACTAGATATGTTATATAACCCAAAATAAAGTTTTAATGGATCAATATTCATGATCATCTCTATTTGTTTGTTGATGGAAAGGAGATTCCACTCCATTATTTTTGAAAATGCCCTAAATTGGTTGTGGGAGAACTTGAAGAACTACCTGTAACACAAATTTTATTCAATAATGCTATATATGATACAAGGAAGAAATTGAAAAATATTTCACAATGTTTAACAACAAAAATTTGGGACTATTTTAAAAGTAATGATTTACTTGAATCCATAACAGTGACGAATCCTGCATTTTGGAATGTTCTAGAAAGTGAAGAAGTAACTAACAAACAATTTAAAAAAAACATGAGTATTCTCATCAGACATGTCAGTATGTCTACACAAATTAGTGGAGTTAAATCTAGGGTATTTTGCAAAAGGACTTGATAAAATAGTCATTACATTTTTCATAGACAATGATGGATCAATATCTTTCCTTGAGTGAACTAATAGAGAGCAGTGTAGTTACAAGGCTATGGAAAAAACTATATACTAGCAATGCTTTGCAAGCAAATATCAATGAGTGCTTTAAATTATTTGAATTGGTCCTAACAATGATTTTGGGGTTTGTAGAAGATGAAAGAGTGTTTAGTGTATTATCTTTCATTAAATCAAAATTTCAAAATAGATTGGATAAAAATTTGGAGATATGTTTAAGATTGTATGTGTCACATTATTCATTAGATGAATTTCCATATGAAAGAGCATTTGCAATTTGGAGTTCTCTCACTGAAAGAAGGGGACTCACGAGTACAACCAAAAAAAAGATACTAAAAATAAAATTGAGATGGGGGAAAGGCATACAGATGACAATTATGGTAAATAATTTATGAGATCTGAAGCATTGTTTCAGCTACTAGATTTCTAAATACAATTAAATTTTAGAAATTCAACTCATTCAGGTGAATTATCTATTGTTAACTCTTTCATAATTATATTTTTGGAATTCATTGGTTAATTAGTATGAACTATGAGGAATTAAATTGGTATAGCATTCTTTTTATTAATTGATATAATCAACGACATATTGTAAATATAATAACAGTTATATTGTGTTTTTTGAAGGTTATTACTTTTTTGTTGAATATATTTTATGTTGTGCAATAGATATGATGGAATTTTTACTTTTAAAATTATGTGCAATAGTGGAGGTTTCATGATAATATTGAATTCACTTGTTCAATTCTTATAGTTTGCAATAAAATTTGAAATGGATAAGTATAGTAACTTATTACTCTTTTATAAGTCCAAATTATATATATATATATATATATATATATATATATATAATGTTACACACATTACTCATCATATTAACCACACACATATAGTATAGGCTTTGCCCACCAAAATGTGTGGTGTAAATAAAGAATCTATGCATACTCATATTCTTAAATGTTGTCATAACCTTCAAAACAAGGAGAACATCTAAATTTCCAAGATGATCACACTATATACCTTAAACCAGACAAAATAGAAATATACATATACATCCCAACCATTTCAACTAGCACTAACAATAGTAAATGGAAGTAATTATTATACTCCAATCCAAAAATACAAAATTGCAAATATATCTTACAGATATAACAAAAATACAATAGCTAAAACTTAATGTTTCATATTTAAAATCAGGAATATATACATCCTCATATTCTTAAATATTGTTGTAATGACATAACCTTCAAAATAAGTTGAACATCTAAATTTCTAAGATGATCACACTATATACCTTAAACTAGACAAAAGCATACACATATACATCCCAACCATTTCAAATAGCACTCACAATAGTGAATGGAAGTAATACTTATTATCCAAGACAAAAATACACAATTGCAAATATATCTTATAGATGTAACAAAAATACAATAGCTAAACCTTATTGCTCCATATTTAAAATAACGAATCTATGCATCCTCATATTCTTAAATGTTATTGTAACCTTCAAAACAAGGTAAACATCTGAATTTATAAGATGATCACATTATATACCTTAAACCAGACAAAGTAAGCATATACTCATACATCCCTACCATTTCAACTAGCACTCATAATAATAAATGGAAGTAATAATTATTATCCAAGCCAAAAACACACAATTGAATTATATCTTATAGATATAACAAAAATACAATAGCTAAAGCTTACAGCTCCATATTTTAAAAACTTGTCCCATATTTAAAAAACCAAAAACTAAATACTAAATGCTTTTACCAACAATGGTTGTCTGATATTTAAAAAACCTATAAAAACTTGTTCAATATTTAAAAAACTTTTAAAACTTGTTCCATATTTAAAAAACTAAATACTTTTTCCAAATCCAATAATGGCTGTATCATTATTTTGGAGGCTCTTCGGTCCCCTGACTTAATGTTGCTTGGCTTTATGTTTCTTTAAGGATCCCTAACTTGATAAGATCCTTAGCTGTTGTATTGATGTTTTCAAGGGTCACACGTTCATATCGAGTTGTATCTCTAGCTAAAAGTAATCTAGGATCCACATTAGCATTCTTTTTTAACATAATTTTTGGGTCCATGTCGTATTCCTTAATGATTCTCTTTAAAGTATTATTTTGCTTGTTCATTATTATAAGTCATTTCTTGAGTGTAATAACTGAAGCTAAACTTTTGCACGCATTCATAAGATGCATCTTGAGGACAACTTCATTATTAAAATTTGTATACTTTGAATGCAAATGGAAAAGAATAAAAATTATTAAAAATGACAAAAATAAATTTAAAATAAATAGCAACACTTACCAATTTTTTTTATTTTTATGCCTCAACAATTGATACACGGCCTTCATTTCTCTTCAATTTATTGAAATAAGATACAACCTCTGCATTTAAATTTTCTAGCCTATTTAGCATTATCCAAAATTCTATCATGAAAACTATTACTCACAGTAATAGTTTTGAAAGTTGTCTAGTTCATCAAAACATCAGATTTGGTTGGATCATGTTTAACCAATGAAAATAATTAATCACATTGGGAGTGATTATGGAAACGGGCATTGATTTCTTGAATCCAAACTTTGGCCTGATATTCCCATTGTTTCAAATCCTCAAGTTGTTTCGAAAAAACAAAAACAATTAATGCTTTAGTATCCTCGGCGAATAAAATATTGGGAGGAAAAAAAGTAATATGATCATCGGATTTGGAAACAACATCAATTTCTTTGGAAAAATTGCCCCTATACGGAGAGGGCATAACGAATCTTTGAGGAAAATAACTGATGATGTTCAGCTAACTATCCTGCATCATTGACTATGGATAGAAAAATGCATGTCCATGCCACTATCAATTCCTAGGAACTTGTCATCAAGTTTTATATGCCAAAGCCAATTAGTTCCCATTACAAACTCAATACCACTAAAAAAAAATGTAGGAAAATACAATGTTGTGAAATGTACAATTCCATATCTTCTGCCACTTAGTTTAGGATACTTTAAATATTTCCCTTGCCCATATGGTGTAGTGCGGGGTGGATCAAGTGGTGGTGATGGTGGTAGAAAAATTATCTGAGTGGGAGTTGACACTACAAATCAATTCATAGTGTAACACATCATGACATGCATAAAAAATAAATCATTAGATACCAAGTAAAACTAATATATACCTTTCTATTGAACAAAGCTTGTAGGTCATGGGAATTCATAACTTAGAGGAATTGGAGGATGCGGAGTTTATGGAAAATTTGAAAATCTTGATAGTCATTATAATAGATTAGAATAATATGATTGTAAAATTATAATCTTTTGCTAATGAAATAACAAATACTAAATTAAATTGTGAAAAGTAACATGAGACTAAGCTTGATCATGGGATTGTGGGAGAGGAACAATTGAACTCCTCATGTGTTGTCTTATTAGTGGTGGAACACGTGATGATTTTTGCTCATCTATTTTAGTAGAGACCTCACATGGTTTATGACCCTTTATTATTATTTTCCTTCAAGAAATTAATTGAGATAATTTTCCTATAACATAAACAAAACATTTTTTGAATTTGAGATGTCATATAATAATTTTAAAAAACTATAGTATAATAGTGCATTGAGAAATTACCTCCTAGTCGGCAAGATAGAGTGCCTAGACACCCATTTATTGATGAAGAGCAGTGGGAATCTTTGTGCCTTGCAACTAGTAAAATGTGTCATTGTACAATGCAAGAATTAAGTTGGCACAAGAAAATACAACATTTTCATTTTTAGAAGCCATAATCAAATCATCCTTAATTTTATTGGAAACATGGGTACACCAATTAAATTATTCTCCACTGAGTGTAAGTTGGATATACACAATATCCTAGAAAGGCATGTCTGATGGTATTCCATGTAGAACTAATCTTGTTTGGAAAAACTCAATCATGGAGAAAAAAAAGATTTGTAACACATTCAATTTTTATCCCCCTTTTATTTTTAATGTGGGTGATTGTAAATAGAAAAACATATTATTATTATCATTATTAAATAATCTTGAAAATTGTTAATAAAATTTTAAACTTGAAAGCATTATTCACAACACTTACCATCCAATTGTAAGGCATAGTGGGATTCCATGTTTTTTTTCCACATCCATCAGTTAAATCTTTGTATTGATAGGATTGACATTCCTATGAGGAAGCCTTGTTAATCTATGGATGTCCTCACGTACAATTCTAAAGGAAAGTTAATGGTTATCGATGATGATATTGAATTCAGTGATGTGGTGTTTAAAGATGAAAATAAATGAGAAGTAAAGTGACTATCTGCATCATAATGCGGCATGTAAATAATCTCCTTAAAACTATATTTCTTGATCTATTTCAAGTATGTGTTTTTTCCTACTAGAGAAGCTTCAAGATGAGGGTGCACATTAAATTCTTGAAATAGGGTTTTCCTTCATCAGAGGGGTTTGGGCTAGTAGACATTGTTGTAAGGTCATGTATAGGAGGCTTAGTGGAAGTTGGAAGTGGAGAGTGAAAGGGATGGTTATGGTGGAGTCTCGAAGAGGTAGAGGCTGGAGACCAAAAACTATGAAAATTGAAAAATAAGGATTGGGGTTCTTATTTATAGGCAAACCTAGCCATGATGTAAGTGACAAAAATTAATGTTGGTGGGTAAAGGAATTACTTACGGCAGGGAAACACATACAAGCATCTAAGAAAATGCCTAGATGATTGCCTCAAATATTAAGATGATCACCTGAAAGTTCTAGATGAACATCTAGAGAAACTAGATGGTCATCTATTAATATCAAATGATCATCTAAAGTAGTCCACTGATAATTATATGATCACCTGAAATGACTAGATGATCATCTGAAGATGCCAAATGATCATCTTAGGTAGCATCTAGATGGTCATCTAGAAATACTAGATGCTCAGATGAATTGGCTGGACAATCCTCTGAAGTAGTGTCTAGGTGATTGTTTGAAGAATCCATACAGTCATCTAGAACTTTTAGACAATCATATGAAACATTCGGTCAATTACGTATTTTCCTATGGCTAGTCATATGAAAAAAAAAAGTCTAGGCATAAATATATCATGAAAGACATGCACTGACTATTGCATCAATTTCACCTTCATAATTATTCACCTTCCTACCTGATTCATCATCACTAAGAAATTGATTTGCCTTGCCATACCCATGTTTTTAAAAGTATAACCCACTAAAATATTCCTTGAGCCCCATATATATATATATATATATATATATATATATATATATATATATATATATATATAGGGATAGGGATAGAGATAAGGGGGCAAAGGAAGGGCAAAAAGGAAAGGCCATATATCTAATCTCTTGATGTTTTTCCCATATATATGTTTTATATATTATTATTAATAATTATAAGGCATTATATATATATATATATATATATATATATATATATATATATATATATATATATATATATATATATATATATATCACTATAAAAAAAATTGGTACCTTTTATTCCATTTTTGTGGTGAAAAGGTTCAGCGAAAATGCCAATGAAAAATGGTAGAAAGGAAAGTGAGCCAGAAAGACAACCTAAATGTAGAGAGAACTAAACATGGCTATGTGAGAAAAAGTGAGGGTTGTAAAACCTTGAAAAAGAACACTTCATAAGGGAAAAAACAACCAAACCCCTTAAGGTGTGTACGGATAGCCCCTAAATCAAAACAAGGGAAAACACCTAAAAATAAATTCAAGCACGTTAAAAAATTTTGGTATAAGAACTAACTTATTCGAAGCTTCCCTTTTTACCTTTCTTCTTTTTTACCTCTAGCCATGCCCTTGGAGAAGGCTCCACTATAACTATTTGTAGTTTTTAATACTAGGGATTTAGAGGAGGAAGTATTACTATAAGTTCCTTATCAAAATCTAAACTCTCAGATTCATGAGTTTTCTTTAGCCTTCCTAACATCCCATTAAGATCTATGTGCATAGTTGGGTTTTGTTCTTCTCCTCATTCCCTCTCAGAAAAGACAATAGCCTCAACAAGTGGACCAATTTTTGTATGTTGGTTTGTTTCTGGCTATGTTGGAGGTTGGTCATCATCCACTACTCCATATTAACTATCTAAATCCTCTTGTGCTAGAAATTTATATCTATTTGTTGTTTATTTCACCCCTTTTTTATTTTGAGGGTGGGCTCGACCTTTGGGGCATGTAGCTTGTAGATGTCTTGACATCTTATAGTTTCTACAATAGAAGGTTATATTCTCATAATCCACCATCTTAAAAAGTTGTGAATTTTCATATTTGAGAATGATTTTATCCAAAAATCCTTGCCTCAAATCAATATCTACACATATTCGAGAAAAATTATGTAAACCCACTATAATTCTATTAGTGTCACTCTTGATGTAAGTACCTAAGGAGTTACCTATTTCTACAAATGCATAAGTGAAGTGAAGAGATAGGTTGGGTAATCTGACCTAGATTGGTAATTTTGTGATTGAGTGTGAGGTAAGATCAAAGGTCGAGAACCATGGAGTAATGAAGAGCCCTGCCATACCCCAAAACTAAAGACCTTTTACAAAGCATCTCTGGTAACTGTTATCAATCAGACTCGCACCCTTGTGAAGGTAGTTTTAGGCCTTCACAGTCTGATAAAACATGGAAATAATCTTAGGTTATGGGTGGCCTAATTGGTGGATTAAATCTTTATATTCTAAGGGTTAGGTCCCTTTGGTGTATCAATTAGGATCTCTACTCTATGTTATAAATTGCCAATAAAAGGGGAAAAAGGAAAAATCCTATCTAATGATGGTGATACACTTGAATTTTGGTTCATCCACTCAATTTGAGCTCCTAAAAACACTGATTAGATAAGAAAAAGACTAAACTTTCATTTCTAATTGACTCCTATGCATCAATATTTCATGAAAAGGTTCTATCTAGTGATCAAATCTTGAGGGAAATGAGGGAATATGCCTGATTCAAGGCACTAACCAACCACTTACATCCACTATAGCTTCAACTAAAAGACGTCAAACATAGAACATGACCTGCATAATCTAATCAACTAGTAAATATGTAAGAATCAAAACTTGACAAGGAATAAAAATTATATCACATATGCAAATCACTAACATAAATACACTATACCAACATCCTAAAATTCGAAAATAGTCCTATTTATTTGAAAATGTTACAAAACTCAAATTTTGGTAGAGACTGATCTTGCCAAAAGAGGGATCATTAAAATGGCTGAAAAAGCCAACTTATATAGAAAAGCCAAGAGATTGGCACTGGAATTAGAGAGGAAATCAACTCCCACATCACCCTAAGTCCAACTTCAGCAATCAAAAGATAACAAAGCCTTCAAATAATATCTTTTTGTCTTATGTCTTGCATGAAAATATTTTTGGCATTAGAAAAGGATGGTTATCCCATTTCATAATCATTATTTAAAATAAACATTAAATTCTTCAAAATTCATTAAACGTGCATGAATCTTTGGTAATTCAATTCTCTCTATGTGTGATGTTATGCCAATCCTTAAAGAGAAAACTCAACTTGACGTTGAGTTGGAAGTGTTTGAAAAGGCTTTGATTAACAAGATAATAAGAGTGCATGCATGAAATTCTATGTTAAGCTCTCCTTGAACAACTATCCAATGTTAAACTCTTTGAGCCATTCATGCAATCAAGTCTCCCTTTTGGAACTGAGAGAGTTGTGCTTGAAGGCAGCTACATGTCTTTTCCAATTCTTAATAATTTGATTGTTGCATTAAAAAACTTCATGTGCTCCTTACTGTAGTCTAATCTTGTTTGAGCCACTTTGCATGGTTTGAATGTGAGCTTTAGATCACATCATCAGAGTCAAAAGGGGAAGTCCTCATTGTCTTTAATTGATTGGCTATTGAAATCCCACTAGTTGAATATGCTTATGCCACTTGTCCCGACTAATTAGTCCTTTAGATTTACACTGGGTAACTTTATATTTCCTTTACCCTTCTCTATTTTGGCCAATTACTATGGGCTTTTTGTTTGGGTTGTTTGTAAAGTCATCTTCTCGGCTTTTCTTTCTTTCAGCCTTTTCTTTGGACAAAATGTCCGTAGCTTCACTCTTGGACTTTTCTTTCTTTTGAGCAATTTTCCCAAAAGAATTATTTCTTTTTTTCCTTTGGACTTTCCCTTTGGATAATTTATCCGAAGCTTTTCTCTTTATGTAATTTTCCTTTGAATAATTTTCCTTAAGGAATTCATGTAAATGCCTATTTGGCTTTTATGAAAATGCCCTTCAAGCTTTTTGCCAAGGACCTTTTCTTGTAGAGTTTGTCTCTTTAACCTTGAACAATTCCTTTGGACAAAAAGTCCAAAAGAGATTAGGTCTTCAGGGTTTTTGTAATGGATAATTCCTTCAGATAAATTATCCAAAGGAATTCCTATCCTTAGACTTTTGTAAATTATCCTTTGGAATTCTAAAACAATCCTTCATAACAATTGAAATGACCCTTTGGTAAAATTGAAAGTGTATCTTCAAAAAAATTGGAATGGTCCTCTTACCGTACAAAAGAATCAAAATGGACCTTTTTGCCTTTGGAAAGACCCTTCGGCCAAAAAATGGAATGGTTTTCTTGGAGAATTTCTTTGGACCTTTTTTTTGATGAAAAATACCCTTTGAGAAAGTGCAAGTGTCTTTCAAATTTTTTTAATGGTCCCCTTTTTCTTTGAAAATGGCTTCTTCTGAAGGGCAAATACCATTCTCCTTTTCTAAAATGAACTATTCAAAAGTTTGAAAAGTCCTTTCGGATTTATGTAATATACCATTCAAAAAAATTGAAAGTATCCCTTTGGAAAAAATGGAATGGTCCTCTTTCCCTTCGGGCTTTGTGAAAATGGACTTTCCCAAAGGAAAAGAGCCCTTCGAACTTTTTGAAAGTGTCTTTTCTGAAAAGAAAATGACCCTTTGGGTTTCTTACAATGGACCTTCCTAAAGGGAAAGAGCCCTTCAGATTGTGTCTGGCCATTTGGAAACATTGAAAATGACATTTTGGAAAAGTTAAAGTGCCCTTTTGAAAGGAACATACCCTTCTGGAATGTTGTAAAGTACCTTTCAACTTTTTTTCTTTCTTCAATTTCTGCAGACAATTTATCAAAAGGAATTCCTATCTTTAAACTTTTTGTAATTGAATTCCTTGAAGGAATTCCTATCTTTGGAATTTTTGTAATTGATTCTTCTGAAGGAAAAAAACCCTTCAAGTTTTTTGATATTGACCTTTCCTTCGAACAATTTATCCAAAGGAATTCCTATCTTCAAACTTTTCTTGAGCCTTTCTTTCAACATTTTTTCCTTGGTCCTTTCTCACGGTATTGACTCTTGAAATTTTTGTAATTTCCCTTCATGCATTTTGAAATGATCCTTCAAAAAAAATGAAATGGTCCTTCAAAAAAAATGAAAAGTGCCCTTGCTTTTGAAGATGCCCTTTGAGCTTTGTGAAAATGCCCTTCGAACTTTCTGTTTGGACAATTCTCTCAAAAGAAAGTGACCATTTGGACTTAAACAATTCCTTCAGTCTTTTTAGGACAAATAACTGACTCACAAGATGAATTGGCATGATATGCAATGTTTTGAATGGTAGAGGTGACAATTTGACATGCAGTGTCAAAATTGTCAACATTTTGGTGACTCAACTGGGAAGCATGCCTTCTATGCTTGAGAACTAGACCATTTACATGACTCGTGGACTCACAAAGTAATGAAAAATTTGATCTATGACTGCAAATTCTCTTTTAATCTAGAAAAGACAAATTTCATCCTCCAAAATAAGAAGAGAAACACACAAAATAAGAAAACTAACTGTTGGCCATTTTTGGCCCACATACTAAAGCTCTTGCATTGTTTGATGAAGAAATGGATCAAAGGGGCTTAGAGAAGGATCTAAGCAGGTTGTTTAGGGGTCAGCAACAATGTTTAAAATCAAGCCTGCAAGCCAAAGGGCTAAGTGTAAAGTTTTTGCAAAGTTATTTTATTTGGTTAAGTCCTTATTCATTCTTTAGGGATTTGAAAGAACTAAGTGTATTTCTTCCCTCGAGCTTCTATTTGGTTCAAAATTCATGGTTTTCCTTCAAAAAAATTATCCACGTAATTTTTTTGAAGGAATGTTTTTCTTTTTGGCCAAGTGTTCTTTTCGAGATTTTCATTTTCGACTAAGTAATGAAATTCTTTCAGATAATTTATCCAAAAAAAAGGTTCCAAATAAATGAACTCGTCAAGCAGGTTGCCCTATACAACTTTCTCAAAGGGTTATTTTCTCGGGAAAGTGGACCAAAATAATATTTTTGAAGGGCACTTTCAAAATTTTTGAAAGGTTATTCATGGCAAAGTGCCCAAACAAGTTTTTTTGAAGGGTGTTTTTTTTTGGGAGAAATAATTCATTCAAATATTTATGAAGGGTACTTTCTCTCCGCAAAGAGCCAAACACTTTTTCAAAAGACCATTTCAAAGGTTTTGAGAGTAGATTTCAAATATTCTGAAGGGTATGTTCCCTTTTGAAAGGACCATTTGTAGAAATCCCGAAGGGTCCCTTGCCCTTCAGGAAAGTCCTTGTCAAAAAAGCTCGAAAGGCAATTTTGGAAAGGTTCTGAATGAATTCCTTCAGACTTTTTGTCTAAAGGAAATAAGCAAAGAAAATGTTCCAAGGAAAATAAGCTCGAGGGATAAGTCATGAGTAGTATCAAAACCAAAGAGTAAGGAGTTACGGATGAAAACTCTGAAGCAAGTAATGAGAAGTCCGAAGTAAGTTGCAAGGAGTGTGAAGACTAAATGAGTAAAATGGAAGGTTTTGAAAGGAAAATTATGGAAAATAATCTATGGAAAGCAAATAGTTGTGAAATATTAAGGTCAATGGTTAACAAATCCAAAAGGCCAATCAACCAAGGACAAGTGGCACAAGTACATACCACTCACTTCCTGTACATGCAAAGTGGTCAAACAAGGATTAGATGCATCCAAGTGGAACAATGAACATGAAAAGACCAACTGAGATAGTCCAGATTGTAGTAAAAAAACATGTCAAGTTTTAAATGTAAGGACAAATCTCTCACGCTTGGTATGAATATGCATCTACCTCCAGTATGGCTCATTCAGTTCCAAATAGGAGAATTGAATGCATGAGGAGCTTGAGGAGATTGAAGGTGATTTTGGATAGTTCATCTGGTGGTCAAATTAGTTGCATGCTTTGAATGCAAAGAGCTCAATTAGAATAAGTGTTGGTGCTAGTCATTGATGACTTCCTCTCTCCCTTCTCTCCATGCAAATCTCTTCATCTTCCCTCTCCCCCTTTCTATATATCTCATGTCTTCCATTTTGTAAAGGGTTCCCAATTTTTTAGATTTTGTTTTATCTTTCTAGGAGACAAGATATTATTAGAGATATTGCAAAATATGCTCAGCTTGATTAGGCTCAACCCTACTAAGCACTTGTAAGAACTACCTCTTGATGCAATAAAATGACTTTATTTGCTTATGTCTTGCCTTGGATTCGTGTCTGTTGAGTTGTGTACTATGGTAATGTGTGAAGGAGAATCTTCCTTGTCCATGGTCATCCTTTCTGGCCTTATTTAGGGTGTTTTCAAGGCTATTCATAGGTCTAGTTTAGTGTTCTTTCTATCATTGATGTGAGATTTTATTGAGTCATATTACTCCTCTCTATTTGCATTTATTGCTTCTAAAACATTCTCTATGAAATATTAATGCAACCAACTTGATATTGAGATTATCCAAGTCAGTATTGTCCTCTAAATAATTAGTGTGGGTTCAAGTTAGTGAGATTTTCCCTATTTAGCTTTGTGACATCATCTAGTTAGCTTTTTTAGGAGCCCTTATCCCTTTTCTAACCCTTTTCCCTGTGGATCATTAGTTTAGCTTTTAGTTTAGGTGAGCACCAAAGAGGAATCAACCTACTCTAGAGGTTCAACCTTGCTATAGGATACCCACAACCTAAGGTTATTCCCATGCTTTTAGCTGGAAGAGAGAGAGCCTAAAAAACTCTCCCATGAAGGGTACAATTCTAGCCTACAACACTAACTAAACAAAATAAATGTCCAAATAAATCACTTATTTAGGATAAAAATAGAACTAAACTAATGTGCTTGAACAACACTTGGAGTAAAATAATGAAACTAACTATGTACAAGGAGCCAAGCTCTTTAATAGCAATGTTTTAGATGTATCCCATTGACTGGGATTGGAAGTTCCTCACCATCCATCTTTACAAGTTGGAAGGCATTGTGGGATTTACAGCTGAAGATTGTGTATGGGCAACTCCAAAGGGAATCAAACTTTGTGTGCCTTCCTGGTTTAGCTCTATCCTCATCCCACTTGAGGACCAAATCTCCTTCTTTAAAACTTTATGAAGAAGCTCCTTTATCAAAAGCTCTCTTCACTTGTGCTTGATGAATTTCCATGACTAGAATGGACTAACTTATTACCTCTTCCAACTCAAAAATATCAAGATACCTGATCTCCATAGGCTCATTCTCTAATAATTCAAGCTAATGCATTAGTTCTAAAGCAGGAACTTCAAGAGAAATGGGTAACCTTGCTTCTTTACCATATACCAGCTTGTATGGAGAGTTGGCTATTGATATTTTGTAGGTGATCCTATCCGCCCATAGAGCTAAATTCAACATGAGATGCCATGACCTCTGATTGTCTTCAATGGTCCTCCTTATGATCTTCAATAGGTTTTTATTTATAGATTCAATAAGGCCATTTCCTTGTGGATAATGGTTGGATGAAGTGCTAAGATAAATTCCATGTTGGAAAACCCATTGACTGATCCTAGCTCCCACAAAAGCCATTGCATTATCAGAAATAATAGTTGAAGGAACTCCAAATCTAGTAAGCAAACCTTCATAAAAATCTAGAACATTGGTTTTGTTTTCTTCTTTGAATGCCACTACTTTAGTCCAATGTCTGAAGTAATCTGTAGCAATTAGAATCCACTTATGCCCTAAACTTGAAGGAATATTTATAAGACCAATGAAGTCCAATCCCCATTAGACAAAGCATTGATCCACTGCAATTGGTTGAAGATGTAAGGCTGCAAGTTTCACTTTTCCTACAAACATAACACACTATTTGCACTTCCTTACCCATGCATGGCAATCACCAAAAATACTAGGCCAATAGTACCCACCTCTCATGATATTAAGTTTTGTAGTTCTTACGGAAAAATGTCTTCCACCATGTCTATCATGGAATTATTCAAACAATCTTTGATTTTAGCTTGGCTCTATACATCTTATCAACATGTCATTGATATATTTTTTGAATAATACACCATCAATAAGCAAAAATGAAATTGATTTCAACCTAAAATATCTTTTTTTTGAAGCATCTAGATGAGAGGGATAAATAACATCTTGGAGATATCTTACCAAGTCATGAAACTAGTTGGAAGGTGAGGTATGACCAACTGCAACCTCTTCATCATTTAATGTCAAAACAACTTCATTAGTCTCTTGCAACTTTGAGCTAAATGCTCACAAAGTCCTTTGACTCTAATTATCTTTGTGACCTTAATTTTCACATCATACTCCATTACCTTGGTAATACAACCAGCTCTCTTCTCATTTATATCTTTGTTCAAAAGGAACTCCTTGATGCTTGGGTGAGAAACCATTAAGTGTATCTTATTTTTAGACAAGTATCTAAACTTTTTAAGAGACCTTATAACTGAAAGAACATATTTTTCAACAAAAGAATACCTTTTTTCATACTCTTCAAAGCCTTGACTAAATAAATATATTGGCTTCTCCAAAGCCTCATGATTTTGTTGCATAAGAATGCCTGAAATGGTGTCCATGTTAGCATATGTATACAAAATGAAATCCTTTGTGAAATCTAGATTTATAAGTATAGGAGCACTAGCTATGGCATTCTTAATATCTTCAAAAGTCTTTACTCCTTCTTTAGACTAGCTAAAACTCTGATTCTTCTTTAGCATGGCTGTAAGTGGCTTAGCTAAAATGGTAAAATCTGAAATATATCTCCTTATGAAGTTGATTTTCCTAAAGAAGCTTTGCATAGCCTTTTTGTGCTTAGGAAAGGAAAGTGCAAGAATGGAATCAATCCTTTTAGAATCTATACTTAAACCATACTTTGAAACCACATGTCCAAGGAGCTTACCTTCATGAAGTGAGAAGACACACTTTTTGGGATTTAGAGATACCCCAAATTACCTACACCTTTCAAACACTTGCTTAAGATGAACCATATGATCCTCTACCACTCTTTGAAAACATTGTTATATCATCCAAATAAACAATTAAAAACTTGTTAAGAAGGCCTTGGAATTCCATATCCATGGCTCTCTAAAAGGTTTCTCCACTATTAGATAAACCAAATGGCATCTTTTTGTATGCAAACATCCCCCACTTGGTTGTGAAGGTTATCTTAAATTGGTCCTCTTCCTTGACCAAAATCTGATTGTAGCCACTATATCCATCCAACAAAGAAAACCTCTTTGAACCTGCAACTAGTTGTAAAATTTGTTCCATTGATGGCAATGGCTAGCGATCTTTAAGTGAAGCCCTATTCAAATCACAAAAGTCAACACACAATCTAATCTCTCCATTCTTCTTCCATATCGAAACAATATTTACCACCCAAGTTAAGTGCTTGATTAGAAATATAATAGATGACTCTATGAGCTTGTGAAGCTCAGCTCTCATCAAAGGCTTAAGCTTAAGATTAATGGGCCTTTGTCTTTATCTCACTGGTTTAGTTTCAACCTTTAACTCAATGGTGTGTTGAGATAAACTTGGGTCAAACCCCTTGATATCACTATATTTCCATGCAAATATATCAGAAAAACTTGTGCATAACTCAATGAAAGCTTCTTTTTGTAAGGAGTGCACACCTTACCCAACTTCAAAATCTTACCAGCTACAATCTCTAAATTGTCATAGTGCTGTTATTTTGTTGACAAGGATGAATTTTAATTCCTTAAGTCATCATCACCACTGAAAATGTTCTCAAGTGTGACCCATCATTTGGGCAGCTTATTTGTTTTTAGTTGCACAATGTGATCACCATACTACTACAGGTGCTTTGATTGGTTTCTTGAAGAAAACTTAGCCTCCTCTTGCAAGAATATCACAATTTGATTTTCATCTTTGAACACTTACCAATTCTCATGATTATCTAGAACAGAAGGCCTTACAACCACCTTTATATGTGACTAAATTTTCTCACTTTTTATATCAACTGGGATACTAAATTGTGACCCAATGGCAGCTAACCTATCCATGTGTTTATTCTTACCTCTAGGTATTGTCTGAATGTTAAAAGCTTGAAAATATTAAAGTACATCCCATATTATATGTTTGTAATATTTTATAAATAAATTTTTACATACATTCGAACCTCTTACTTGGTGAACTATAAGTTTACTATCACTAAAAACCCTCAAGGTGTTGATTTTCATCTTCCTAGCCCACTGCAGACCATGAACTAGTGCTTCATACTCAACAAAATTGTTTGAACAACCAAAATAAAATTTAATAGAAGAGAAATACCTTTGATTTATTGGAGAAACTAACATCATTTCATCTATGGTACCATGTTTATTCCTTGATCCATCGAAGTACAATTTCCATAAACCTTCACTAGATTTATCATCTTTAACCATGGCTGGAATTAGCACATCATTCTCATGAAGGAAATACGCACCAAGTCCTTCTTCTATGAATTTATAAGGATAATTCTCATGTAGAGTGGAATCCCACTCATCAATAAACAAATCTGGAACTCCATCGAAAGGTGTTCCATTTTCTTCTTCACTAGTTTCTAGCACATCATCTGAGATGATACAGTTAGTGTTTACAACACTTGGCATATATGACTCCATTTTAAAGTGTTCAATAGGTTTAGAATGAATCATTACCTTGGTACCATACCTAGTTATAAACAAAAAATAAGTCCAATTAGTTGATAAATATCCCCCAATCTTTGAGGCGAAGTCCCTTAAAAGGCACATAGCAAAGTAAGGAGGCAAGCCTACCACAACAACATCCTGTTGAATAGTAACATTGGGATAAGCATGTAATGTTAATTTTAGATATTTGATGCTGCATACCATATTTTTTGGTAACTCATCTAGTTTAAATACCCCCTTAGCTTTTGGCTTAGAAATAAAGCCTAGCTTGTCTGTAATTTGTTTAGGCATGACTGTACTACTAGCTCCACTACCCACTATATAGTTATGAACCAAAGTATCACCTACTATCAAAGAAAGCTATAAAGGAGGAGTTTTATTTATTTTCACCATATTTATATCCACCTTTTATATCTTATTTAATTTCTATACTTGTTGCTTAGTTGGTTGATCCGAATTAGTTGAGACAACTCCTTTGTCAACCAGTTTTGGAGATAATTTGAGAGCTAAAAGCTCTTGGATGAGCTTATATTTTTGTGATGGGATGGAAAGAGAATCACACATGCTAATAATGATAATATAATTCTTCATCTAATCCATTATACTAAACTGAGATCCACCAACCTTTGGTTGCACTTTTTGAAGAACTGGTTACTCATGAACTAGAGGTATTTGATGAACTTTACTAACCTCTATATTTTGATTTTTTTGAGTTGTAGAGGTAGCAAGTTATTATTTTTTACTATTAAAAACAATATTATGAGTACATGAATCATTTTTCACCTCATGTATCTCATCAATGGCTCTTCTTTTAGCTCTAGTTACAGATGCAACTTGACCACTTGTATTGTTAGTTTAACACCCCAAGTAAAAGTAACATGATCATCCACTTGCCAATTTACATTAATGGCATTAGGCTACACTTGAAATTATTTTATCTCTCCTCATGATTCCAAAATTATATCTCGGTACTGACCTCCTGGAAAAGAAAACTCTTCTTGTGTCATTTGTGGCATAGTGATGTTTTATGATACCAAGGCTTGGTTTTGAGCATCATTGAGATTTGAGGACTGCCAAGCTGAATCCTGCATCAAGTTGTTTTGAGGTGGGGTGGAAATAATGGCATTTAAATTGGAAGCAACATTAAGATCAAGGGTAGCATAAGGCTTAGTTGGATTTATGGCTCTTTGTGTTTGATAAGGTGGTTTATTCTCTCTGAAACCTTGATAAGGAGGCCTTTTATATTTGAAGGGATGATAGGTGGTCTAATTGTGTTGTTGATAGGACCTATTAGCCTAATATTATTATCTCTTGAGTTGAAATATTTTATTTTGAAAGGATTGTAACAAGCTTTTCAACTCTCCTATATCACTAGCTTGATTAGTAAGGGCTGTAATTTGAGCTTGAGGTGATGGAATAGGAGCTAAGGATGGAATTTGAGGAACTTGAAGGGCTAGTATATGATTCAATTCTATAAATATATGAATTATAAGCCTTAGAGACAGCTTATCAGCTTGTATTAAACTATTGTCTACCCTTATTATAACCTCATAAGCATCTGGCAAGGTAGTACCACCCATTGATTGTATCATCACAATAATGTCAGAGTTAAGGGCTTTTAAATAGTACAAAAATGCATATTCAGGGGATGGCTTAATCAACATATGTATTTTGGTCTATGTATTTTGGAATCTAAGGTTAAAATCAAACATAAACTCATGAGGAGCTCTATTTATGATAGTTAATTGCTCAACTAAAGATAGGTGATGGGATTTTTCCTCAAATTGTTTGACTAAAGCTGCACCCAATTCATCCCAAGTATAAATGGAGTTTAGTGAGAGGTTTATATACCATTTCAATGCTTCTTATTTGAAGGAAGCAATAAAAAATCTAATAGCAAAATTATCCTCAACAACATTATGAACTAAACAAAGATTAGCTACATCTTGGATATGCTCAATAGAGGTTGTTTGATTTTTCCCTGAGAAGAATGGGATATTTTTGGGAGAAGACATAGGAATGTCATCAACTAAGCTAGAATCAATGGACTACCTCTATTGAATGGAACAAACACTTGGTTTTTGATGGCCATTTGGATAGTGGGGATTGTAGTGCCTAGAATAATAGGATAACTGGGGGACAAATATTTCTTTTGAGGATATGGAGTTTCCCTCCTAAACCTTGATCTCTTATAAGATATAAATTCAAAAGGAATACCTTTACTAGTTGACCTTTTGGTAACCTTTGGCATGAAAGGATTGCCTGAATGGTGCTATGAACCTTGCAACCTAAAGAATTTTTAGCTTGTGATGAAGATGAATATGCTCGTCTGCCACAACTGCTTCTCCTCAGCTTCAAACTTCTTTAGATATGAAAATAATTTATTCATTGTCCTATCAGGCATGCCAAAAACTATTATCAATTAGAATCGTACCCTTGTGAAGGTGGTTTTAGGTCTTCACAGTCTGTTGAAACATAGAAATAATCGTAGGCTATGGGTGGCCTAATCGACAGATTGAATCTCTAGATTCTAAGGGCTATCTCCCTTTGGTGTATCAATTAAGATCTCTACTCTATGATAAAAACTATCAAAAAAAGGGAAAAAGGGAAAATTAAAGGAAAAATCCCATCTAATGATGGTGATACACTTGAATTTTGGTTCATCCACTCAATTTAATCTCTTAAAAACATTGATTAGATAAGAAAAGGATTGAACTTTTAATTCCAGTTGACTCCTATGCATCAATATTTCATGAAAAGGTTCTATCTAGTGATCAAATCTTGAGGTAAATGAGGGAATAGGCCTAATTCAAGGCACTGACCAACTACTTACATCTATTGTAACTTTAGCCAAAAGACATCAAACACTTAAAAATACTGATTAGACAAAAAAAAGTTTGAAATTTCAATTCCAATTGACTCATATGCATTAGTATTTCATGAAAAGGTTTTATCTAGTGATCAACGCTTGAGGGAAATGAGGGAATTGGCCTAATTCAAGGCACTAAGCAACCACTTACATCCATTATAAATTCAGCCAAAAGACATCAAACATAAAACATGACTTGCATAATCTAATCAACTAGTAAATAAGTAAGAATCAAGACTTGACAAGGAAGAAAAATTCTATCACATAGTCAAATCAATGACATAAATACACTATACCAACATCATAGAATCTAAAAATAGTCCTTTTATTTATCTAAAAAGGTTACAAAACTTAAATTTTGGTAGAGACTGATCTTGCCAAAAGAGGGATCCTTAAGTTGGCTTTTTTCACCATTTTAAGGATCCCTCATTTGGCAAGATCAGTCTCTACCAAAATTTGAGTTTTATAACCTATTTCGATAAATAAAAATATTGTTTTCATATTTTAGGATGTTAGTATAGTGTATTTATTTCAGTGATTTGCATATGTGATAGAATTTTTCTTCCTTGTCAAATCCTGGTTCTTACCTATTTACTAGTTGATTAGATTATGTAGGTCATGTTATGTGTTTGATGTCTTTTGGCTAAAGTTACAATAGATGTAAGTGGCTGGTTAGTGCCTTGAATCAGGCCTATTCCCTCATTTACCTCAAGATTTGATCACTAGATAGAACTTTTTCATGAAATATTGATGCATAGGAGTAAATTATAATTGAAAGTTTAGTCTTTTTCTTGTCTAATCAGTGTTTTAGGATCTCAAATTGAGTGGATGAACCAAAATTTAGGTGTATTACCATCATTAGATAGGATTTTTATTTCAATTTTCCCTTTTTCTCCTTTTCACGGTAGTTTGTAGCATAGAGTAGAGATCCTAATTGATACACCAAAGGAGCTAGCCCTTAGAATCTAGAGATTCAATCTGTCGATTAGGCCACCCACAACTTAGGATTGTTTCCATGTTTCAACAGACTGTGAAGGCCTGAAACTGCCTTCACAAGGGTGTAAGTTTGATTGACAACAATAACTTCCATTTCAGCAAAGTGAACAATGAAAACAAATTTTAACATAGCATGATCTCATAATTTTTTATCCAAAAGGTGTATATCCAATGGTACAATGCCTTTATGGATGGCCAAAGTACATTGAATCTACAAATGAATGCTTATTTTTATAAATATTTTATTTAAATTTTAAGGACTTAGTGTATGTAAATCCTAGGTTGTTAAAGGGTCTGAGTACAACAAATCAGGGAAAAATTATGGAATAAATACAACCACTAATTTGTACAAGAATTGACCTAATCTGATATTTTCAAAAATAACATTGAATGACACAAATAAAAACCTAGTTAGAAATTGATTGAGATAGATGATCTGGGGATTGAAAACTACTGTAAAAGCTAATCTGAGTGTCATAAACAAGATCTAGGTGACAGAAACCCTCATAGAAAATAATGCAATACCTTGGATAGTAGTATACTACACTAGTGTCCTCCCTATCATGCTAGTATCCCTTATGTAAAAATTATGTTTTATTTTGGGTGCACCTTTGGTTGAGTCTGATCTGCCTGTGCCTATTTGGATGATCTTGAATTCATTGTCTGTGCATTATTTTTGATTGATTTGTGAACAAACCCTAGATTTCCATGTTGTTAGGGTATTTGAAAATTAAAATTTTAAAAAGTGTGATGTTATATGGTTAGGATAGACATCATTAACACCTTGTTGTGTTGAGTTGCCTACATACCAATACCTTGAGCAAGGATCAAGACTAATGTAGTTCTCCCAATCTAAGTGTTTGTGTAAGTGCAATTGAATGCTAGTATGCGTGTTGATTTAAGTTCTTTGAGTGAGGTTTGAGATTGGAAATCTATGTATTCTAATATTAAAATGGATATAGATGACTATATACAGTAAGGTAGAAAAGGGATCAATGACCTTGATTATACACTACAAGTTTTGAGCTTATTTGTGTGTATTTGCATCTAATTTTCATCTAGTGGATAAAAGGCTAAAATTTATGTATTTAAATTGATCTAGTTTTTTTTAGAGTTTGAAATAGGTATAGGCCTACCCTAGGTGTCTTAGGAGTTGAAAACATATCCATTGGGGTTGAAATTAGGCAACAGACACTAGCACAATCCCTTAGTCACTAGCATAGTGTGTAGTGTCCAGGTTGCATAACTTGGGGCACTCGAGGCCTAGATCCCTAGGAGAAGGTATAAGACTAATTTTGGGATGTATAGGGATGTGTAATTCCCACATAAAAGTTGGATAAATTTTGAATGGGGCCATAAAATAGGTCTAGGTCTAAGCTAGCGGTAGGGTGGTCTTCTTGGCCATTTTTTGGCCCACATATCAAAGTTTACCTAAGTATGAAAAAGGGAGCTTTCAGCCAAGAAAATGGTAAGTCTTTGGGAGGACTTTGGGTTTTTCAATAGTGACAACTTCAAATTTTTTGAGGCATAATGCAAATCGGGTTTCCAATAATGCTTAGCTTCTAAATGTTTTATAAGTAGAAGTAATTTATGTTTAAAAACTCAAATTACTCATGGATAGTGTATTCTATGTTCTCCAAGGGGCACTACTTAATTACTTCATAAGTTATGAGCAGTTAGAAGCTCAAAATAAGTAAAGGTGCTTGATAAACCTAATTTGGTCTTAAAAAATGGTGCTTCTTGAGTTCTTCAAAGGACGTGTCTTTTTCAAAAAATATGAAGGGGCTTTTTAGGATGAAAGGGGCCTGCCAACTTTTTTGAAGGTACACTTCAATTTTTTTGAAGGGATTTTTCTTCTCCAAGTGGACAGTTGCAATTTTCCCAAAGGGTATGTTACCCTTTAGAGGGACCATTTTAAAATTCTTGAAGGGTATCTTTACCTTCAGGAGGATCATTCATGAGAGTTCAAAGGGACATACAAAGAGCTTGAGGGGTCTCTTACCCTTCAAGAAAGTACATTATGTAAATCCCAAAGGGTAATTTCAAAGATATACACAGATAAAAAGTCCAAAGGAATTCCTTTACACAAATCGTCTGAAGAATTCTTTTAGGAGATTTGACTAAAAGAAATAAGCCATAAAAGAAACCTGAGACCAAGTGTCCAAAAGAAATGATGGGCCAATGGACGTCAAAATTAGGATAAGTGACTAGCCATTAGAACTAATCGGTTTTAAAAAGCCCAAAGTCTTAAGGCTTGAGAAACAACAAAGTGAGAAGACTTCAAGATGGACAAGCCTAAAGTAAGTAGTCTTAAAGAACCCAAATTACTCTGCATAGAGTAAATTGGGTTTCTCCAAGTACTCTACTTAAAAGGCTTTATAAGTGAAGGATCTGGGAAAGTCCAAAGTTGGAGAAGCCAACAAACCCAAACTAATTTGTATAGAGTAAATCAGGATTCTCCAAGGGATTTACTTAAGCTTGGTCCAGAAACACTAGAATCATGATGTAATGAATGGAAGGTTTCCAAGTGGCATAAATGGAACATAAAAGGCCAAGCAGTAAAGGACAAGTGGCACAAAGAAGTTCAATAAACATGGGAGAGTTCAAGCAGTTGGTAGTTAGAAGATATGAAGGCTCTCATCCAACATGGTTCATTGCCCACAATTGTCATTCAACACTTAAATATATCACACCAAGAAGAAACATTCTAGTTGCTCACATCATGACTTTTTAGATGTGCCAAAGAAAGTCTTAAAGATGAGAGGTACTCAAGAGTAGTGTCGATGATCCTGAGTGATGCATTAAGGGACATCAAAAAAGTGCAATGTCAGATTTCTTGCCATAGGTGACTTCTTCTTTCTTCCCCTTCTCTCTTCCCTCTATTTATATATAAATAGAGGCCTTCATTCCAAGTAAATTATCCCAAATTGGCGATATAATCACTCGACATAAATCACTTTGTAAAAGACTCTTTTGAATCAATACAAGGAAAACTTTTCTATTTTTGGTTAAATAAGTGTGTACATTTGGTTTCATTTTATTGAATGCATGATTGTTATTCATCATCTTTGATTTATTCTAGCACCTTGCTTCTAGTCCTCTCAGTTCTGTGTAGGATTGCATGAAGTGTCTATGTGTTGAGCCCCTTTGAAGTGTTACTAGTTCATAGTGTCTCCCTTACACCTTTTTTGTTATCCTTCAAAGTGTAAGGCTCCTCTCTAACCTCTATGCAAAAGCTCCATGCCTATGGCCTTGAGATAGGACCAAAATAACGTGTGTCCTATTTGAATTCATCAATAGTTGGCTCTCTTCCCAGACCAAGTGGATCACTTCTTTTGGTGTATCACCTCCCTTAGCTTAGATTTTCTTTTCAGTCATCCTCTTTCCCCTTTTTCTTAGTAGATAGTGGATTTTAGTGTGAGATCAAGAGCTGAAGTGAAGCACCTAAGGAACTAGCCTCATTAAAAATTATAGAGGTTTAACCTCACCATAACATACCCACATCTTGAGGTTGTTCCCATGCTTGTAGCTGGAAGTGAGGGAGCCTGAAGAACTCTCTCACAAGGGTGCAATTTCTAGCTATAACAATTCTAGCATGCTCAATGGGAAAACTACTATTTGATTTTAATTTTTATGAAAGATTGGTCAAATTTGGTGCTATTTTGATCATATTTTAGTAGTGGTAGCATTCATCTTTCAACATCTTGTCACTTTGAAGAACACCCAGCTATCTGGTGGTATAGCAGTAGCTATCTTTCATGCTAAAAGTGACTACAAGATTGACTACTATAGGTATTCCTTTTGAGTTTGTTGAATTACCTTTAAACTTAGTGACAAGGTTAAAGTTCACCCATACTCACCCTTACGTAAGAAGCTATCCTTCTAAACCAGTCATAAAGTATACCTACACAAGAAGATCTTTATCAGCCCCTCTTGCTGCTATAATTCCTTAAAGAGATTTTGTGGGCTTCAATAACCAAAGCCATTTAAACTTACCATAATATTATCCTATGCCAATATCATCCCTTAAAAGTGTTCCTTATTAGACAAGAGACCAAGCTATAACTCCTACTGATCACATAACAAACATAGCCAATTTTTGCAACATTCACAATATCACAGTGGAGAATGTGGCTATTAGGATATTGGTTGTATCCTTCAAACGAAAGGCATTGGACTAGTATAGGGGCCTAGATCCTAATTATATTAGTTTATGGGATGGGCTAAGAATAATTCTATGTAAAAGGTTTATAGATAAGAGTGATCATCTATCACTTGCAGAGCAGCTGACCACAATCAAGAGAGCTCATCATGATGTCATGCAAGACTTCAATATAATATTTTAGAAGGCATAGAATAAAATTCCAATAGTTGTTATACCATCTCCAAAATTCAATTTATTGTATTAATTGAAGGCTCTCAACAACTACATAATGTAATGATTCAGTTTATGAGAAGAGACATACTACCAGATGCATACGAAGTGGCCATTAAGGCAAAAAATTGCCTAGTGCAGGCTGGCAAGCTTACTCCCAGACCCCCAATGCCTACTTTTTATAAATCAAACCACCTCCTGTAGTCATTCCCCCACTTGATGTTATACTTTCAATTATAATAATTGTTTTTTTGCCTTCACCTAAGCAAGAGAATGCCTCTACTAGTGGATTCAATGACTCCCAAGAGCAGAAGAATTACTTAGAATTGAAAAGCATGCTCCAATACTTAAGGAATGATGTGGTTAATGTCAAGAGGTAGTAGGCTTACAAAAATCCTTATCAAGCTCTATATCATCCTCAACAACAACCTTACCAAGCTAATAGGCCACCCTAACAAAGAGGTTTCTAAGGATAGGGGCAACCTAACTATGCTAGGCAACATAATTATAATCAGAATGTTGCAGGCTCTTCCAACTCCTTGGTCCTAGTTCAGAACATGGCTCAAGATATTGAAGGCACAATGCCTTGGAATCATTCTTTTGGACAATCCATTGTCCCAACTAATGGATCCAACTAAGTTTTCAATGATCGATGGCAGTATGTTGTTGCTTATAGATATAACTAGGTGCTTATGGCCCAAAGCACAGAGGTACCCACCTTGACAAAGTGAGAGTAGCCTCCCTAAGAATAAGGCTTAGATCAGGGTTCAAACTATCTTTAAGCCTCAATGGTCATTAGTAAACAAGAGAAGTGATATGCATCCAATTAGCAAGCTACTCCTAGTTTAGCCCACAGCCCAGTCTCAATGAACAAAAGGTTCAAGAGAAGGAATATGGGTAATAATCAAGAAGCTTTCAATGAACCTCTTATCACCGCTCCTTCATTGACAAAGCTAACAACCATTACTCCCACAACCTAGGAAAAGGTTGGGGGTACGCTAATAAACATTTTGGAGAAAATGAAGAAATCCAATATGACCGTACTAATGTGGGACATGCTTTCCATGCTCAGCCAAGTAGACATTATTCAAGAAGGTTTATCTAGAATAAGTGTTTCCACAGCTACAATTAAGCAACCAAGCAAGGAAGCTAAAGTTTTCACTAATGCAACCAAGAGTCCTTCTGGAAAAAGGTCAATTAGTGTGACCAAGCCCCCCTCATTCTACATTTCATTAATCATCAGTGAATCCTTGGTACATAACTGCTTAGTGGATAGTGGGGCTAGCACCTCACTCATGCCAAAGTCTATTGTTGATTAGCTGAACCTCAAGTATGAGCCACACACAAAAGGAGTCATATAGCTTGATGGTTCTTCCACAAAGCCATTAGGTATCATCAAAAATTTGAGCCTAACCTTGCATGCTTGTCCTAGCATGTCCATGATGTAAGAGGTGTTGATTCTAGATGTCATTCCTCACTTTACATTATGTCTTTTCAGAGAGTTCATAACCAAGATTGGGGGTTACCTTATAGTATATTCGTCTTACATGGCATTCATAATAAGGTATTTGACTATGGTCTTGATCAAGGTTGAACCCATGGCATAATTCCACATTGAACCCCATCAGCTAGATAACATAAACCTCAATTGTACTATCCTTGATGAGGATGAGTTTACAATTGGCTAGGAGATGAACACTCATCTTGAAGAGGTTCCAAACTTGTTCTTGGATGAGCTATGGGGAGATAACCAATTTTTTAACCATTTGAAAGGTGTTGAGGAAAGAGACATGGGTGTCTATCTACTACATGAAGAGAATCAACCCATGCCTTCCCTCATTAGACCTAAAGAAGACCCCAATGGTTTATGGAGGTTGTTCTTTGATGGCTCAAGGAGAAAAAATGGTGTAGGTGTTGGGGAAATGTTAGTTTCCCCTTGGGTAATAAGTTTTTCTCTTCCTACAGGTTCCATTTCAGTTGCTTTTCAAATGTATTAGAATATGAAGGCTTGATCCATGGCCTTCAATGGGCCAATAAAAGAGAAATCAAACTACTTTTAGTTTATGGGGACAATGAACTCATAATAAACCAAGTTAGAGGCCTGAATGTTATACAGAATTCCTTGATGAGGTCCTACAAAAATTGAGTGTGGGACATAATTGAATATTTTGAGACCTTTGACATTCAAGTTATCCCAAGAGAACATAATCAACATGCTAACAGGCTGGTAGCTATGGGAACTCAGTTTGACATTCTGAATGAGCTAAAAGAAGCTAAGGTTTAGCCATAGGTCAAGGTGGTGGTGAGGCCATTAGTGCTGGATAATGAAGCCCACTGGTAAGTTTTTGAGAGTGACAAGCAAATTGCTTGTTTATTACAATAAGACTTTGAGTTCTCCCCCAAACCAAGCTAAATTGTAGTATCAATATGAGGATCAAATTGTTCATTTGAAGTTGAATAAACTTCCTAAGGGGTTGGTTACACTTGAGGGCCTTTTTCATGAAGGAGACCATATGATAAAAGATAAGGAAGTAATATCAATTGATGAAGAAAACTATGAGAGAGTCTTCATCTTTAAGGATAAGCTTCTCAAGCTTGGGAGGGTAAGCAACAAGGCTGAGAGAAATGCTTTCATAGCACTTTGTCGAGAGTATATAAACATTTTTTCTTGGGAATACAATGACCTGAAAGGTTTTGATCCTAAGTTAGCTCATCATACCATAGAGTTGGAGGCCAATGCCAAGCATGTGATGCAAAATCAAAGACCCATTAACCCAAAGATTGAGGAGCTGATGAGGAAGGAACTAACCAAGTTGATTGAGTCCAGGATCATCTTTCCTATCAAGCATTCATCATGGTTAGCCAACTTAGTACATGTAAGAAAAAAGAGTGGGGAGATTAGGCATTGTGTAGACTTTAGAGATTTGAACAAAGTCTCCTTGAAGGATCACTACCCCCTGCCATCCATGGAATAACTTCTCCAAGTAGTTGTATAATCAGAACATTTCTCTCTATTGGATGGGTTTTTTTTGTTACAACCAAGTTTGGGTGAAGGATGAAGATCAATACAAGACTATCTTTACCACTAAATGGACACGTATACATACCAAAAGATGCCCTTTGGTCTATAAAATGCTGGTATAACTTTCAAAAGAGCCATGGACATGGCTTTTTAAGGGTTGCTAAACCAAATGGTGCTAGTTTACTTGGATGATATCAGAGTTTTATGCAGGAATGCCAACAAGCATATGGACCACCTAAGGCTAATTTTTGAAAGGTGCAGAGAGTATGGGATTTATTTGAATCCTAAGAAGTGCATGTTTGCCATGCATGAAGGCGAGATACTAGGCCACATCATGTCAAAGGAGGGGATATCCATTGATCCTGAGAGAACAAGTGTTATCTTAACCTTATCCTTGCCCAAGCATAATAAGGGGATCCAAAGTTTCCTTGGAAAGATAAACATCATGAGAATATTTATCCTCAGTTTTACAAATTTGGTCAAGCCCATCACTGCTATGCTAAGTAAGAACCAAGTGTTCACTTGGTCAAATGAAGGTAAATCAACATTTGAGGCTATCAAGTAAGCCATTGCTCAAGCACCCACACTTGTGAATCCTAATTTCTCAAAGGATTTCATATTGTATGTTTTTTCCATTATTGATAATATATCAACTATACTGATGCAAAGAAATGATGGACTTGAGTAGCCATTAGCATTTTTCAGTCAGGGGCTTAAAGAGTATAAGGTGAGGTATACCTTTGTAAAAAATCAAGTCCTTGTAGTAGTAAGGAGCCTAAATAAGTTTAATCCAATGTTATCCAATAGCAAAATCCACCTTATGGTTTCACATCCTAGGGTAAGAGACTTCCTTCTTAACAATGATTTGAGTGAAAAAATAGGTAGGTGGATTACTAAAGTCATGGAGTATGACATGGAGATGAAGGTCACTGAGCTAGTAAGAGGTAAAGGCTTATGTGAGCATATGGTTGATAACCTTCATGAATACAAAGAGGTCATCTTGGTAACATAAGATAACCTACAAGTAGATGCACCTCCACCTCACGCTAGTTGGCTCCATGATATGATGCACTTTTTGCTAACAAGTGAGTGCCCTCAAGGTATGGACAAATCTAAAATAAGGTATTTCAGACTTCAGTCCATACCTTATGTTTTAGTTGATGGGTTTTTTTTTAAAAGAGACCTCAATAGAAAGATCTTAAGGTGCGTAGATGATGATCAAGTAGCCAAGATTTTGGAGCATTTCTATGATCGGCCTACGGGAGGTCATTTTGCTCTAAGGACTACTACAACAAAGATCATGAGGGTTGGTTACTACTATCCTAGCCTCTTCAAGGATGCTTATACATGCGTGAGGAGGTGTCAAGAACGTTCTCTTTTTGTAGGTAAGCAAAGGTTAGCAACTTTCCCTCTCAACCTATTTCAAGTGGAACAACCATTCATGAAGTGGGGTTTGGATTTCATTTATATGATCAACCCCCCATCAAGTGTAGGGCATAATTGGGTGCTTACTACAATTAATTACTTCACCAAGTGGGTGGGAGCCATTGCATTGAATGAAGCTAATGAAAGTGCAGTCTTAGACTTCTATGACAATATTATGACCAGGTTTGGCATTCTATCCACTATCATTTCTGATAATGCATTGGTTTTCTTTGGTTTGAAAACAAGTGAATGGGCTCTCAAAATGGGCATCTACCTCAACACTTCCTCAAATTATTGTCCTCAAGGAAACAAACTGGTTGAGTCCATAAATACAAATTTTTTGAGGATTATTAAGAGGACCATGGAGGAGAATCAGAGGACGTGGCACACCAAGTTGAAGACAACCTTGTGGGTTGACCGAGTAAATCCTAAATCAATTATTGGAAATTCTTCATATGTTCTAGTATATGGAAGGGAGGCCAAGTTACCCATTTTCCTTGAGTTACTACCCATTTTCCTTGAGTTACCTGCATTAGAGCTAGCCCATTAGCAAGAGCTGCTAGAAGATGAACCCATGAATGTGAGATTGGTAGAACTCACAAAACTTAAGGAAATAAGGAACCTTGCAATGAAGGCACTGGAGGTGCATCAAGCTCAAGTCAAAAAGGCTTTTCAAAAGAAAGCTACAACAAAGACCTTTCAGGAAGGAGACTTGGTTTTCAAATGGGACTCAAAAAAGGCTAAACTAGGCAACCATACCAAGTTTGATAGCTTGTGGAGTGGCCCTTATTTGATCCACAAATGCAAAAAACATAACGCTTTTCAACTCACCCAACTAGCTGGGGAGGTATTAGCCATCCTAGTCAATGGGATTTATCTAAAGCCATGTTATTAGAAGAGTTAGCAACCTATGTATGTTATTGTATATTTTGTATAGCTTTTCATGTTTTTCTCTAAGTGCTTTGTGGACATCCATTTCAGTTGTGTGTTTTCCCTTCCCTAAGTACCATGTGCATAGTTTATTTCATTTCGATTATCCTTGTTGCTTCAAGGGAGATTTCCAAGAAGAGCCAACTTCATGTAAAAGTAGTGACTCCACACCCAATAGATCGAACAAAGAAAATGAGCTAGGTTCTCAAGCATAGCAAGCATGCTTCCCTATGAATCACCAAAAATGTTGGCCATTTTTTGGCCCACATATCGAAGTTTACCTAAGTATGAAAAAGGGAGCTTTCAGGCAAGAAAATGGTAAGTCTTTGGGGGACTTTGGGTTTTCTAGTAGTGACAAATTAGGGGTTTTTAAAGGCACAGTGCAAATTAGGTTTCCAATAGTGATTAGCTTCTAAATGTTTAATAAGTAGAAGTAATTTAGGTTTACAAACTTGAATTACTCATGGTAGTGTATTTTGGGTTCTTCAAGGGGCACTACTTGATTACTTCATAAGTTATGAGTAGTCAAAAGCCTGAAATAAGTAAAGGGGCTTGACAAACTCAATTTGGTCTTGAAAAATGGTGTTTCTCAGGTTTTTTAAGGGATGAGTCTTTTTTAAAAAAATTGAAGGGGATTTTTAGGGTAAAAGGAGCCAGTCAACTTTTTTGAAGGTACACTTCAATTTTTTTGAAGGGATTTTTCTTCTCTAAGTGGACAGTTTCTATTTTCTTGAAGGGTATGTTACCCTTTGAAGGGATCATTTAAAAATTATTGAAGGGTATCTTTCCCTTTAGGAGGATCATTCATGAGAGTCTAAAGGGACATACAGAAAGACTGAAGGGTCTCTTACCCTTCAGGAAAGTTCATTATGAAAATCCTGAAGGGTAATTTTGAAGATAGACACTGACAAAAAGTTTGAAGGAATTCCTTCAAATAAATTATTAGAATAAATTCCTTTGGGAGATTTTCCTGAAATAAATAAGCCAAAAAATAGACCCATGACCAAGTGTCTAAAAGAAATGATGAGCTAATGGACATCATAATCAAGATAAGTGACTAGCTGTTAGAAATAATTAGGTTTGAAAACCCTGAAGTCTTAAGTCTTGAGAAATAACAAAGTGAGAAGACTTCAAGATGGACAAACTCAAAGTAAGTAGGCTTGAAGAACTTGAATTACTTTGCATAGAGTAAGTCATTTCTCCAAGTACTCTACTTAAAAGGCTTTATAAGTGAAGGATTTGAGAAAGTTATAAGTTGGAGAAGCCAAAGAACCTGAATTACTCTGCATAGAGTAAATATATATTCTCCAAGGGCTCAAATTAAGCTTGGTCCAACAACACTAGAATCATGATGCAATGAATGGAAGGATACCACGTGGCATAGCTAGAACAGAAAGGGCCAATCAGTAAAGGACAAGTGGCATAAAGATGTTCAATAAACATGGGAGAGTCTCAGTGGCTGGTAGATGGAAGTTATGAAGGCTCTCATCCACCATGGTTCATTGCCCACAATCATCGTTCAATGATTAAATGTGTCACACCAAGAAGAAACATTCCAACTACTCACAATATGACTTTTCAAATGTGCCAAGGAAAGTATTAAAGATGGGAGGGGCTCAAAAGGATTGCCTAGTGATCTTGAGCGGTGCATTAAAGGGAAACAAGAAAGTACAACATCATATTTCCCACCATCGGTGACTTCTTCTTTCTTCCCCTTCTCTCTTTCCCCTTTTTATATATAAATAGAGGCCTTTGTGCCAAGTAAATTATCCTTGAATTGGCGATAGAATTACTCTACAAAAATCACTTTCTAAAAGACTCTTTTGAAGCAATACAAGGAATAATATTCTATTTTTGGTTAAATAAGTGTGTACATTTGGTTTCATTTTACAAAATTTAATTCATCACCTGCGATTTCTTCCAGTACCTTGCTTCTAGTCCTCTTAGTTTTGTGTAGGATTATGTGAAGTGTTTGTGTGTCAATCCCCTTTGAAGTGTTACCAATTCATAGTGTCTCCCTTAGACCTATTTTGTTATCCTTCAAAGTGTAAGGCTCCTATCCAACCTCTATGCAAAAGCTCCATGTCTATGGCCTTAAGACAAAACCATAATAACCTGTGTCCTATTTGAATTCATTAGTAGTTGGCTCTCTTCCCAGACCAAGTAGATCACTTCTTTTTGTGAATCACCTCCCTTAGCTTAGATTTTATTTTTAGTCATGTTCCTTCCCCTTTTCCTTAGTATATAGTAGATTTTAGTGTGAGATCAAGAGATGAAGTGAAGCACCTGAGGAAATAGCCTCATTAAAAAGTCTAGAGGTTCAAACTCACCATAGGATACCCATATCCTAAGGTTGTTCCCATGCTTGTAGCTAAAAGTGAGCGACCCTGAAGAAATCTCTCATAAGGGCATAATTCCTAGCTATAATAGGTCTCAAGTAACACTCATTTAACTCAAGTGACATTTTATATGACTACAATCTTCTTGATATAGAAAACATTTTCTGCATTCATTACCACTATCTTCAACTCTTGAGAATGATCCATAATGTATTATTAGGGTAGAGGAGGGGGATTTATTTCATTTTATTTATTGGTCATATTATTTAATACTTCTTTGATGAGGGTCTAGATGTTTATGACTTCCATGTGTTAGCACCTCCTCCATGTAGTCATAGCAATAAATTAATGGTGGAGTCTTTCCCTATGTTATAAAATAGAAGAGGAATTTGGTCTTCAAGTTGTCACCCCTTATAATTGACGTGTTTTTTATCCTTTAGAATCCCTTTTAGTTGTTAGATATAATTTTTTAGGGCCATCACATAGTCATTTAATTGAAACCATAGACAAATAGTTTTACAAGTAAGTATTTTGACCATAAGTTGAAAGCCAACCTTCTCTTCATTATCAAATTTTGTGTGGTCCTTATTGGAGAATGCATTTATCTAATGCATTTTGTCAAACATATTCCACTCATCCTTTCATTAAAAGAGATTAAACACAAAAGTAAAGATGGACATTAGTGGTGCCCATGAGAGGCTATGGATTTGCTATGAATATGTTTCTTGAGTAGGGTACTCCAACCCCAAACATTGTGGACCATCATCCTACCAATCTATGCTTTCCCATTCGCTATCATTTTATTTTCCTTCTTGTCCTAATTTTCTTGCAACAATACCTTTATCCCCCCTACAAAAACTGGCACACCAAGCCCCTTCTCATTCCCCCTTTGGATTGTTGCATGCATTTGGTGCCTTTGCTTCCTCCCAGCCATCACCGCCTTTGATTCATAAACTCTATTCTTCCAATCACCACTAAACCTAGAAGAGCCCATCATGATCATATATATATATATATATATATATATATATATATATATATATATTAAATAATTAAGCAAGTATATATAGATGGTGGACAAAAAAGGGCCTATCCGTGGACATATTTTTCTTGAAAATTGAGAAATTTGAACTTCTGTAGATAATTTGAAATGGCTACACTCAAAATTTTAAGTTGGTATAAGAACATGAATTGTTGGATTTTGAGTCTAGTTTCTAAAACACTATTTATTTTAAATAGTTAAGTATAACTAGGTCAAACATCTAAAATTTGAAGAACTCCTATTTTTTAGGAAAATAGAGTAGATAGTTGGTCGTTGGAGAGTGTCATTATATACACTACCACAAAAAAGACATAATGGATATAGTGATGCAATTTTGGTGAGTTTTTGCCTGCAATTATAATTTTGACTATATAGAACATGATTTGGTGTTCAACCAGGCCTAATTTCATTACAAAATGAATGAATGGGTCAATTATTTTAATGGTGGAGCCAATTATAGCCAATTTGAATCCCTTGGATGTAACTACATGTATATGATGTGATTTGAGGCTAAAATAGATTAGATTTATTTGCATATTGATTGACTTGGTGCAACCAATTATGTAATTTAAGTTAATTTGAGCCTCATGAACCTAATTTTAAATATAAAGGATTTATTTGGGGCTATCAACCCCAATGTCATAATAAAATTGAAAAAATATTCATTTGGTTGAATTTGAAGGCATTTGGGGCCAATTTGATCCCCTTCAACCTAATTGTGACTATAAAATGTGATTTGGGACTTAATCATCTACAATTTCATTAGAGAATGAAGCAAAGAATCATTTTTTTCAATGATAGATGCAAGTTTGACATTTATAAGATGTGGTTTTGGGTTCAATAAACTCTAATGTCATCATATAATGAATGAAATATTCCATTTGTTCAATTGTGGAGGCAATTAGGGTCAATATGATCCCCTTGAACCTAATTTCGACTATACAATGTGATGCGATGATAAATTGCCTTTGATTTTATTATAGATTAAGCTAATTAGTCAAATGGTGCAATCAGTGAAATAATATTTGAAAAACTGAGCCACATAAACTTATTTTCAATTATATATGGTATAATTTGGAGTGAAATTAACCATAATGTCATCATATAATGAACCAAATAGCTCATTCTTCCAATAAAGGAAGCAATTGAGGCCAATTTGAGCCCCTTCAACTTAACTTCAAGAGCAGGATGTGATTTGGGGCTAAATCAGCTCTAATTCTATCATGAATTGATTCAATTTATTAATTGGTGTATTTAGAGAGGTGATTTGGACTAAATTAATCTTGGTGAGCCTAATTTATGGTTCAATCCATTATATAAGATGTAACATATGGCTTAATCGACCCTAATTTTATTAATCTAAACTTGTTGAACCTAACTATGAGTATATGATATGATTTGGGGCTAAATTAGCTCATATTTCTTAAAATATTAAGTTAATTAGTCAATTGTTAAAATCATAAAACTTAAACCCTAATTTTATCATAAATGCATTTACATGAAGGGCCAATCTGAACTAGTTTGACCTAATTGTGAGTCGAGGATGTGATTTGGGGATAAATTTGCTCATATGTCATGATATACTGAGCTAATTAGTCAATTTTTACAACCCTAAACCCTAATTTTATCACAAATGCATTTACATGAAGGTAATTGAGGCCAATCTAAACCCAATAAAACTAATTGCAAGACTAAGATGTAATTTAGGGTTAAATTAACTCATATATCCTGACATATATTGAGCCAATTAGTTAATTGTTAGAATTAGTGATACAAGTTGGATGAAATTGAACCTTGTGAACCTGATTTTACCTATAAAAGATAATTTGGGGGTCATTCAACCCCAATATCATAACAAAATAACCAAATAGTCCACCAATTCAACCATAAAGGAAATTGGGGTCAAATTGAGCCCCTTCAACCTAAGTACAAGAGTAGGACATGATTTAAGGCTAGATTAGGTTTGTTGCTATCATGAATTGATCCAGTTAGTTAATTGGTGGAATTAGGGATGTGATTTGGGCTAAATTCAGCATGGTGAACCTAATTTATGGCTCAATCAATTGTATAGGATGCAACATATGGCTTAATTGACTGTAATTTTATTACAAATAAAAACATGGAGGTAATTAGCGCTAATATGAACCCTTTAAACATAACTAAAAGTTTTAGGATGTGATTTAGGGCTAAATTATCTCATGTTTCCTAACATATTGACCTAATTATTCCATTTTTACAATGAGTGAATGCAAATTGGATGAAATTGAACCCTGTGAACCTAATTTTGACTATATAGGATGTAATTTGGGGGTCAATCAACCCCACTAGAATAAAAATCTAAATAAAATAGTCCACCAATTCAATCATTAAATAAAATTTGGCCAACATGAGTCCTTTCAACCTAATTATGACTATATAATGTGATTTAGGGCTCAATCAGCCCCAATTTTATCACAAATGCAATTACAGAGGAAATTGGGGGTAATATAAACCCTTTAAACATAACTGCTAGTATAAAATGTTATTTGGGGTTATTAAACCTAATTCCATTTGTATAGGATGTGATTTGGACATCAATCAAGAGGTAATTGCATCAAATAATGTTTTAATGACATAGTTATATGATATATAACAATGTAAGTATAACCTCTATGTGTTATGTTCAATATATAAAAAAGCTCTTCTTTCAATGACTATTTTAACCTTGATCAAGAATTATATCCCCACAAATATTCTCTACATTATTATGTGGCCTACAAGTTAAAGACAAAAACTATCGAGTTATTTTTTTGGATGCCACCTTCAAAAACTATCAATTATCTAGTCATGGGTGATGGATCTCATTCAAAGAAGAGTAATAAGTTAAAGCATAAAATACCAGAGCAATTACAATATTTGAGATATAAAAAGGTACAAATGTAAGCATTTTTATTGAGATAAGGTACATACACTATCCCAATGAGCCAAGTGTTATAGATAATGATGAAATCAAATAATGATGATGAATGTTTACCTAGAAGTCCAAGTTATGTTGTAAGTGCACATTCAAAGTGTAAAGTTTTTGATTTTGTTGATGATGAATCTATGCATGATGATTTACCCCTAACAATGAATAAAATTACATGGAAACACACAATGATGAAAGTAACAATGAAGAAATTCCAAAAAAACACTAAATAATGAAAGTAAAAATGAACAAACTAGTTAAAAACGTAAGATTTTTGAAACACCCTCTCAAAAAGTTCCACAATTAATAAAACCTCCAAGGATTGTGTGTAGAAAAGGCAAGTACTTAATTAAAGTTGATGAATAGGTTTTGAAACCATTGCATAATAAAATATCTGAATACCATTCAATAAGAATAACTAAAAAATTGGAATAATTTCTTTGAAAAAATAGACTTTGATAATTAAAAATGTCAATTGTTTGTTTCATTGATATAATTGTTTAAGATGAGACCTAAAATATACACCCTATGATTAAGAACATCTAACATGGATGAGGAAAATAATGAAATTGTTAAAAATTTACATGATGCACATCATACTATAGGCATGACATCATGCAACAAAGATTGTAATGTTTCCCAACATATAATTATAACTTGTGTATTAAGTTGTTAAATAGGGAGTAAACAATTGATTTCAAAAATTAGCTAAACACTGAACATAAATAGAAAAACATTAATTAAAGCAACTGGAATACACCAAAGACTTAATGATGCCAATACCAATGAGCTCTGGGCATTCTCTAGTAGACTTCCATGAAATAACAAGGCTATAGTCGATGTTTTCAAAGATTTACTTACACAATTTTGGAAAGGCAATACAAGAGTTTCACCCAATACAAGAGATTTAGTGAAAAGAAGAGTTGGTTCTCATAACTGTGAATGACATCTAAAACTTGGATATGACCCAAACATAATTATACTCTAAGGTTTTAGGAAAATATCCATAAATTTCTATTATTCAAATATATTTTGAGATGGCCAAACCCTTTTATGCAAAAATAAATCACACACACACCATTTGTTGTTGTAGGCAACATATTGAATTTTCAATGGACTATGATGTTTTTCATCATATCCATTATACTTTGCATAATGACAACATTTTTCGAGAGTGTGGCATAGAAGTTCTGCCAAAATCAGCCAAATACTTTATTCCAACCATTTTTGTGAAAGACCAAATGGATAATTCTCTTATAATAAATTGTGTTTAGATGGAAGTTGTAGCATTTATGGTGGATTGCCAAAATCAACAAATTGTATCTATGAGGAGAGTACAAGTGCAATTAGATGGGAATTAATTGGTTTGAGTAAATACAAATCTATAACTTATTATGTAAAATACATGGCAAATAATCTAATAGATATAAGCTTGTTACAAAATTGATACATGTTTCAGAATTTATGGTCAAAATAAGGGAGAAAATTGTTTGAGTATGCAAGGTACACACACATATATAGATGGTTGGATGAACATGTCAAACTAAGAAATGACACATCCCCACTTGGTTTTGTTATTTTATTAATCTAATTTACTAAGAATTACACATTTAAATGATAAATGGAAGTTTAGTCACAATATTACAACTCAGTATAGGTTACCACATTCATGTATATAACATTCATGCATGTACCTGATAGTATCGAACAAGATTTAAAAATATTGAGGGAGTACCATTTCTATGTCAATGATGAATGATCACATTGTAAAAAGTACGTGCAAGGTTGTTTTGAGATGTTCTATGGAAATTTAAATAAGAGGAACATTAATTTTAATTAGCATTACATTTGGTTAGACAATTGCACATTGTAATTCAAGAATGCATGGATATTTTATTGGTTGAGCATGATGCACATTACCACTACAGTAGAACATATTTGGAGTTTTACTAATGTTTTCCATGGAAAAGGGGAACATGATGATGATGGAGAATGTGTTAAAAGATTTATTTCAAGAGAGGAGTTGAATTTTAAAGATGGTGTTTTTTTAATGATGCAATAACCATAGTTGAATGGTGTAACGAGAAAATAGGCCATGGTGCTCAAGAAAATTATATTGTCTATAGATATTTCTTGTTGATAGAAGAACACCTAAAAAATATGAGGATTTTATGACCATAATTGGATTACGTGAGCTCCACTCATTTAATAACTCAAATGAAGGTTTTTGGACTATTCATACGAGACACTTGGCATATTTTTTTTCTGCATGCATGGACTATGTTTAGAATGAGTATGAGTCAAAAGAGTGGGTGGATGAGTGGAGCTGCAAACCTCTAATTCCAATTGACACATATCAAGTTAAATTAGCATTAAAACTTATAGATATGACATCATTACATTACTTTGATCATGTATCTGATCTAGTGTAACCAGGTAGAAGATTAATCATTATGTATTATTTATTTTCGTTATCTATCTTGACAGTGTCATTTTAAAAATTGTTTTTAATGATACAGGGCATGTTTTTGTAGTTATTGTCGAATATGAAAATCAAGAGGGAACATGTTACTACTTATATCGATGGATAGAGAATTTTTTTTGACTTAACTAGTCATAGATGGAGAAAACCTTGACTATCCCACTAGGTCTATGGTAGTCGCTAGAACTATGTTTTGACGGTATCATATCAAAAATTTAGATGTATATTTGTTTAAAGACTTTGAAACACATAACAAGATACTACACTGTTAAAATTTGGATCTTTCAACAAATATTCAGTTGGTAAAATATCATGAGAGGCTATTGAATAAGAATATATGGAAAGTTTGTGAGTCAGACCACAAATTTATTCTTTCTACTATCAAGATTAGAGTAGATCTTAGTGGTTCATTGGATTAAAATCCTAAGGTATGTTAAGTTCTCAAATTTAGATTATTTAATTTTACCAAATTTTATTGATTTTTTAGGTAATACATATAAACTTAATTTCTAATTACTAACAATTTTTTTTATAGGTTAGTGGTGCCAAAAAAACTTCCACCTTCCTCTAGTTGGCACTATTGGTAAATACTTTCATATTCTTGAATCTAAGAGAAGCTTAATATAAGTACTCAGTTATTATAAAAAGGGCATTATTGAGGCCAAAATGAGTAGTGGGTCTCTCAACTAGGTGTAATGGGAGGCCAACAACCTAGTCCTGGACATTATTCACTACCTCATATGTGTTGGCAATGCCAGTTTTTAGCCATGAAGCATCGGAGGCGGAGTTATCCAACTGTAGATTCAATTTTTATAACATTTGTTGTCAGTATTTCCACATTGATAAACAATAGATAAAGCACACATCCAAGTGCATTTAAATTTTATGGTCATGGCATCATGTTTCATTTTCCTATCTATACGTGTTCAAAGTGATGGATTTCACTTGGAGATCCCGAAGGTAGAAATGTTAGGTGGAGGACAAGCACTTGTCTCTTCACTATAAAAAAGTTGTATTTCAAGACCTATTATTGAAATGTGTGCCACAAATTCATCTATAATATTACATAAATGTGATTTAGGGTAGAATTATAAGGCTTTGAATACACATGAGGGTTCTTTCATTTTATGTCAATGACTTACGTTTCCATTTTATACATGTCTGAGTTAGGCTAAAAAACCATAATTTTTTTGTATTGGGAAGGGCATTCTTGTGTTCAGAATGGGTAGTGTGTATCTTGAATGGTCATGATGGGAGGCCAAAAACCTAGTCTTAGATGTTATTCACCACCTCAAATGTGTTGGTAGTGCCAGTTTCTAGCCATGAAATTGTCAGGATCTTAGATCATAATTGATTACTTTTGTATAAGCAACTAAACATGGAATTGAACTAGAAGTAATAAGTAACTAGAAATTAGAAACAACAAATAATAGGAGATACAAGAAACAACTAATCTTGTATTAAACTCTTCCAGAAGGAAATATAATGAAGAAATCTCTCTTCTTCTCACACCTCGTAGATGTACAATAATTCTCTCTCAAGAGTTCTCTCTCTCTCAATCAATTACAACCAACTCAGATTACTGAATTATATGTTGCAGATCTTCTTGATCTTACACCCTTGCAGATCAACTTAATCTTGCACCCTTGCAGATCTTCTTGATCTTGCTTCCTTGCAGATCAACTTGATCTTGCTCCCTTGTTACAATATTGCCCCATGGGTCTCTTAGATAGAATTGAAAGGAAACAATAATTAGAAAAGTAAACTCAAGACTAATTTTAGTCTTTACATGCAAACTAACTATTCTACTAAAAATAACACAATTCTAATTCTGGAAATGCCTATAAATTCATAGAAGTCGGTGTCGGTCTACAGATGACCGATGTTGGCCGACCCCTAACTGATGTCGATTGGTTCTGACTGATTTTGCCGATGTCGGTTGACCTCTAACCGATGTCGATTAGTTCTAACCGATGTTGATTACTGTGTAAACCCAACAACCTCCATATTAGCTCATTGGTGAAGCTTTTAGCTCCACAACTCAATAATCTCTTACTTGGAGATAAACAACTGCACCTGTACCTATACATCAACATCCTCTAAACATCTCTGGCTTGTTTCTCCCTCTTCAAGTTCAATCTTGAAGACCAACAAAAGTTGAATGAAGATTCAACTTCTCCTTTGTTATCGGCTTTATTAACATATCAGCAAGGTTCTTATCCGTATGGATCTTTTGCAATTTCAACTGTCCATCCTCTAATACCTATCTAATGAAGTGGTACCTAAGCTGTATATGTTTGGTTCTTGAATGAAACGCTGAATTCTTTCCCAAATGAATTGCACTTTGACTATCACTGTATAATATGCAACTCTCTTTCTCCTTTCCCAACTCTTCCATGAATCGAGTCATCCAAATCATTTCCTTGCTAGCCTCTGTGACTACAATGATTCTGCCTCTGTAGTAGACAAGGCAACAACCTTCTGCAACTTTGAAATCTAGCTAACCGCCATTCCACCAACAGTGAACACATATCCTATGGTGCTTCTCCTACCATCCAAGTCACCTACCATATCTGAATCTACATACCCATGTAAAGAAGTGTTTGACCCTCCATAGCATAAATGCCTACTGCTGGTCCCTCTCAGATATATGAGAATATGTTGAACTGCTTTTCAGTGTTCCTTTCCTAGATTGGCCATAAACTTGCTGAAAACTCTCACTGCTTGGGCAATATCAGGTCTAGTACATACCATTGCATACATCAAGCTCCCAACTGCTGAAGCATATGGAACTCTACTCATGTACTCAACCTCATCATGTGATTTAGGACACTGTTCTTTGCTCAACTTGAAGTGTCCAGCCATAGGTGTGCTTACCGATTTTGCATCCTGCATATTGAACCTCTCCAACACCTTATTCACATACTCCTCTTGAGACAAAATCAAACTATGATTTTTTCTGTCTCTCTTAATACTCATGTCAAGGATTTTCTTTGTTGCTCCTAAATCCTTCATGGAAAATGTGTGAGCTAATTTACCCTAAGCTTAGTAATTTCTTACATGTGTGAACCTGCAACAAGCATATCATCTACATACATCAATAGGATAATATAACTACCATTATCCAATTTGGCCTTATGTCTCATTTGTCCATTCTTTCCTTCCTTTAACCTGTATACTTATTTGTTTTTCAGTGCTTTCTTTCCGACTGACAACTCAAACAAATCCCACGTATGGTTCTCTTCTAAGGAATCAATTTCCTCATACATGCCATGCTCCCACTGTTTCCTGGATTCTATCTACATTGCCTCATCAAAACTTTCTAGTTTTCCACCATCAGTGAGCAATAAGTAGTATAAAGAAGGGGAATAATGAATTAGAGGTTTACTTACCCTTTTAGACCTCCTTATGGGTGTTTGAGACTCATTTACAGCTTGCTATCCACCAAAATTTCCTTTTGACAGTGATTGATCCCGATCATCTTTGATCGATGTCAGTCTGCACTTGATCGATGTCAATTCCACATGACTGACATCGGTCTTCCCCTGATCGACATCGATTTCCACCTGATTGACGTCGGTCTCTGTATTTTTCTATGAGTGATGATTTTTACCCGCGAGCTCATTTTGGATCATAACCTCTTCCAAATCAAGATTGCCCTGCTCAGAATTATTCAGCCTCTTGAGCTGATCACTATACATCACCTTCTCATTGAAAACAACATCAGAGCTTCTAATAATTTTGTTAGTTTCTAAATTCCACAACTAGAATCTGAAATCTCCAAAACCATAACCAATGAAAGTGCACCGCATAGATTTAGCATCCAGCTTCTTTCTATTTTCTTTATCAATGTGCACAAAAGCTTCAGAACCAAAAACTCTGAGAAATAAAAGATCTACCTTTTTACCTGTCCAAGCCTCTTCTGAAATTCCACCATCTAATGCAGTAGAAGGTCCTTTATTAATCAGGTAAATCGTAGTATCTACAGCTTCTACCCAAAACTATAAGGGCAAACCAGCTTGCAACCTCATACTCCGTGCATGCTCTATTATTGTTCTATTCATCTTTTCAGCAACTTTATTTTGCTGAGGTGTCCTTGAAACCATCCTTTCCTTGTGTATTCCACTCATAGAATAGTAGCTATTGAATTTATTGCTAGAGTACTCACCACCATTGTCAGATCTAAGGCACTTCAATGTCAAACCTGGTTCATTCTCAACCAAAGCTTTCCATTTCTTAAATGTTTCAAAAACATCAGATTTCTTTTTTATGGAATAAATCCATACCTTTGTTGTAGCATCATCAATGAAAGAAAAATAATACTGTGATCCTCCAATAGAAGCTACCTGAGCTGGTCCCCACACGTCTGTGTGAACAAGCTCCAACTTGTGCTTCTTCTTTGTTGACTCAGTTTTGAGAAACCTCACTTTCTTATGTTTCCTAAAAATACAATGCTCACAAAAATCTAGATCTATGCTTTTCAAATCTGAAAGCTTGCCTTTTAACTTAAGAACATGCATTTCTTTCTCACTCATGTGACCAATCCTGCAGTGCCACAACTTTGCATCTACATCTGAAGTAGATAAAATAGAAGGAGAATAATCAATAATACAAGTAGATAGATAAGGTGTACCTACTCTCTTACCTTTTGCTAATACAAGTGCACCCTTGAAAACTTTCCAAGATTCAACTGTGAGAGTTATTGTGAAACCCTCAACACCCAACTTTCTTGTAGAAATCAAATTCCTCTTCAAGATGGGTATATTCATGACATCGTTCAACACCCATGTGTTTCCATTCTGCAATTTCAGCTGCACTTTTTCTTTGCCAACAATTTCACAAGGCTCATCATCCCCTAAATAAGTTTTTTCAAAATCTCCATGGACATAATCATTGAAAAATTCTCTATTTGGGGTTGCATGGAAAGAGGCACCAGAATCTAAAACCCATGATTCTACTTTATTATCCAAAGAAAATATAAGAGTATCATGTGCAACAATACTTGCAACTTTTGTTTCTTTATTACCTTCATGCTGATTTTCTTTGTTATCCTTCAACCAACAATATTTCTTTACATGCCCTTTCTTTCCACAATTCCAGCAGGTTATTCTTCCATTTCTGGATTTGGATCTACTTCCCATCTTTGATCTTGATTTCCCTTGCTTCCCTTCTCTCTTTGCCTTCTCCTGCTTTCAATACTTAAAGCATTACCTGATGTTTCCCCTGTGCTTTTCCTGCAAATTTCTTCATTCAAGATTACATTAACAACATCATCAACTTTCAAGATATTTGAAGCAGATGCAATATTACTAACTGCCATTACCAAACTATGCCAACTTTTAGGTAAAGAGCATAAGATTAAGAGAGCCTTAATTTCATCATCAAAAATTATTTTAACTGAATTTAACTGATTTACTATTGTATGGAAATCATTAAGATGACTAGATACAGATCCACCTTCATGCATTTGCAAATTAAATAATTGCTTCATAAGATATACCTTATTTGAAGCTAAGGGTTTTTTATATAAATTTGCAAAGTATCCATTAACTCTATCGTTGTCTTTGCCTGTGATAAGTTGGAAAACACAGAAGCTGCCAGGCTCAACCTTATAGATCCAAGAGCCTTTCTACCAAGAACATTCCATTCTTCATCTTTCATATCTGTGGGCTTCCTTGAAACCCCACCCAATGGTAAATACAGATCTTTCTGATACAGATAATCTTCAATTTGTATCTTCCATAATTGATAATTCTTGCCATTGAATTTCTCTATTTTTAGTTTACTTTCTTCTGCCATTACTTTACTCCCACTCAATTAGAAACCCCTGTGAGTGAATTATGTAATCAAAAAACACTAATATGCTCTGATACCACTTGTTAGTGTATACACATAGCTCTGATACCACTTGTCAGGATCTTAGATCACAATTGATTACTTTTGTATAAGCAACTAAACACGGAATTGAACTAGAAGTAATAAGTAACTAGAAATCAGAAACAATATATAATAGGAGATACAAGAAACAACCAATCTTATATTAAACTCTTCTAGAAGGAAATACAATGAAGAAATCTCTCTTCTTCTCACACCTCGTAGATGTATAGTAATTCTCCCTCAAGAGTTCTCTCTCTCTCAATCAATTACAACCAACTCAGATTATTGAATTGTATGTTGCAGATCTTCTTGATCTTGCACCCTTGCAGATCAACTTAATCTTACACCCTTGCAGATCTTCTTGATCTTGCTTCCTTGTAGATCAACTTGATCTTGCTCCCTTGTTACAATACTACCCCATGGGACTCTTAGATAGAATTGAAAGGAAACAATAATTAAAAAAGCAAACTCAAGACTAATTTTAGTCTTTACATGCAAACTAACTATTCTCCTAAAAATAGCACAATTTTAATTTTGAAAACACCTAGAAATGCACAGAAGTCGGCATCGATCTACAGATGACCGATGCCGGCCGACCCCTTATCGATGTCGATTGATTCTGACCGATTCCACCGATGTCAGTCGACCTCTAACCAATGTCAGTTGGTTCTGACCGATGTCGGTTACTATGTAAACCTAGCAACCTCCATATTAGCTCATTGGTGAAGCTTTTAGCTCCACAACTCAACAGAAACACTAGAGGCATAGTTGTCCAACTACAACTACAACTTTGACAACATTTATTACCAGTGTTTCCACACTCTTGAATAATAGAGAAAACATGCATTTAGGTGGATTTGGATTTTTTAGTGATGGGATAATGTGTCATTTTCCTATATAGGTATGTTTAAAGTGTTGGACTTGTACTTGGAGGTCCTGAAGGCAAAAATATCAGTTGGAGGACAAGAACTTATCTCTTCACTACAAAAAAGTTTCATTTTCAAGACCCATTACTATAGTGTGCCACAAATCCATCTCCATGGTTACATCAACATGATCTAAGGTGAAATTATAGGGATTATACCTACACATGAAGGTTCTTTTAATTTGTGTCAATGACTTATGCTTTTTATTTTATGAATGTCTAAAGTTAGGTTAAAAACTACAATTTTCTTGTATTGGGATGGACATTCTTGAGGCCAAAATGGGTAGTGGGTCTCTCGACCGATCATGGTGGGATGACAAGAACCTAGTCTTAGATGTTATATACCACCTCAGACATGTTGGTAGTTCCATTTTAAATCCATAAAGCACCAGAGGTAGAGTTTTCCAACTGCAACTTCAACTTTGATAACATTTGGTATTAGTGTTTCCACACTCTTTAATAATAGAGAAAACATGCATCTTGGTAAATTTAGACATCACGATCATGGGATCACATGTCATTTGCCTATTAAGAAATATTTAAAGTGATGTAATTGCACCTAAAGGTCCCAGAGGTAGAAATGTCAGTTGGAGGATAAGAATTTATCTCTTCACTGCAAAAAAGTTGAATTTCAGGACCTATTACTACAATTTATGCAATGGATTTATCTCCAAGGTTGCATTGATGTGATAGATGGTGAAATTAGAGAGCTTTTACACACATATGAGGGTTCTTTCATTTTGTGTCAATGACTTACAATTTCTATTTTATGTACGTCTAAAGTTAGGCCAAAAAAATGTAATTTTCTTATATTGGGAAGGGCATTATTGATGATGTAATGGGTAGTGGGTCTCTCTATTGGGCATGACCAGAGGACAATAACCTGATCATAGACATTATCTACCACCTTGAATGTGTTGGTAGTGCCAATTTTGAGCTATGAAGCACCAAAAGTGAAGATATCAAACTGTCACAACTATACAAGCACATATCACCATGCGATTGTACATGATGACATTTATTTTGATCATTTTGCACGTCATAGGGAAGGGTTTCTCTCTCTGACAACATCCACATCCTAACATTTTAATAATAATGAATTTTTTGTGCCTTTTCCTTGTTATGGGGATGTTTTTTTAAACAAATCCTATAGAGATTATTTGATATTGCAAATGTATATATATATATATATATATATATATATATATATATATATATATATATATATGTTGAGTGGATATATGATGACAAGAGAAGAAATGGCCAAGATGAGTGTAGTGGATAGGGAGAGAAAAAGTTGAGGAAGTGAAAAAAAATATCTATAACTACAAAAATATTCTAAGGCCTCAAGAGACATGAGAATTACAATATTTCACTACATCAAAGGGCCAAAGAAGAGTCTCTAAAAGAAGGGAAATAACTCTATGAAGAAGGAGCTAGCACAACATCACTTCATGATTAATTGACCCCATTTTCATGAGAAGGTAAGGGTGAATTTTTCTATTCAAGGGTGCGTATAGATAAGATGTCCAATCTATTTGAGAAACATAAGTTAGAGCAACCTGTTTCATCAAAGAGGTTGTATCATTTTTAACATTCTCATGATGGCATGATGAGAAGAGAAAAAATGGCCAAATTGAGTGTAGTTTAGAGGGAGACAACAAAGTTGAGGAAGCGAAACAAAAGAGATATCACCACCAAAATATTTCAAGGCCTTAAGAGACATGATAATTGCAATCATGCATCTAGAGAAGATTTAAATGAGGTTCTTTGTGCCCTTGCATAAAAGGTTGGTTGGATTTTCAAAGTGGATGATAATACTTACAAAAATATGGTATGTCTATAAATTTAATAAATAACAAACATGAATAATAAGTCCAAAATGATATTAAACTAGTGTAACAAGGGTATCAATATTATAATAATGATAAATGGTGTAGCCCAAACGGTGTAGCCCAATCATGAGAGGCACTTCACACTAATATATGACTCTATCTCACATATTATAATATTTTCTCCCATATAGTTTTAATTGCAACACATATTGAAATATTGTAAGTTAGTTTTGATAATTACATGAAGTAAATATTAAATATGATCATTTTCAGATATAGCCATACAACCATCAAATTTGGTTTTGCAATAATAATGTGAGCCAAATTGTAAGTAAAAAGATGATCACCACAAAATGTGAACATAAAAATACCATAAAGGCATACAAAATAAGAACATAATAGAATTTCAGGTGAATGCCATATAGGCATACAATGCTAAAAATCCATACATTTATATATAGGCATATAAAAAATTACATCATCTAAGAACATAATAAATGTCAGGGTAATGTCATATAGGGATGCAATACCAAAAGTACATACATTACCATACAAGCATACAAATAAGTACATTATCAAAGACATCCTAATCATCAAAAAGTCTCCCTCTCTTTGCCTTCCTCGAAGAAGACTCTCCCTGAGATACCCTGCTCGTAGATGAAGATCCCTCATATGCCTTGGATAATGTGGCAAGTTAATGATGCCCTTCATTCCATCAATAAATATCTATCCTTGCATTTAATGTCGATAGAATGGAGGGATAAAACATTACGTGCAGGTGTTTTTCCTATAATTGAACCCATAACTATGTTTTCTTAATTTTCATGTGCATGTTATTGTTGTTATGCCTTCTATGCTCATGGTGTTTTTACATGCTTTCACATCTGATTCAATATTTACTTGTATTTTCATGGTAGCCGTCAAGGTATTCATTCACGTAGTAGTAAATTTTATTATTTATATATCATCCCATATCATTTTCTAAATTCATGTCACTATGTGTTTTCTATCTATGTCAAATTTCTATTTCCTTTCACAACATAGGTTGGAAGATTGAATGTAGTCATTTCTATGTGGATGGAAGGCCTAAAGGTATTTATTCACTATAACGAGCATTCAAATACTCCTTTATTAAAGGGTGCATTTAAATATTCCTTCTAGTCAACAACCATATGTTCTCACCAATAAATTATTTTTTGAATTCATTTTATTGTGTGCTTTATATCAATGGCATTTAATGTGTTAGTAAACATTTACAACTATGTGTATGGAATCCCTAATGGATTTTATTATCATACGAGTAAACATTATTTTTTTAATCAAATTTTATACTTTTATTTCCATTCCAATAAATGTTGACTCAAATGTATCAAACCAAACCCTTTTCTGAATTCTTCTTGTCAAATATTATTGATATGTTCATGTTAATTTATGTTGTCATGTTATAGCTGCGACATTTTTCAAATATACAAATATTATTTTCTGTAAGTGTTGTTGATAAATTACTGAACATTTTCTACCATGTGGATGGAAGCCTTGAAAGTTTTTATTCACATATGAATACACGTTATTATTTTTGTATTGAAATTTATATTTTTTTGTATTAATGTTTATGTGTTTTTTATATTTACAACACATTTATATTTCCCTACCTGCTTTAATTTTTTACCAATAATAATTTTCAAATGAACACATTATATTTTCAATGGCTTAGAATTTTGTGAAGACACATCACAAATTAATATGGGTCATTAATATAAAATGAAGGGCCATGTTAAAAGACGAGTGTAACATAGTAATTATATCTTTCATGTCTAAAATCTTTGTATTATAGATAATTTGTGTGTTTTGTCATTAATGATTAGAGTATTTAATTTTTAGTTTTTAGTTTTAAAATTTAAGCATGTTTGACAAAGTGACGTTAGAATTAATATTTCACTACTAATAAGGGCCACATACTAACTATTTGTTTCATATCTAAAATCTTTGTATTATCAACAATTTGTGTGTTTTGTCATTAATGAGTAGAGTATTTAATTTTTAGTTTTTTTTTTAAAGAATAGGATTGTTGTTGTTAATGCCACTTTAGAAAGTGTAATATGAATAAATGGATTACAACTAAATATAATATAAAAAATTTCAAATAATTTTAATTAAATATTAGAATAAATATGTAAATATAGTAAATATATTAGTAATATCTTATTAATTATATTTAATCAATCATTGGGTAAATACATAAGGTTTCAACATATATAAATTATTGTCGCACTAGTAAATTATCATGATTTTATGTCACTTTTATGATGGAAACAAGTGAAAAATAACATTAGAAAATGAAAAAACCATTCATATGCATTGCATCAGGGTAGTGATATAAACCAAGTTTGAGTATCAACATGTTTAGTGGTGGTTTTGGAGCTAGATTTAGAGGGTTTTTTTAATTTATGAAAGTCTCTGTGTTAGATTTTTTTTGTCAAAAAAGTTTACATGAATAAATTTAACATTAAGAGTTTAAATATGATTTTATGTGTGCATTGTTTTGAAAAAAAAATCATTTTTTGTTGGAATTTTCTGTCTACTTTTTCATCAAAAATATTGTATCAAACTTTCTTGTATTAGAACTGTAAAAAACATTGGAGCTAACATAAGATGCATCATAATATGCTCTAAGTGACCCAATTTGTAGTAGAATATGTTTTTAAATCTGTGATTTCATATTTAATTTTATTTCTAAAAAATGTAAATAGATTTTAGAAATCTAAAAAATACAAAATATTAATTGTATTATTTAAAATAAAATATATTAATTATCAACTATATACAAAGTACATCCATTGGGTAGTGATGCAATGGTAATTTGTGTCTCTTTTTAATGGGAGGTCCAAGGTTCACATCTTACTCCAAGTTAAGACAACACCCTACTCGATGAATTCCTTACTAGCAGGGCAACATGCTAAAATGGTGCAATCTATGGGCACACCATGATAGAGTAGACAAAATACTTAAAATCTCATCCTTAATATGGTACCTTGACTGGTGTGGGTTGGTAATCTCATGTACCCTTTTTATATATATTCAAAATAAAAATAATCGATATCTTTATTGTAATTGGAAGAAATGGATAGAACTAAAAAAATCCAGAATGGAAATGGTAGCCTTGGAAACTAAGAAAGCTCAAAAGGAGGCAAACTAGCCATAGCTTGTCAAAGGTGGCATAAAAAAGGAGAGGTAGTGTAAAGTAGGGAAGCAAAAAAGGCCCAACCTAGTTGGAGAACATCATAAAAAGGGTATGTCAAAAGAAGAAAGCCAATATGTGGATGTAATCAAACAATACTTTGTTGAGGGAGAAATCCCTCATAGTAGTAGGACCATCACCCACTCTTGCATGTAGGATAATATTTCCTTCCGCAAGGTTGTAAAATTCCTTGGCTAGTTTGTCTGTTGTTAAATTGTGCTCTATAATTCCCAAAATCTATATCTCAAGCACACACAAATCCAAACCATTTTTTTTAAAACACTTCATTCAACCACACTACCACTAACAAAGACAGAATAATCAACAATCACATATATATAAAAGAAACAACAACTAGTAAATAACACTTACAATAATAGGGTTAAATTATGAAACATGTTTTAATCTCGACAGACTAGAGGTACACCTCAACTTCTTATGGTAATAAGGAGCACACTAAAAGATAAGACACATGTCTAAATGATTGAATAACTACAAGCCAACACTAAAGGTCTATAACTCTGACTCCATAATATAAGGATTAATTAAACTTGGTGAAATTGGATTACGTAGCATTTTCATGAGTCTAAATGTTAAAAAAAGAAACTACTATCACAATTAAGATATATTAACACAAAAACTGATAAAAAATGATATCACAACAATAGAAATAGTGAAGGGTTAATTAAGATAAGAGTGTAATGCTAAAAAATACGAAAGCACAAACACACCACGAACTCACAAAATGACTTTGGATAAAATATCTCAAAAATATTAAAAATTAAACCGATGTTGAAAATCAATCATTGAAGCTAAGAACAACTCATATGAGTCAAATAATAGACTTAATGTAATAACAACATCATATAAAATTCTAAACCAAACTAGAATTAACAACATAAATATGATTCTTCCAAGAAACTACTAATGAATAGGGTACAAGGAGGACTTACTAAAAATACTAAATGGATTCAAAAACCAAATATAAAGGATAACATGAAAAAATGAGGCTCAAAAGGAGAGGTCATAGTTTTTAAACTTAATAAATGTAAAACTGGGCAATTATTCAATATCCTTTTCGAAACAAATTCGTAGATTAAATCTGAACATAATTTTTTTGAATAATTTTGGTTTGGAGAAGAGATAAAAAAAATAGTAAAGGATAATAAAATACTAAACCAAAAGTACCTGAGTTGATATGAATGTAATCACAATATTAATCAATCTTCATTTCTAAAGAAACCAAATTATAAAAATTTATAGGAGGTCGATTTCAGAGCGCCTTCACAGGAAAATTAGTAAGGTAGAAACATTTTTCATGTGAAAGCTTTTTGGAATCGAGGTACCATTTCATCTTGGTTGAGATAAAAATTAATACGGTACTAGAATCTAATTCTTTTAATTAGTGAGAATTGAGATCAAGACTCAAATCCTAATTTAGACCATTTGAGATAATTTTAAAATTTATTTTTTGAAAGAAATTATAGGTTAAAAACTCACAAAAATTCTTTTACCATTTGAAAAAATAAAATTGTGAATTAGAATGTTTAAATTGTGAAATTGTTTGATATTTTGAATTGGTATTATGATTGAATTATTAAGGCTACCTTCATTTATTTCCAACAAGTGGTTAGCACGACCGGGTCGTGTTTTTAAGGCAAAATACTTGTTAATAGTTTTGTTGACTAATAATGAATTATAAATTAATTTATTTGTTTCAAGATTGATTTAATTAACTTGTGGACTTTATTCACTTATTAAGCATTTAAAAATTTAAGGAAGTGAATCTATTTTACAATATTAAAATTCTCTATTGATTCAATTATTAGTTATGAGTACACAACAAGTCTAGTTTAGAAATTCTAAATTTATTGTTAAGTTTAGTTAATAATTTGCGTTCTTATTATTACAATAACTTGTATTTACTTACAAGAGGTGATAAAAATATATGATTATATAAATTCAATCTTACATAAGCACACTAATCCCTGAATTACTTGGCACCTTGATAAAATCCATAACCTATACGATTCAAGAGACTATCTAGTTACCGAATAATAAAGGACTCATTTGTAGGAACATGATAATCACAAATGAAATTACAATATCAAGAAAGTATTACAAGTTTAACTAATTCATTTATAATTAACGCAAAACATACTAAAGTAATCACTATAAAATTAAATGTTTATGATTATAAGCAAGCCCTACAACTTTTTCCCATGTGGTTTACAATAAGTTTTTTTACAATATTTTAGGTAGGAACTAATACAATATAATAGCTTAATCTACTAAACAATGCTATCTAAAAACATTACAAAATAATCATGCGGTCTACTGTATTGGATCTCCTCAACTTGCATTATGAAAATAATCAAATAGAAGGTCCATCTTACGTTGAGCAAGGGATTTCTACTCTCAAATCCACTTCAATTTTACAAATTAATGAACAATTTAAAATGTTAAACTAGTGACTCCAACAATATACATATGATAATTTAGTGAGCTACTCAAAAAAAAAAAAATGACTATATATTACAATTAACATCCACACAACACATAGCTACTAGCATCCCAAGTCTACTCCAAACCTCTAATAACTGTAATCAACATAACACTAATGATAATAACTTACCATTACATAATACTACACAATCCCTTCAGGTCAAATTAATAAAACTGACATTCTTACACATTGTATAACTAGTTACTTTTTGAACTTCCATCAGGTATGATGTCGATAGACATAATACTAAGATTATATAGTCAAATTTCATTCGTGAAATTCTCAGTTTATAAATTATAATATCAAATCATTTATATATTAATTAAGGTGAGACTCAGTTTAATATTGTTAGCAAGCTTCCCTCAAGCGAACTAAACCGTCAAAACTTTAAAGTAATGTATTATTACTAAACTTTATGTACTTATATAGTTAGCAATCAGAATAAAAATTCTAAGTTCCTCACTGTTTAAATTCATTCCTAACCATAATAGAGGAAGAATCAATCTCGATTCTATACATTAAGTGGATAAGTGTTTCAATTCCACAATATGACCTCACATCAAAATGATTATTTACCAGTATATAAATACATGAATGATTCTACAACCAAATCTTCACTCTATATCAAAATTTTACTATTTTAATTATACACTCATATATACATTCATATCTAAATCCAAACAATAATACTGAATCAAAATTGACAATAAACTTATAAGTATAACATTTACGTGTCCCATAAATATAAAATATATATTTATATATATCCATTCAAAACTGAATATATACTCATCCAAAAATAAAATGTTATTTTATTTATTTATTATTTATAAATATTTTGTTTAATATCAATAATTAAATCACCATAAACAATATATAATTTTATTTTATATATCTATAATTATATATAGATAATTTAATATTATAACAATATTATATATATATATATATATATATAATTATTTTCAACAAAAATCTCATTCCAACATTTAAAAAAAATAGAATTAATAATTATATTTATAATATTATATATATTTAAATTGAAAATAGATTTTCCAAATATAAAATAAAAGAACACATGCATACCTTTATACATATATTTATTTATGTGTATAAATATGTAATTTAATATAATATTTAATAATAATATAAATTTATCAATTTCATTTCATTTTTTTTCCTTTTATGTATTTATTTAATATAATTTTTTTGTTTTTTTCCTATAATCCAAAAATTAAATAAAAACCCTAATTTAGGGTTCGTTGACGGCCATGATCGTCGACCTAGTATTAAAACAAGGTCGAGGGATGATTGGTTGGTCGTCCCCTTCCTCTCCCTATTATGAGAGGGTCAGGAGTTGTCAGCCTGGTATTAAAACAAGGTTGGGGGATGGTTGACTGATCGTCCTACTCCCTTCCCTATTATGGGAGGGCGCTGGAATGACACAACTGTCGCCCTCACCCCCTAAAATTTATTTTGAATAAATAAAAAATAATAATAATGAACATGGAATTTTCATTCCATAAAAATTTTCATTATTATATATATTCTTTTATTTATATTTTGAATACATAAAATGCAGCTAACATTGCAGGGATATATATACACACACAAAGAAAACAAGAACTCATTATATTTATTCTAAGGGTAAAAGATATAAATTTGGATATTTTTAAAAGTTTAGGGTTTGTATTTTTACATATTTATTTAAAAAAAACAAAACATACCCAAACATATTTTTTATTTTTATTTGTTTATTTATTTGAAAGAATAATAGAGATTTGGAAAGGAGAATCTCTTACTTGATTAAAGAAGCTCCTTGCTTCCTCTCCCAAGCTCTCATTCTTCCTCTTCCATCTTCCTTCCTCTTCTTCCTTGGCCAATCTTGCAAATGACCCTTTCCTCTTTTTGGTTAGCTCTTAAATGAAAGAGATGCTTATTTTATTTTATTATTTTCTTTTAAGGTTAGGGTTTCACTCTTTATTTATTTTTTAATTTATTAATACACTAATGAGTTGTCATTAATTTTAATTTAATTTATTTTTATTTGATTAGATTTACTATTACTTTGAAAAAATAAGTAACAAATGATATTAATTTTATTATTTAATCAGTATTATTATTTAACTATTATTAACATAAAAATACGTTTACCCAAATGTGTATTTTAATATGTACATAAATCAATATGACATTATCTAAAACCAAGTATTCACTTATGTAACCTGCATATTTACAAAAATATATATTCTAATGATTATGTATATATATAAAATTTTATTTATGCCCATAATGAAATAATAACTGGACTTGGTAAAAAATCTAATAGTGTTATTATTCCCATTTTAAAAACTATATATTATTGCTAAAACACTCAGAAAATACAAGTCAGTTATTTAGGAACAATTTAACATAACACGACTACACGATGGGTTTAAGTAAGTTGTTAGAGTAAATGCAAATCTGGTCATAACAAAATTAAACTATCAAAAGTAAGACATCAGCATGGAAGCCCCTAGAAGACATGAATGACATAAAAATCGATAATATGAATTATTGAAACATTAAATGCACATAGCCCAATGTGATCTATATAAGACACAAAGAACCTGATTCCAAGTCACTACGACAAGGTAATCAAATCAAGACTAACCATTAACCATAATACATCTCACTCGCACATTGAACACAATGGCACACTCAACACATTGGTCATCCACATGATGACACATCATCAAGAAACATTATCGAACTTGAGAAGGGTATTATATTCACCCCCCTTGAAAAGGGCATTGTCTTTGATGCTTCCAAAATAAAATCATGTAGTGGAATCCACCAGGTTCTCAAATAGTAATAATCTATTACTGAGTGAATCCTCATGATATTATAAATCTCAAATAGTTAATCTCCAAATGACCACAAAGGTGATAACACCAAAATGCTGCAATTAATACAATGATATGCCAAAATATAAGTTATTATTTTAAATAACCTTTGTATAATCCCTTGGTACAATGGGACTAAAAAATATAATGTCAAAACATGGAACCAGTATGGTCACTGTAATACCATTTAGCTATGTAATGTTGAGTCAACTTTTGATTGAACATTCTACCATGTTGTACCTACTAGATAAAATATCATAACTCTGAAGAATTTCTATATATCATATTCACTACCAACTAAAATTTATGAACTGTCAAGTCACTAACAAGAATATAATCACTGATCCACCATAAGATAATATCATATCCACTATGCAACAGACAATGATGAAAATGACTATCAAATCATATAAGAAAGTATATAATGCTACAATAATATCAAGAACACTCGAATAAACAAGGAATAATAGTCTCTATCAATTACATCATCAATAACATCTCACCAAACCCCCTTAGACCTCCCAAAACTATTTAGATCTCCCAAATTGTCTTTATTCCCTCTTTAGACCTCCTAGATAAATGGCTAATATAATATACATAGAGAGAATAATCAACACCACATCTAGTGGTTGGGAGGGATGGTGTCATGAATATGTTTCAAATAGATTCTCATCTCAACCCAATAGTTTTTAAAAGCTATTCTTTCTCCTCCACATAGTGTACATTGCACACATTACAACATATATATAGAAAACACATGAACCAACATTCGTAAAAAACTAAAATACTATAATAATTTTAAATAAACAAATGTCAAAATAATCAATTTAAGAGTTAATAAGTTGATGAAATTAGAAAAATAAATCAAAAAGTCGTAAATCAAATTCAAAAGAAGTTGGCACCCATAAACAAAACAAGTCCAAGTCACAATTATCAAGTCATTAAAGTAAACAAAAATTAGTTCATATTGTAATCAAATGTAAATCTATTTAATTCAAATTCAATAAAATTAATTATAAATATTTAAATCTACAAAAGAACTATTAAATGCAAATTCAAGTTCAAGGACTAGTGCTAGTTCTCAAAATAAAAATTAAATAAATTGAAAATATCACATTACTAAAACTATGTGACTATAAAAAGTCACCCAAGGGGTGAAGGAATCAATAAGACTTAATCACCTCACATAGGTGAGAGAAAAAAATACAGGTCGACTACCTCTCTGAGGTAGGAGAAACATCACATCATCCTCTATATACCTTCCAAAAGAACATGATTACCTCCCAGTGGTAATAAAGTAAGACTCGACTACCTCTTAGATGTAGGAGAAATAAGGATAATAGTAATCCTTTATATGCCTCTCGATAACAAGTGCTGATATGACTGTATAAAATAGGCCAAGTGTTAATCTCATGCTTGGCACCCAGTACTAAAAGTACCCTATAAAATTTGCCAACTATCTCAAAGTTTCTAAATCAACTGATATATAAGTCCCTCTTCAAATAATACGCCATTCTCTATTTTTACACTTAACTCAAATACTTTTTCAAAAAAACACCATGTTCAATCTTGGTTGTCTTATTCTAATATAAAATAATAATAAGTATAGATAAATCTCAAATAAAATCATTAATGCAAGGATCTCGATAGTTGATCTATCTCAATTGATTCACATGGATAAATCATTGGTCAAACTCAAGTATCATGTCCAAAGTAGAGTAATCATATATATAAATCAGAAAAACTATACTCATATTCACCACCACTATTCCATACTAAAATGAACACCTACGTGAATCGTAATTGTAACCCAAACGATCATCTCAAAGAAACTAATTAGTTTTCTAATTCTCTCACAAGTAGGAAAGTACATACATTCTTCATAATGAAGAGGGAGCAACAAAAGTAATCTATCAAGACCATATCCACACACTTACTCTTGAAACACTTGCGGTTACACATAAGGTTCAAGCTACTTAATTCAAGGACAAGATTAGGACTTACAACACTCTTGTTTCAAACGTAGCATCCAATCTGAATATATAATAAATAACATGTATAAGGTTAAAATCGCACTAGGATTATCTAAATTTCATAACCACAACATAATAGAACAAGGCCTCTTTATAACCCATGGCTTACACTTATCTAAGTCAAACAATGAACCACTAACAATAGCATACTAGGTTAGAGCTATTATTGTTAATAGTTTGATTTAAAAACAATCAATTTTATCATATTACTAATTATATACACATTCATTTATAGAGTCATATTCACTCCACGAACCAATACATAATCAATAGAAGTATATGGAAAATAGATTAAAGTATGTATTTACCATACAAAACATATACACATACAATTTCTCTCTCTATATAGTATTTCCTCCCAAGGAATAACACCCTGATCAACATAAACATCTATTATCAAGACACGAAAGCAAAACAATCATCCAAAAAATATCAAAATTTCATCACTCTATTCAATGTAGGGTTTGTTGGCCAACGGTGGCTAGATACTCCACGATAACAACATGTAAAAACAATTAAGTTCCCTCTAATAAGATGTTACCATTCACCAATGAAACAAATCCTGCAACCAAAATTCAATGATTCCCAATATAATCTATGTATGGAAATACATACGTTCTCACCATGTCATACCACTTGTACACATGTGAACAAAGTTACAGAATGCATTAGTAGAACACCGATACTCCAGAGCTCCCAACATTTAACCGTGCTCTGATATCAAAATATAATGCTCAAAATTTATATGTTAGACACACAAAACCACATTTTTTTAAACACTTCATTCAACCACACTACCACTAACAAATACAAAAGAATCAACAATCACACAAATATAAAGGAAACAACCACTGGTAAACAATACTTACAACAACAGAATTAAAATATAAAATATGTTTCAATCACAACACACTAGAGCTACACCTCAATCTCTTGCAACAACAAGGAACACACTAAAGGATAAAGCATATGTCTAAATAGATTGAATAACTACAAATCAACACTAAAAATTTACAACTCTGACTCCATAACAGAAAGATTGATTAAACTTGGTGAAACTGGATTATGCTCTTCACGAGCTCAAATGTTACACAAGAAAACTACTATCACAATTAAGATATATTAACATGATAACCGACACAAAATGGTATCAACAGTAGAAATAGTGAAGGGTTTATTAAGATAGGAGTGTCATGCTGAAAAAACATGAAAACACAAACACTTTATGGACTCACAAAATGACTTTGGATAAAATATCTCAAAAATATTACAAATTAAATCGATGTTGAAAATCAATCATTGAAGCTAAAAATAACTCATATGAGTCAAAAAATAGACATAATGTAATAACAATGTGATACAAAAGTCTAAATCAAATTGAAATTAATAACAGAAATATGATTCTCCCAAGAAACTACTAACGAATATGGTACAAGGAGGACTTAATAAAAATACTAAACGGATCTGAAAACCAAGTATAAAGGATAAATGCAAGAATGAGGCTCAAAAGGAGAGGTCACAATTTTCAGACTTAATAAATGTTAAATTAGACAATTATTCAATATCTTTTTTGAAGCAACTTCACAGATTAAATCTGAACGACATAATTTTTTTTAATAATTTTGATTTGGATAAGAGATAAAAAATAGCAAACGATTATAAAATCCAAAACCAAAATCACCTGAGTTAATATGAATGTAATCACAATATTAATCTATCTTTATTTCTAAAAAAACCAAATAATAACAATTTATAGAAGGTCAATTCCAGAGCACCTCCACAAGAAAATTAGCAAGGTAGAAAAATTTCTCCTGTGAAAGCCTTTTGAAATCGAGGTACCATTTCAGCTTGGTTGAGTTAAAAATTAATACGGTACTAGAATCCAGTTATTTTAATTAGTGAGAATTGAGATTGAGACTCAGATCCTAATTTAGACCACTTTAGATAATTTTAAATTTCATTTTTCGAAGGATAACTACAGGTTAAAAACTTGCAAAAATTCTTTTACCATTTGAAAAAACAAAATTGCAAATTAGAATGTTTAAATTATGAAATCGTTTGATCTTTTGAATTAGGATTATGATTAAATTATTAAGGCCACCTTCGTTTATTTTCAACAAGTGGTCAGTACCATCGGGTTGTGCTTTTGAAGGCAGAATACTTGCTAATAGTTTTGTTGACTAATGTAGGATTATACATTAATTTATTTATCGCAAGATTGATTAAGTTCACTTATTGACTTGATTCATTTATTAAGCGATTAAAATTTTAAGGAAGTGAATCTCTTTTACAATATTAAAATCCTCTATTGATTCAATTATTAATTATGAGTACACAACAAGCCTAGCTCGTAAATTTTAAAGTTATTGTTAAGTTTAGTTAACAAGTTGCATTCTTATTATTGCAGTAACTTGTATTTTCTTCCAAGAGGTGATAAAAATATATGATTATATAAATTCAATCTTACATAAGCACACTAATTCCTGAATTACTTGGCACCTTGATAAAATCCATAACTTACACGATTCAAGACACTATCGAGTTACCAAATAATAAAGGACTCACGATAATCACAAATGATTTTACAATATCAAGAAAGTATTACAAGTTTAAAGAATTTATTTAGAATTAACACAAAACATACTAAAGTAGTCACTGTAAAATTAAATGTTTACGATTATAAACAAGGCCTACAACCTTTTCCCATGAGGTTTACAATAAGTTTATTTACAATATTTTAGGTAGGAACAAATACAATACAACTTAATCCACTAAACAATGCTATCTAACAACATTACAAAATAACTCTACGATCTACTGTACTGGATCTCCTTAACCTGCATTATGAAAATAATCAAATAGAAGGGAATAGCTTACGTTGAGCAAGAGATCTCTACTCCCTAATCCACTTCAGCGTTTCAAATTAATGAACAATTTAAAATGTTAAACTAGCGACTCAAACAACATACATATGAAAATTCATTAAGCTACTCAAAAGAAATAAATGAATAAATATTACAATTAACATCCACACGACACATAGCTACTACCACCCCAAGTCTACTCCAAACCTCTAATAACTGTAATCAACATAACACTAATGATAAAAACTTACCATTACATAGTACTACACATTCCCTTTAGGTTAAATTAACAACACTGACATTCTTACACATTGTATTACTAGTTACTTTTTGAACTTCTATTAAGTATGACGTCAATAGACATAACACTGAGATTATATAGTCAAGTTTCGTTTGTAAAATTCTTGGTTTGTAAATTATAATATCAAATCATTTATATATTAATCAGGATGAGACCCGGTTTAACATTGTTTGCAAGGTTCCCTCAAGCGAACTAAACCATCAAAACTTCAAAGCAAGGTATTATTATTAAACTTTATGTACTTGTATAATTAGCAATCAAAATAAAACTTATAAGTTCCTCACAGTTTAAATTCGTTCCCAACAATAATAAATGATGAACCAATCTCAATTCTATACACTGTGTGGATAGGTGTTTCAATTCCATAATCTGACCTCGCATTAAAATGATTATTTATCATTATATAAATACAGGGATGATTCTGCAACTAAATCTTCACCCCACATCAAAATTTTACTATTTTAATTACACACACACACACACACACACACACACACACACACACACACACACACACATTCTCATATCTAAATCCAGACAATATTACCGAAACGAAATTGACAACAAATTTATAAGTATAAATTTTACGTGTGTCCCAAAAATTATATATATATATATATACAAAAATGAATATATACTCATCCCAAAATAAAATGTTATTTTATTTATTTATTTATTATTCATAAATATTTCTTTTAATATAAATAATGAAATCACCATAAACAATATAGAATTTTATTTTAATTATCTATAATTATATATAAATAATTTAATATTATAACAATATTTATTTTATTTATATATATAATTATTTTAAACAAAAATCTCATTTCGACATTTAAAAAAAATGCAATTAATAATTATATTTATAATATTATATATTTAAATCGAAAATATATTTTCCAAATATAAAATAAAAAAATACATATACATACCTTTATACATATTTTTTTATATAAATATAAAATTTAATAATAATATAGATTTATCAATTTTATTTTATTTTACTTTCTTTTCTTTTATATATGTTTTTATTTTATATAATTTTTTTGTTTTTTTTTATAATTCAAAAATAAATAAAAACTTTAACTTAGAGTTGGCCGACGATCCATGGCTCCTCACCGCGATCATAAACTGACGGTGTAATATTAAAACAGGATTGGGGGACAGCTGGCTGGCCGTCCGCCTCCCCTCCCTATTATGGGAGAGGGCTAGGGCGACATAACCGCTCCCCCCTGCCCCCTCAATTTTTATTTTTTATTATGGAATAAATTGAAAATAAATAATGATGAACATGGAATTTTCATTCCATAAAATTTTTCATTACTCTACATATATATATTTTTCTTTTATTTATATTTTAAATACATAAAAATGCAGCTAACATTATATGAATATAATTTTTTATATATTTACATATACATATATTTTTTATTTTTATTTTTTAATATATTTTATTTAAAGAAATCAAAACTAATAATCTTAATGCATTTTCAATATATATATATATACAAAGAGAATAATTTCTCATTATATTTATTCTAAAAAGTAAAAGAAATAAATATGATGATTTCTAAGAATTTAGGGTTTGTATTTTTGTGTATTTATTATTATTATTATTACAAAAAATACATACCCGAATATATTCTTTATTTCTATTTGTTCATTTATTTGGAAGAATAATAGAGATTTGGAGAGGAGAATCTCTTACTTGATTAAAACACCGGCTTGCTTCATTCCTCTCATAAGCTCTCCTTCTTCCTCTTGGATCTTCCTTCTTCTTCTCCCTTAACCAATCTTGCAAATGACTCTCTCCTCTTTTTGGTTAGCTCTTAAATGAAAGAGATGTTTGTTTTATTTTATTATTTTCTTTTAGGGTTAAGGTTTCATGTTTTCTTTTTTCTTTTATATTAATACATTAATGGGTTTGTAATTAGTTTTAATTTAATTTATTTTTATTCCATTAGATTTATTATTACCTTCAGAAAATAAGTAATAAATGGTATTAATTTTATTATCTATATGTAATTATTATTAACATAAAAATACGTTTACTCATGTGTATTTTAATACATATATAAACTGAAATCATATTATCTAAAATCAATTATTCACTTATTTAAGTATTTACAAAAATACTATTCTAATGATTATGTATTAATATAAAATTTTATTTATACCCATAATGGAATAATCTTTGGACTCGGTCACAAACTTTAACAGTTTTATTCCCATTTAAAAAATTAAATATTATTGCTAAAAACTCAAAGGATACAAGTCAATTATTCGAGAACAATTTAACATAACATGGGCACACCATAGATTCAAGCACGCTGTTAGAATAAAGGCAAATCCGGTCCTAACATAATTAAATTGTCAAAAGTAAAACATCAGCATGGAAGTCCTTAGAAGACATGAACGACATAAAAAATGATAATACGATTTATTGAAGTGTTAAACACACACAACCCAATGTGGTCTACATGAGACGCAAAGACCTTGATTCCAAGTCACCACGACGATGTAACCAAATCAAGACTAGCCATTAACGATAATACATTTTGCTCGCATGTCGAGCATAATGGCACACTCGACACACCGGTCATCCACATGATGACATGTCGTTGAGAAACATTGTTGAACTTGAGAAGCGTATTACATGCTCTCTGTAGATGTGGCAGAAGGGGGGAGATAGAGGAAATGTGAAGAAAGAACCAAGACCTTATCTATGAGATGGGAGAGATAGATGTTCTTATTCTGAGGAGATAGAGGAAATGTGAAGAAAGAACCAAGACCTTATCTATGAGATGGGAGAGATAGATGTTCTTATTGTGGGCCTTCCTAGTCACCCAGTCACAAGCCAACTTTGAATTCGAAAAAATCGTTAGTGAAGATATTCCATACTCTGTGGCGATAGTGAGGGCAATGATCAAAGCATGGATTTCTGTGATTTTTTTGAACTCATGTGCCCTATTTGAACGTGATAGACATTTGTTATTGAAAATAAATCCACTCGCCCCATTGATCCCTGGGTTCCCTCTAGAAGCCCCATCACAAAAACAATGTGGCATTATGGAATCCACTAATAGAAGAGGGATAATTCATTGTGCCTTTGTGTTGAGAGTCATAGACGACATCAAATAATATTTAAACTTGTAGACTGCAACAATGGGAGAAGGCAATTTGCCTTGGAAGATTATCTCATTTTTGGAGATCCAAATGCTCAAGCATATTTGAAGTGGAAGAAATTTCATTTCTTGTGGAAAATCTCGAAGCTCATTTCGCCTGTTCCAAGCCTCAGTCAAAGAGATATCTCCCCAAATAGGACTATATCCTGGCTTGGAAACCACATTCCACATAGCCTTAGTAAATTGGCAATGCATAAAAAGATGGTTCATAGTTTTAGACTTTCTTTTCATAAGAGGCAGATACTAGGTCCCTATTAATCCTTACACTTCAAATTGTCCCAAGTCAAGATCCTATTATGAAGAGCTAGCCAAAAAATCTAGATCACTTTTGGGGGAGCCTTAAGCTTCCATATATCCTTCCACCATCGTGGAGCATCTTCAACCTCCTGTTGAGTACTAAGAGCTATGTAACCAAGTTTTACCTTATATAAACCTCCACCAGAATTGTAAACCCAACACAATTTGTCCTCCCAGTCATTGAGGAAAATGGCATTGATGATCAAACATGTTTTGTACTTCTCCCAAATAACAACCTGATCCAAGAGCTTGATGTCATCAACAATTTTCCACCCATATTTCTAGCAGTTTTGCCTTGCAGGGTCATATGCACCAACAATAGTAGAGATGTTTTTTGTTGTAAGGTGGCCATCAAAGCATCTAGGAAATGAAGCTTTGTTAGAATGCCATAAACCACATCTTGACCAATGAGAATATCTGAACCACTCCTAGGATCCCAAGCCAAGTAAGTCTTGATGATGTCTATGCTTTGGACAATGGCTTTTCGAAAAATGGAAGCCCCAAAATGATTCAAATATCTTTGGTGAATCCATTCCATCAATGTTAGTGGCTGAAAATACTTTTGGAGAAGAATATGCGGCCATAATCCCTATTTTGAAATGAGGTTCCATGCCCCTTTTACTGCCAACGATTTGGAAAAAAGAACCAAGTCTTTTAATCGCCAACCCTCAGAATCCTTTGGTTGAGAGATAATGCTCCATTTTACCAATATGATGTTCTTGCTTTCCTTATTGCCAGAGCATAAAAATTGAAGGCAAAGGTTTTTGATTCTATTTAGGATTGCTTGAGGTAGGAAAGCAAGCATTAACCAAGAGACCAGAATTGCCTCTAGAACACTTTTGATAAGAACCACCCTACTTGCCATCGAAATCCAATGGTTACACCACAAAGTGATGTGTTGTTTCAACTTTTCATAAAGCCCCAACCAGTCATTAGAGAAATAATCATTAGTCTTCAGAAAGAAACAAAGATTTTTGATAATTGCTTCAGAGGGAGGAGTGGAAAAGGGTAACATCTTGTGGAAAAGGGCAACATATTGTGGATAAGATTCCTAGTAGCAAGGGCTACGTGGAATAAAAAGATGGCAATTTTTTACAAATTTATGATCATACTAGTGATTATGGCGAAGAGTTTTGAAATTCTGTCCAAACACTTAGCTTCTTGAATAGTTCCATTCCCAAAGATGAGAATATTGTCTACAAAGAGGATGTGAGTGAGATTGGTAGAAAAAGTAATATTCACCCCAGAGAGGTTACCGCTAGATTTTTCATGGGAAATATGACAGCCAAGCGCTTCTACAACAAGAAGGAAGAGGATAGTGTTGACCATTTTGGTCCTGCAGACCAAAATCGGTCTCCTTCTTCCCCTGCTGTTCTGAGCCATCAGTCATAAATTTGGTTGCACAAGCCTTTCGGCAAAGGGATGGACCAGTTCGAGGATGCAAGGGCTTCTGTTGACAATTCTTCCACAGGGCAGATTGTCTCGTCATTTAGAAAGTCCACGCACACATAAGCCAAGGAAGAAAGAATACATTGCTTTTTTGGTAATGGCCTTTTGCTACAATAGGAAAATTCCAAAGGAATGGTTCATCAAAAAGGGTTTTTACTTCGGAAAAGAGCCTCCGGAAAAGTGCTAAAGAATTCGTCTGCAAGGCAAAGGACAAGGCCAAAGCGCTTAAGATGAAGGAATACTTCGGAGAATCCAAAAGTCCACCTAAAGAAGCAAGGTTTAAAGCCAAGGCCCTTCGGAAGGGTCGTTTTCAAGAAACCTGAAGGGCAGGGTACCTTTTGGGAAGGTACAAGAGCAAATTCAAACCTTTTGCAAAAAAGGCCCGGGTGCCCTACATTTTTCTAAAGGGCACAAACGAGAGACAGGAGCCCTTGCGGAGGGCACATGGTCGGCAATAGGATCATTGCAAATTTTCCGAACGACAGTTTTTTCCAAAGACAAGTGAAGGCGGTAAAAGCAAAGACGAAGAATGAATTCCTTCGGGCTTTTGTTCGACGAAATTCCTTCGAACAAATAGTCTGAAGAAATTCGGAGAAATGGCCGTGCAAAAAGCCGAGGGAATTCAAGCCCGCAAAGCAAAAGACTGTCCATTCGAAAAGAAAATCTGCGGAAAATGGTAAGGCAAATCCTTCGGACACAAAAAGTCCGAAGGAATTTGTCCGCAAAAAAGTCAACTGAAAGTAAGCGTTTAAAATGAAGGGAACAATTCCTTCGGGCAAAATGTCTGAAGGAATTCCTTCAGACATTTTGTCCGAAGGATGTGAGAACCACAAGGAGCCCGAAGGACCCCGAAGGGCAGGTGCCCTTGCAGGGGACTCTCGGCGACCGTGAAAGGGACCTTTTTCAAACCCCGAAGGGACACCCTCCCTTCGGGAGGGTTCAAAGACTAAGCCCGGTCAAAGGAACACTTTGGAAAGAAAGCCGAGAGGCAAGAAGGCCGAAGGAAAGTGAAGCTGAAAGAATTAACCAAGGGGTGACGGGCCCGAAGACATCAAATTTAGGGCAATAGAATGGCCGTTGATGCTTGAGTGCAAACTCGAAGTAATTCAAAGGCCTTAAGGCCAAGAGGAAGAGACCGCCGAGAAGGGAGCCCAAAGAGCCAAAGATTGATAGAAGATAGCCCCGAGGGCTCAGATTGCCAGGAAAAGACAAAAGAGATGACAAAAGACAAAACCAGGAAAAGACAAAGCTGGGAAAGGACAAAAGTCAAAGAGTGAACTCAACGATCTGCCAAGTGCAGAAACGGATAAAACAGTCCAAGTGGCAAAAGGTGTCGACACAAGGAGAGTTATTCTAGCAGTTGAAACAATGTCTGCCAAGTGGTCATCAAGGGGCATGAACAGTGAAGACGCGCCCTGTTTTTCCTTATTTTGCATTAATGAGCAGACAAAGCGCATGAATGTCTTGAAGGAGCGGTCTTGTTTGCAGACAAACGACGCGGCCCATGTTCTCACACATGACGTTTAATATATTTAAACGCCTAAAGTCAAAATTAGAGCCGACACAACATTCTCTTTCAAGCGGCTTCCTCTTCCCAATGCTCTCAATGCAACATGGGTCATTTATTTTGTAGAAAGCGCCATGTCTTTTCCAAAAGGCTATATATTTGTAACTTCTCATTTGAGAAAAATATCTCTCATTTTTGTATGGCGCAGCCCTGCCAAATTTCACCTTGAATCAATAAAAAATGTTTTACCTCTATCTGGTTGAATATATCTTTGAGTGTGCCTGAGTATTAACCTTGTGTCTAGTCATTGTTCCATGATGCTTTCACAGGGTTGATACCAACACCCCTGGTATAGACAAAGCGCCAATTCTTGCAGGTAGCAAAAGTGTTGTATCTGGAGCGCAAAGAGAGGAGAGGGTTATCAGACAGTGTGTCTTCCTACAGCACCTGTGGTAAGTTCATCCCCTGTGTGTTTTCATTAAGCCTTTCTGTTAAGTTCTCTGCAGTTTGGTCCTTTTATCAGATAAAGTGTATGTATGTGCTCTTATGGTTTGAAGTGTGAGCAAATGAGTAGATCGAATTTTTTTTGGTGCATCACCGTCTTCGCTTAGGTTCTACTTCAGCAATCCTTCTCTCTTTTCAACCCCCCCATTATATATACATATTAGCAAATGTACTGGAATAAATCAGAGTTGCATCAAAGGGAGCTAGCCCTTATCTAAAGATTCTCCTCTCAATTTTGCCAAACCCACAGGAAAGAGAGGAGTCTCCATTGTGTCGCGTGGAAGACAAAAGCTCAGCTTTCTGTCAAGGGTGCAATCCACAGCGTCAACAGATAGGGGAAAGGGGGTAGCCTTTTCGAAGGCCCCAAAAAGAGGAGAAAGAAGTGGAAGCAGAGCCATTAACTAGAACAATGAAGGAGATGAATTAGAAACAATCTTCGACCCAATTTATGAAGGGGGGATAAGCCACCCTGTGTGAAGATAAGCTTGAGATACAACCAATTAGCATGATCAAAAGCTTTGGAGAGATAATATTTTAGCATGAAATCAACATGAGCTTTTGTCTTTATTGTGTGTAAAGCCTCTTGGGCTGTGCCAATGGCATCATGGATAAGGCAGTTATCTAAGAAGCCAAACTATTCCAAAGAGATATGCTCAGAGAGAATGGGTTTAAGGCAAGCTGATATAATCTTGGAGATAAGATTATAAATGCAATTGCATAAGGAAATGGGCTGATAGTTCTCAAAGCTATTAAGATTTCCTGCCTTGGGGATGTTTATAATGAAAGTAGAGAAGAAAGGGGCATGAATTTTAATAGAGCTATGGGATTCCCCCACCACCAAGAGAAGGTCATTTGCAATGAACTCCAAAAAACTAATATAGAACTTAATTGTTCGCCCATTCAGCCTCAGAGCCTTCCCATGTTGAAGAGAGAGAAGGGTTTTATACAACTCCTCTAGAGTAATTGGATGCCTGATTTTCCTACTCACTAACCCATCCATTAAAGAGAGATGCCACTGCCATAACATCTCTGATATTTTCCTGCGGAGGCTCTGAATAATTATGTTTGTAGTGGGAGACAACCTTCTTGTATATAGAATTGAAATCAATGCATTCCTTCCCATTATTATCTCTGATGTTCCAAATGGATATTTTTCCCTCCTAGCCATCACCTGATGATGGAAAAATTTGGTATTATCATCCCCTTATTTAAGCCTGTTGACTCTACTCCTCATTCACCACTTCACTTCTTGCCAAGCCAACAACATAGCCTTTTCCTTTTCTAAGCCATCAAGTTCCAAAAGTGAATCTGCCCTGAAATTATTATCATGGATCATGGAATCGAGGGAGACCTTAATCATTCCTTCCACCTCCAAGAGCTGTTATTCGCTTCCCTGAAAAATGTTTTTGGCCCATTTCTTGGCCACCGCATTAGTCTTAATAATACTTATTTGAAGACTAACCATATCTGGTTCATTTTTTGCAATGGATTATAAATTCCACGTTTAATTGATGAGATGCTTGAAGTGCTCATATAACAACCAATGAGGGTTGAATTTGAAAGGTTTAGGTGGCTGTTTTGTGCCCATGACCAATTCCAGCTGAATGGGGTTCTGGTAAGACATGTGAAGCTTCAAGGTGGAAGCCTGGAGGGCATTTATTTGAATAAAAATGCTTTCTTTAAGAGGAAGCGATCCAACCTCTTTGAAATGCCTTGTGTGTGAGAATGATTATTATACCAAGTAGGTTCCAACAGCATGGGGATAGCATCCATAAGGCTATTTTGTTGTGGGTCAACTCTGGCTTGATTGCCCCAAATTTTAGAAAGATGGGCGGTGTAGTTTAGATCTCCCCCGAGGATGAGATGTGGCATACGCAGTATACCAGTGTTTTCAAGCCCCTCCCTGTTGTGTTAAGGTGCATAAACATTAAGAATGTTAGCCTCCAAATTTAATTCCTTGGAGAAGAATGTACCAAGAATAAAGTGTGTATTTGTAGTATAAGTTGTCATTATCATGTTGGAATTCCATCCAATTGCTACGCCTGCTGAATTACCAATATAAATGCTTGCCAAAAAGGACCACTCAGAAAGGGATTTTCAAAGATATCTTTTTGCCTCCAAATCGGAACACAGTTTCTTGAAGAAGTAAAATAGAAGGCTTGGATTTGTAAACCATCATCTTGATGGATCGTTGCTTCGAGGCCATCTCTATGCATCTTACATTGTGAGAGATAATGATCATTTAAACACCTTTTTAAGGGTTGCTTTGCTAAGGGCCCTGCCAATTGTGAGTTTTTTTCCTATGGGCACTTCACGCTCCGCATCCTATTGTGCATGGGATAAGAAAGTGCACCTACCACAGGGAGTTGGGGTAGTGTGTACTGTGGAATTTTATAATCCACCAAGTTGATGTAATTCTCGACAGCTGGAGAATTTGTTTGGCATGTGATCTGGTCAAGTATTCTTTTTCAGAGGATGGAGTGGTGTATGTAGAAGATCTTAGAAAAGATCGATTCTGGAAAGGGTTTCTCTAATGTACGCTCCCAGATAGATGAAAGGAGGTTGCATTTTCTATTTGATCCTCTTGAAGTGTCATTGGAGGTGAAGGAGGAGAAATCTGTGACTTATTTTTTGCCAGATGCCAGAAGTTCCCATGGAATGTTTAGTCTCAGTAACTAATCTTCCCCGTTCTAAAATTATTATATCCTTGTCCTTTTCAGTATATTATGATGTGGCATAAAGAACACAAACTTTAGTAGCACTCCTTTGTAAAACTGGTGCATTCAGTTCTAGGGTCATAGGTGTCGGCCAAGGTGTTGTCAGGATGATGAAATATCTAAACATTACCTTGTATTTCAGCTAGCATGTTCCCTGTAGATAAAGTGGGGGCATGATTTTTTGAATAATTCTAGAGAGAACCTTTCCCTCCTATCTCTTTCAATCCCTGTTGTGTCATCCCATGTTTTGCTTCCACTTGGTGCATATGTTGGAATGTAGTTCTAACTTCTTATTGAAAAAAGGGATCTCCTTCCAAGGCACTAGGTGTGTGCTCATTTGTGTGTAAAGTTGTTTTAGCCCCATCCTTTTGGCCAAACATGCAATTTTTCTTTAGGTGACCATACGGTCGACACATTGAGAACCTGAAGGGAATATGCTTGTAGTCTAGGATTTGAATAAAATGTAACTCTCCTACAGAAATCTATATGGCATTTGACAAGCCTTGTGAGATGTCCATTTCCACACTGCTAACTGCTACTACATGTTCTTCTGATTTAAAGTGTCGGGGGCAGTTCTGATGTATTTTCCAAGAGCGTCTCCGATCATTTTGAAGATTCTGGGATACCAGAGTTCAATGGGCAGCCAAGGCATTTTGACCCAGAATGCCATCCGATTTATTTTTCACGGGTTGGATCAAACCCTGCATGCCTTCTAGTGGTTAACACAGTGGCATAGCCCCAGAACTAGTGTCCTCCATCTACGATCTCTTGGTGATCATATATATAATTGAATATGAAGGTAATGAATCCTCTTGCCCCACTTTGAGTCAGTGGAGTGTATCCCAATAGGGAAGACTAGGAGTTATGCACCCACCGTTGGAGAATTGCCTCAGTGTACTTATGACCTTGGAAGTGCCCTATAAGCACCTGCTCTGTGTACATGATGACCTTATCTTGGAAAAAACATGGGGCTATGGCTAACTGAATGGGGACTGAGGCCAGTTTAACGCATTTATTCTTCCTCTTTCTGATACGCTTCCCTGATCTCCGGTTTTGGTAGTCCTTCTGGGAGAGGAGTGAAAAGCACGGGTCGAAAGCATAATTAGGAGAGAGATTTTTACCTTGTGCAGTAGAAGTGGGCAGTCCCTCTGCGATGCATTTCCCGCGGATACTATCCTGTTGTGGTAATTGAAACATTTGTTCCAAGGTCGACCTAACCAGTGTGGTTGGTAATCGCTATTGGAGGTTGAATGGTTCCCTGTATAATAGGTCGATCTTACTCCATCCTTTTGTGCTAGGGGTGGCTCCTCTGCTGAACAGTTTAAAGCCCCGTCCTGAATAAGGTTCTGGTTTGAAACCCTAGGCTCCTTGTCTCTCTCCTGCGGCTGCTTCATGATTTATATATATAGTACATTTATATTGATCAATTTTTTTGTCAACGGATAATAATTAAAATCTGAATAAAAAAATAATTTGAATAAAACATAATATGTGTTTAAGGTACTTAAAATGAATTTCAAATTTATATATTATATGAACATTACATAAGATTATATTATCAGGAAATATTTATAATTATTATTAAAATAATTTTAAAATTAAGAAATAATATTATATAAAATATTTTAATGGAATTATTCTATAGAGAATATATTTATTCAATATTCTTCTTCCTCTTCCTTCTCTTCTTCATCATCATCAATATGTCCAACATGCCAATATCTTTTGCACATTGGACATTTGTTTATGCCCTACAAAATAGATGTTGTAAGTTTTTTTTTAATAAATGAAATATAATGATATTACAAGTAACCTACAAAATAAATGTTGTTAGTTTTTTTTTTATAAATGAAATATAATAATATTACAAATAACATACACAAAGAAGCTATTTGGAGAGGTGTCTAATGTTCCCTTTATAATAGTTCATATATAAATAATCAAGTTATTTATTTTTTAAAATATATTTTATTTCTAAATTTTTAAATTTATTAAGTGGGTTGTAGTCCAACGGTGAGGATGATGGTATAAAAGGTGTTGCTTAGCCATCCACCAAAGTATAAATCCTAAGAGATATAAAAAATGGATGACGTTGGGATTGTGCCCCGAATGAATTTGGTGGAATAGATATCCCTGAGTGTTTGACACTAAACTGAAGAAGCAATATGGATGAGGCCGATATTGTGCCCTAGATGAATTTGGTCTACATTAAAATACTCTGTGCTGTAAAAAAACATTAAAAACAAATAACATTACTCATTCAACAATAAACAAATAGGAAATGTAAAATAAAAAGAAAAGATGGAAATGTCACAAATTCATGCAACACTTCTTTAAGGGTTTTTTGGCGTTTGCAATGAGTAACAAGGTTTATTTAATCCTCTTTTCGATAGCATTAATATATCCACTTTTTTTTCTTTCTTGACAATATTGTTTTTATTGCCCTCCCATTTTGTAATCATATTTTTCTACCCATATTTATTAAAAACAAATAACATTACTCATTCGACAATAAACAAATAGGAAATGTAAAATAAAAAGAAAAAATGGAAATGTCACAAATTCATGCAACACTTCTTTAACGCTGTTTTGGCCTTTGCAATGAGTAACAAGGTTCATTTAATCCTCTTTTTGATAGCATTAAGATATCCACATTTTTTTTCTTTCTCGACAATATTGTTTTTATTGCCCTCCCATTTTGTAATCATATTTTTCTACCCATATATATATATATATATATATATATATATATATATATATATATATATATATATATATATATATATATATATATATATATATATATAAAGGGTAAAAATATATTAATAAATGAAGAAGAGCATTACAAGAAGAACGGGGGAACCGAAATTCCTAAAGGAAAACAACAAGCACCGAAAAACTAGGGACAAACCCTCCTAAACGTTAATATGAACCTTCCTATCTTCCTCCAACATACATTCCAGATCAAAGCGTAGCTCTCGGGGAGAGAGACTGCCCAATCCTCAGAATTTCCTCCATCTAAATGCTCGGACGCCCATTTTGCCAAACAATCTGTTGCCCTATTCCATTCACGAGGAATATGAACAAACCTAACTATATCCATGAGCGAGTTAATCCTCAAAATCTGCTGCACAATCACAGCCAATTGCCAATTGACATCCAACACTTTTCTCTTAACAAGCAAGTTGAACACGACTTGGGAATTTGATTCGCAAATGATCTTATGCCAACCCAACGCCTGAGCCTTCTCAAGAGCATAGAGAATATCCTGGCCTTCCATCATGTTGTTGGTTTGCGTCCCCTCATGGACCGCAAAGAGAAAAATCACCGTACCTTCAGAGTCCCTGCCTATCCCACCAGTACCCACAAGCCAGGGATTGCCCCTGGAAGAGCCGTCCGTATCGATCTTGAGAAACCCATTGGGAGGGTATTGCCACTGACCATCCCTATGAATCTTCTCTTTGACCTGCCGACCTCTCCTGACACAAGCTAAATTACTTGCAAATCGTTGGAATCCTAGGCGCGCCACCACCTCAGCGTCTTGTTTGGATAAAGGGAGACAAACCTCACTCTTGGCCTACACAGTCTCCTAAATCATCCCTACGACTTTCTACCAGACTTGTTGCACCTTAATCCTCACATTCTGGAATATCCGCCTATTTCTCTTGAGCCAGCGCTGCCACAGCAGAAAGATGGGCCCCCCTAACCATACATTCTGCAGAAAAGTCATCCTTGAGGGGGGTTCTCCCATGCCACTCCAAAATTTGACCAAGGATGAAACATGGAAACAAGGGTGTTGCCATACATCCCACCAATAATTCTAGAGTTGCAAAGCAAAGGAGCAACAAAAAAATAGGTGGGCGGAATCCTCCTCAGCCATCCCACACATAACACAAACTAATGGGCCTTGGAAGCCTCTTTTCTAGAGATTGTCCCAGGTCAAGCACCTGTTCCATGCCAACAACCAAACAAAGCAGTTGCATTTTGGCCATGAGAATTTATTCCAGACCTTTCTCCACCATTGCACTTCTCCCCCAACCCAATCTCTGAAATAATAAACCCTGATATCTAGAGGCAACTGTATAAGCTCCCTTAAGATTGGAAGACCAAGTAAGCTCATCTTCCTCCTGGAGGGAGCTACATCGACGCCTGGAAAGGAGGTTCAGTAGCTCATCATGCTCCTCTTGCATTCCAACAACCGGCCAAGCCTCAGGAACTTTCCATCGTGTCACCTCCAGCTGTCCGTAGGAAATATAGGTTTTAAAGTCACTCACCTGAGATTAACCAGCATCAAGGAATCTCTGGCAAAGGTTTGACAGATTAGGGAATCGAGAAATAATGGGAGGGTTACCATCCCAAGAATCAGTCCAAAAAAGAGCTTTGGATCCCCGCTTACAAATCCAGAATAAACCTTCCTTAATAAGAGCAGCCCCTTTTTTGAGAGTCCCCCATATCGTTGAGCCTTTCCCAATGAGTGGATAGCGAGGAATATCACTCTGAGTGGTCCCCGGGTAGTACTTCTGAGAGAGAATTCTGGCCCAGGCCTTGTCTTGTTCAGTGCACCAACGCCAATATAGCTTAACTGCCAAAGCAACTCCATTTAAGTCCGTCTGTCTTAGGCCAAGCCCCCCATGTTGTTTGGGGCTACAAACCATCTCCCATCTAGGTAAGCTCCATTTAGAGGTCATCAACATACCAGCCCATAGAAATTGTCTAGTAATCGAATCAAATTCCTTAACAATTCCCACCGGGGTGACCAGAAGCATACATCTATAAATGGGCAAGGCCTGCACCACACATTGAATTAATTAAACACGGCCCGCAAAAGATAACCACCTATGAGTCCAATGATTCACCTTCACCCGAAATTTATCCAAGATATTCTGCCAGGATTCTTTGGGTATATGACTAGCTGAAATAGGAATACCCAGATAAATCAAGGGGGGAGTCCCAATCTGAAAATGCATAGTCTGAGCAATTCGTTGCTGGATGGGAGCTGGTGTATTAAAAAAGAAGATGGATGACTTGTCTTCGTTGACCTTTTGCCCCGAGGCCGTTAGATAAAATCCAACACCCTATGCAAATTGGCTGCTTCACTCATTGTGGCCATGCCCATCAGAGCAGTATCATCAATGAATTACAAGTGAGACTGCATTGACAGTTCACCCCCCCATCACCAGCCTTGAATATGCCCATCCTCTCTGTTCCTTCTGATCATCCTCCCCAAACCTTCAGCAAGAAGAAGAAAACGATACAGAGACAGGGGGTCTCCTTGACGCAGCCCCCTAGAGGCACCAAATAACTCTGTATGTTCCCCATTGATAAGCACCAAAAAGGAAACTGAGGAAATGCAGCTCATGACCCATTGGGTCCAATCGTCCGCAAAACCAAAAGCTTTGAGAACCTTCCGTAGGAATGACCATATAACCCTATCGAAAGCCTTGGCCATATCCAACTTAATAAACATTGCCTTATCCTTGGAGCTGGCCATGGAGTGAATGGACTCAACAGTTATGACAATACCATCAAGAATTTGCCTGCCTTCCATAAAACCACTCTGCTCTTCAAAAATCACAGCACTGAGTCCAATTTTTGACCTATCTGTAATGATTTTAGATATGATTTTATAAACAACATTACAAAGAGATATAGGGCGAAACTGACTTAGCCTATCAGCTCCTTTGCATTTCAGTATGAGGGCAAGATAAGTCGCATTTGAAGCCTTAAGCATTTGCTTATTCTGCTAAGATTCTTGAACAACAGCTAAAAGATCCAGTTTGATAATATCCCAGAATTCTTGATAGAATTCAGCCGAGAAGCCGTCATGACCAACCACTTTCCCCTTTTTCATCTGGGTAATAGTTGCCTCAAGCTCCCCAAGTGTGATATCCTTCATTAAATTCTCATTCATTTCACGCGTCACCAGAGGCAGAATACAGTAGAGAACCTGTGCTTCTTCTGGTAATTCTTCATTTGCATCTTCCCTAAAAAGTGTAGAGAAGTACTGCACCACCTCCTCTAACATTGCAGGAAAGGAGTTAAGCCGCTCACCTCTTTCATTGACCAAGACCGAAATAGAGTTACCGTGCCTCCTGGCTTTGGACGATTGAAAGAAAAAAGAAGTATTTCTGTCTTCTTCTTGGAGCCATTCTATCTGAGCTTTCTACTTCTAGAACACTTCCTCCCATAGCTCGCATTCCTTCAGGTCTTTCACAGCCTGAGCTTCATCTTGAAGTAAGATTTCGGTTAATCCTTCCTCCCTAATTATTCTCATGATGCCATCGAGCTTAGACTATGCAGTAGCCTTAGCATGAAAAATATTCCCAAAGCATTGATGATTCCACTGTTTAAGCTTATACTTCACAAACTATAGTGATTTAGCAAAAATATACATCATCGTACCATGAGCAGGCCTACCCCACCTCCACCAGTTGGCCACACACTCGAACAATGACTAATCTTGCAGCCACATGAGTTGGAATCTGAAGGAAGGAGAGTGAGGCTGGTACTTTAAAACACTTTCAACTTAATAGGCCAATGATCTAATCCTCTCCAGTCTAAAATTTCAAACCCTATAGACCACATACCCCTGACCCAATAACCAAAAACCAAAAAATGATCCAGTCTCTCAGCAATGCAGTGTTTGCCAGTCTTCTAATTGTTCCAAGTAAACTATCTGTTGTTGGGTTGAATGTCAACTAAATTCAAAACTTTAATATAATTTTGCATAATTAAAGCAGAGGGGTCAATCTTTGACATACCACCATGCTTTTCAGTCAAATCCAAAATAGCGTTAAAATCTCCAGCCATAATCCAAGGTTGGAAGGGAGCCAAGCTACAGACAAAACTAATGTGGCCCCATAAGGATTGTTTACCTTGTCAATCAGTAGGGGCACAAATATTGGAGAGGAGAATGACTTCCCCCGTCTCAAAATTGGAAGCCATCATAGTCATGGAAAACTTAGAAGACAACCATCCTATGAGGCTGATCTTGCGAGGGTTCCAAAGACAAGCTAATCCTCCTGAAGATCCGGTAGCCCCAATGCATTGGCAGTCCCCTTGCCTCCACAACTTAGGTGCTAATCTAAACATAGCTTCTACTGAAAGCTTAGTCTCCTACAAAAAATGGACATTAGGTCTTTGACTTCTAATCAAGTTGTGAACATCATTTTGTCTAGGGCTGCTGTTCAAACCCCTTACATTCCAGGATAATACAATCATTTCAAAGGATTTAGAAAGTGAGCATCCAGAGTCTTCATCAACCCCGACTCCACCAAAGTCTCTCCTATTAGTTTCATGTTTTCCATGTCTTTTTTCCTGCCAAGCTTGACCGATTTCTCCCCCCCACCCTTCTTAAGGTCCTTTTGCAAAAGTCCCAAGTGAGGAGAAGATTTACTACTCCTTGCTGCCCCTAATTCTCTGGATTTCCCTGTTAAAGACAAATTTCCATCTTCTTTAGAGGGAAAAGCTGAGGAAGTCAAAACTTCCAATATCAACATTTGCTGGTCCATGTCCATGTGCCAATCCCCAGCATCCTGTGATTCAGTTAAATCAACTGAATCATTGGTCACCTGGGCTGGGCCCTCAATCTGTTGATCCAAAATCATCAATCCTAGATTCAGCTCTTGTTGGTTAAGGTCATCTAACATTTCAATTCTATTAAGCGAGTCATCTGCTTGTCTTTCCTTCAAAGACTATTTTTGACCCCTGCTTCTATAGCACCCTTTAACTGGGATAAAACCATCAGTTTTAGGTGCCTCACCTGGAATTGGGCCCTTCCCTTTGTCAGTTCCAGGTGGATTGCGAGCAGGTTGAGAAGGCTGAGATTCAATTTTTTTTGAATTGGGACACCATCGCTACAAGTGACCATAATCATGGCAAAGATGACAATGGAAAGGAAGAGTTTCATAATCCAATTGTTGTACCTAGGAAAAGGGTCCCGCACTCATTTCAACAGCATCAGGTATTAGCTTTCTAAGATCAATTTCAACACAAATGTGGGCATAAGTCATTACCTTTTTCCCAAGGATTGAAATTGATGAACCCACTGGCCTTCCCAGGAGGGACGTAAGCAATTGTAGGGTATCTTCACGACAACATTCCACTGGGAAGCGAGGCAATCGCACCCACACTGGGACACAATTTGGCAATTCCTCTAAAGGTATAAAACCAGCATGCCACAGCTTGATAAATAGCCCCACCTGGTTATGAAAGTAAGGGCCTCCAAAAAAGACTCTGTTACAGTCAGTCAGGCAAGTAAAAGTAACCATAAAATAACTATTAGCTAACATCGTGATATCTATTTCTCCTTTTGGAGCCCATGTCCTCTGAGCCCACGCTCCCAAAAACTGGAGCGAAGTCCTAAGCCCCAAAAACTTGTAGTACAGAGAATGATTCATATAATATTCAATGTCTTTAGTAATCATGTCCATTGGTATAACCAGCTTGGGCCTCTCCTTGCATCTTTCTAGGCATCCATTGACCTTGGGAAGTCTCATGCCCATAGGCTCTTCTGCGTCACAGGGGCCTGTAAACTGTGGGGGGATAGCCATTCCAACATTCTTCAAGCCCTGGGCCAACTACTACAAACCTAACATCACCTTGTAGCTTCGACCTGCGCCCTCCCCCCTCGCCTCTTTCCCCCTTACGCCTTCCTTCTCCCTTTCGGCCATCCTAAATCTCAAAAGTGCCACTGTATGTGTTCTCAAAATTATGAATCTTATTCACCTATATTTATTATAATGGGTGGTGCACATATATTTCCATTGGGATTTGGGCTATTTTTTATAAGCCATATTCATCTCCCTTCTTAAAACATGACACATGTACATGTTGGTCTTCCTCTTGATGAGATTTGGCCTATATCCATTTAAGAAGAATTTAAATATGTGTTTTTATATTTTTTTAAAGAAATGAGCCAGTTAAGGTGGGTCAAGGCTTTGGTGTTGGAAGAAGTCTAATCACCTAGCAAAGACACTCCATAAAACATTTACCGTTTGAATCTCTCCAAACATCCCTAGCCTCATTAAACAAAATGAACATGTCTATAATATCATAGGAGAACAAATGGTACTTGGGGGGAATGCCAATAGATCAGTCTAGGGTGGAGAGGGGAATAATGAGGGTGTGAAGAGGTGTGTCAAAATAAATATGGACATCCTCTATGTTTCTCTTCCTCCTGATTTTCAGACCACATGGTATGAAAACCTTGCCCATATTTTTCTTCAATCTCTTTTCAATAGAATAAGTTCCCTTTAATTTGGAGAGGGTTTGAGGATTTTTATACATGTACTTTAGTATTGCAACATCATACTAGAAATAAATATTAAAAGAGTTTATATTAATAATTTAAAATAAAAAAATCCTAAATAAAATAAGAGTTATGTTTCAAAATCATAATATTAATTTACCATATTCTCCTTCCACTTTGAAGAAGACTATGTACCGTATGGTGGAACATGCTTTATGTCCCATCTTTGATTTGAGCATTGTTCTAGTAGTTGATCTATTTGTTGACTTTTTTTTTTCCCCACTTTTATCTTATTTAATTTTTTTTTTATCATTGGCTTTCAATATATGTTGGGGTAATTTATTAACAATGATAGATTCAACTGTTGGAAATGAAAAAGGCATTAAAATTTACACTTGAAAAGTTTTTTTAGTCCCTTATGTCTTTCTCAAAAGAAAACAAAACCAATGAAAGTGTTTTCCCCTATTTTGTTCAAGTTTGACGAGTTTTTTAATTTTGTAGTTTTGCTTGACACAAAACATGACGTAACTTCATCAAACCTTATGTCAAACACGAGAACGACACTTATGTCAAGGATTGCATCATTAGAAGGGTAATTTTTCAATTTGTCTTTAGTTTTTATTATAAAAATATGTTAATTTTTTTTAGTGGGTGCACTTCCCTTGTGATTATTAAATAATATAAATGAGGAATGAAATGTCATTAGGTTAATGACTACTTATAAAGGTCATCTTATATGACTTAAATATACACGGGTTAAAATATCAACAAAAATCAACAACATCACATGTTAACCCTTACTATATTAACTTATGAAATATGTTTGCACTAAAAAATAAAAAAGAGGGTTCACACAGATTCCATTTCTAAATTTTATACATAAACCCAAACCTATTTAGTTCCAATAATGCATTTACTAACTTAACACATGTTGAACAATGATAAATCAATCTATATTATAATATAAATTTGACAAGTATACATTTTGATGCATAAATTACAATGATTTATTTTTTAAATTAGTTTATTTTTTTATATTTTATATTTTATTTATCTTTTACATTCAATAATTTTTTAAATTTTAACTACAAATCAAATTATATTTTAAAAATATTTAGTAGATTAAAACTATGAAAAAAGTAAAAGGCACTACGAAAATTAATTTCCTTTCATTCAAATATATTTTTTAATATACATTAATTTAAAAAACTAAGAGACACTAAAATTCCTTAATATATCTAAAAATGTTAATACATAAATCATTTCATCACCAATATGTTAATACATAAATCAATTCATCATTTTCTTAGACAATCTATCAATGCAATTTCAAAACTTACAAAATTGTTCATATGTGCATAAGCAGTCATAACTATTATTATTACAATAGTCACCCCACACCACTTAGATTGAAAATGACTACACATCCATTGGTATGTATAGATCGCTTCATCATTCTATGTGAAGATCTACTATTGCACTTTAAAAGTAAAATATTTTTCATATATTTATATGCATTCATAACTGAGCTTCTTGCAATAATCACCCTACACCAATGAGATTGGAGGTGACTACATATCCACTAGTACATATATATTACTTAATAATTCTTTGAGAATATTTATTAATGTATTTTCAAAGTACAAGATTTTACATATCCATCTATGTAGTCATAACTGAGATTCTTGCAACATTCATGTTGCACCACTCACATTGGATTTGACTACACATTCACCTATATACATATGTCACTTCATCATTATCTGATAATGATGAAGTGATATATGTATATAGGTGAATGTGTAGTCAAATCCAATGTGAGTGGTGCAACATGAATGTTGCAAGAATCTCATATATATATATATATATATTAGTGCAGTTTAAAAGTACAATATATTTTTCCATATCTATTTGTAAAGTCATAAGTAAGATTCTTGTAACACTCAACTACACCAGCCATTGGAGGTGACTACACATCCACTACTACATATAGATCACTTCATCATTCTCTGAGAATATTTATTAATGCACTTTCAAAGTACATGATATTTTTCCACATCTATTATGCAGTCATAACTTATATTATTATAAGAGTCACCCTACACCACTTAGATCAGAGGTGAATACTCATCCACCTGTATGCTAATATATAGATCACTTCATTTTTATTTGAGAAGATCTATCATTGCACTTTCAAATTAAAAGATTTTCAATATCCATTTATGCAGTCATAACCAAGATTTTTCCAATAATCACCCTGCACCACTTAGATTGGATGTGAATAAACATCCACTGAATCATATAGATCATTTCATCATTCTACGAGAATATCTATTAGTGCACTTTCAAAGTACAATATTTTCCATATTTGTCTTTGCTGTCATAATTGAGATTCTTGAAACAGTCAAGCTACATCATTCATAATTCAGGTGATTACACATCCACCTATACATATATATCATTTACTTATTCTCTAAGAAGTTCTATCAGTGTAATTTCAAACTATAATATATTTTTCCATATCCATATATGCAGTCATAACTGAGATTCTTGCACCACTCATATTGGAGGTGAATACACATCCACTGGTACACATAAATCACTTCATCATTCTTTGAGAATATATATTAGTGCACTTCAAAAATATAATATTTTCCATATCCATCTATGCTAATATAATTGTGATTATTTATGTAATCAACTTGCACTGAAATGAATCAATTGGAGATAACTATATTATAAAGGTTTGTAGTTAAATGTGTTTCATAAAGTCCAAGTTTAGTATTATAAGACATCAAATTTTAATACAATTATTAAATATATTATAATCTTATTAATGATAGAACATGTTGTTGAAAACAATCACAACTATAATCAAGATTAAAATGATGATATAGATGATGATGTACTTGATGTGGTGAAACCAACTAGGAGAGGGTGCATTCGTATACACTAATAGAGTAGAAGTATACCATTAAATTAAAACCTAATGGATATACCTACCACTATTAATCATTATCATAAATCTAACCCCATGACCATAATGAGAATCATATTTATGTGGATTTGGATAATGTAAATATTACTCTAACTTGTAGGGGCACATTTATTTGCAACAATAGACTATAAGGTCACTATTCAATCATAACCCCATGGAATTTTTTTATTTCAATGAGAACCTACTTGTAGTTGGTGAAACTATTGAAGAAAAATTTGGGGATAGCTTTCTAGATTATGAAGATAACAATTTTTAATTTATGTGCTCAATATGTGTGTGTATGGGGTTTTAATACTTTCTTAGTCCTGTATGTTACAATTTGAGCTAGATCATGGTTATAATTTGATATATTATATATTATTTATTCATTAGAATTAATCGAAGATACAAACATTAAATTTGGGGAGAAAAATGCTTCAATTTTGGAAATTATACCTTTTGTGATGCTCATTGTGCCAATGTTTGTGTTAGGAACAAAAAATTATGTTTTCCACCCATTTTATTTATTTTTAACCTTAAAAAATGGATTTTATTTTAGTTAATATTTTTTTATTAGCCAAGGTCACTTCTAGAAAAACATAACATTTTTTTGGTCGCAGGAAAAAATATGAGAGCATGTCCAAAAAAATTGTAAAAATATATACAAGCTTTTGATTTCATTGACAAAAACATGTAATTTATACATGATTTAATATATAAAGAAAATTATGATGGAAGGATATCATGTAACATGTCTAAATGACTAATGATGGTACCTATTAAGTTAATAAAAAATTAAATATTGATATATTATTACAAATACTTTTTTTCATTAAGTCCATGGCTCAAGGACATACATCCAAGAAACCTTGAAAAAATATTATGTTTTGAAAAAGATGTGTGAGAGAAATTGTAAATTTTTAAATAGAATATACACTAATTAGGAGCCTCAATGGTGAACAAGCTATAATGATTTGGAAATATAGCAATGTCAAATGAAGAGGAGTGTAAGGATTGATATTCCTCCCTTGATTAGCCTATGCCATCACTCGAGATCTAACAAGTTGTAATTGCATGAGCACATGAGGGAGCAAAATGAACACAGTGAGCTAGAGGAACCAAGGATGATAATATCAAGGGATAAACTAACCTATACCTCCATTGATTACCCTTTATCCCACTGGATAAAATGGGTTATTTAAAAAAATAGAGGAGTCAAAGAAATAAAATCCACCCAAAATTTGAACTTGTATCAACATTTTCATACCACATCATATATTTAAAAAGTGTAGGTACTTTAATCTTTCCTACACCTTCAATTATAATATATGCATGAAAAATAAGGGTCTTTTACTTTGGGCATGGAACAAGTGAATATTGAACTTGACTTTGATCCCCTTGCAAACATTCTTAGTTCCCATATTTGGTGTACTAGTGTAGTGGTTTGCAAGTCCATTGATCATAACACTCTTTTATATAAGTTTATCATGCTTGTGTAACATAATCATGAATCCTGTATGGAGTAATTGAGATAGATAATATCTTTCAGTCTAATTGGGATGGATAAGATCTTCTAGTATTTATCCACTTAAATTAAATTGAAAGTTATAGATCACATCCAATACGTGTTAATGAATTGGTAATAATCTAAAATTTACTATAATATATTAGATGATAATTATGATGAAAATTATATTTTAGTTTCCTACATCCACTTGAATGTACTTGCATTTGATTAAGTATCACTAGTACTCAACCATTTACCATGTCTAGATGTATAACTCAAATCAATAATATAATTAAGATTCTTATAGCCACACCGTGAGCCTCATGTAGACATGGTACTTCATAGATTGATAGAAATGATTATATTCTTTCTAGTATGTGCTAATCAGTTGATATTTATTTTACGTCTCTTACATAGAATGAAATAATTGGGAAAAATAAGATCTTTTTGTCTTGATATAATCGAGTGCATTTTCAAGTTATAGATCATAGTCAGTACATGTCAATCAATAATATAATTAGTGAATATGCAAGACTAACTAAATCATTATCAATACTAAAAGATTTTGTTTGAACATATTTTTTTTCACTTTCTTAGATGTATGTCCTTGAGTCAGGAACCTAATATAATTTTTTTTTTTGTATTTTAAAAAATAATAATTTCTAATTAATTCTATATGTACCACTATTTATATTTAGGCATATTATTTGATCTCCTTCCCCAATAATTTTCAGTATACATTATATATTCATGTAAATATTTCACTTTTTTTGTTAATGAAACAAAGAAATTGAAAGCTCTTATCGTATAATTTTCAAATTTTTTGGACATGTTCTCATATTGTTTCTAGTGCCTTAAAATTTTATCCTATACTGTTTATTCTTTTAGTACTCATCTTGTTTATTGAGTCAATATAATTTCTAGGTAATTTAGGGTACTTTAGAAAATTCAATTATGTCAATCTGCTTGAGAAGTGACCCTACATTAAAGAACAATATTTTCCATATATCCATATGCAAATTATTTGAGGATTTTGCAACATGTGCATTGTTAAGAGGCCCATATTGTTGAATATTATAGAAGTGGTAATAGTATTAGTGACTAACACAATCAATCCTAATCCACTTGAGAACTAATCCACTTACAATCTACTATAAGATTTTCCATATCTTGTTGTATAATCCTAATTGATGAGATTCGTATAGTAACATTTTTGAAAGACTAGAAGTGACTAGACTTTCCAATGCACATATTATTTAGTCATAATTTAGATTTTTTCTTACACTCTTGATTGATATGTGTAGATATCTTTTAATATTAGTTATGCATAATTATATCATTCTACATAAGAAAATTATTTGAATCTCTTCTATTTATACGAGGCATAGGAAAATAATTAATTTGGGTTGAGACATGAGAGCATTGTTGTAGTTGGTGACTTTTCATTTATTAGTCATGGTTTTGTAAATTATTTTCAGATATACTTCCTTTGGTATTAGAAATGGACAAATCAAAGGTTTGAATGGGGGGATAAAAAATGTGAATTTACCTTTAGCCTTGGCCAAAAGAGATAAATGTGAATATTAATAGCTTACATTATGAAATAAAATATCTAGATAATATTTGGTATAGGGAAAAATCATTCACCAACATTAACTTGTTCTCATGAAGGTGATGCAATTTTAGTTGGTGCAAAATGTCTGCAAAAGTGGTCTTAGCTAGAAGATGGAATTTATTCTTATAGCATTTTGAGCACTTTGAAAGAATTCAAAAACCATAATATAACCTTAATTATAGATGAATATAGACTTTTTTTATATGACTATGATTACAACTTGTCATAGCACCCAAGCTGCTTATATAGGCAAATACAATTTTAATCATTTTATCACCCTTTTTTGCATTGAATATAGGAATTATTTTCAAATTTTCTCACTAACTTATACACATAAGGTGGTGTTCATTTGTTATGGTGGTGGTTGTTTATGTTGTTGTAATATAAATACACATGTTTTTAATTATGTGTGCAGATACCTAAATTTGGTACAAGACTCATATTCTTAGTGTCTTGTCCCTAATTTATTGTATTTATAAAATTTGTACATTTTAAATTATTTTCTAGGACAATATTAGCCCTATATAGGATTACACTTGGTCCATTGAGCCTATAAATCACATAAACACTTATAAAAAAGGTATTCATTAACACATTTAGATTATTACTCACCTATTAGCTAGATTTACATTGAAAATAGAGCCTAACTCATCTTTGGGACAAACTTGTGTGATGTATGGGTCTGTCTAGGAAAAATATGTGCACTGTAGGGTTTTCCAATTTCATGTTTATGGGCCAATTTACACTTTTTTTGTTGATTATTCGAATTTAAGTTTGCTTTTCTACATTTCTAAAGTTGGCTAGCGTGAATAAGTTATCCTAGATCAACCTATAGATACAAGGTCTTATCAAACTATAAGAGTATGGGAGTTACACATATCACATAGAAGAATGATTCAAGAGAAGTTACATCAAAGGACAAGGCTAATCCAATCATCAAATCCTTCTTACTTGTGACATGGTCATTATATCTGTTCTCTCATCATTTCCCTTATGTCAATGGAGGTATTAGACTGCAATAGTTGCATTATCACTTCTAGGGAAGAAGATGCTCAAAACCTTAACTTGAGCATTCCATCCACACACTCACATAAATATGTAAAGGTCTGATTCTGAGCATGCAAGATACATAGTTTGTAACATTGCCTTGGTGGTTTCCTGACTTTATTTATTTATTTTTTAGTGTCAAGCTAGGTCAAAGAAGATATTATGTTTATGTGTGTCATCTTCTCACTTGTTATGAATTCTACCTTAGGTAGTGTTATTATCAAGGCATGATGTATTATATACACCACATAATTAATATGCACATTTAATTTGGTAGTTATCCTCACATGTGTGAGAAGGCTTGGGCATAAAATTGGGGGATGATCCCGCCTTTCACTCCACCAATAATAATCTCCCACTCACCTCTTTTTTTTTCCTATTTAAGGAACCTTTATGCCCTTATTTATAATGGATGTTAGAGTCATCTCCAGAGTTTTTTGGAGATGTAATCATTTATAGAGTCATGTTATGGTGCAACCATTATTACTTGCACACAATGCATTATATATTTACATTTAGTTAATACAATGCATTTTTGTTGGTGAATCATTTTCTCTCATTTTGAGTAATGTTGTGTGGATCGATGATTGAATTATGAAATTTTTCTTGGGCCCTCCTACCCACTTATAATATCTCAACACAAATATGTTAATTAAATATGTCAATGGAGTTATGTTATTTTAATTTGGTATCAGACTTGGATCCACAATCTCCATCTCACATTTTTTTTTAGATCTAGTTTTTTTCTTTGGTTAGATTTACATTGTTTAAGGATCTAAATATGGAGGAGTTTCATTGAAAATATTTATAACATATTTTGTTTGTGATTATTTTTTGGTGCATATCAAACATTCTCACTACATTCAATGTGATAGAGAAACTCACTTTTGACTTTTGTTTGCACTTGAAAATGACATCATGAGCTCATTTTACAAGCCATTAAATCGCATTATGTGTAGATTTGAATAATTAGTAGGGGTAAGAAATAACCCAACAATTGAATCTCATCTGGCATGTTTTTCAAGATCAATATTTTTTCATTTTTTAAGTAACTTATAATGAGCTTTTTAGTCTTTATATTTGGTTATAGATTGGATTTGCATATGCTCAGAGGGCATTTCATTTTCTATTGCATAGTTTTTTAGATGTAATATTTACTCACACTGATTTATAAAGTGCAATGGGTGGTTTTTTATATTTTTATACTTGTGTGTGTACACTTTTTCACACTCACTTGTGTGCCTTCATGTGTGTGTGTGTGTGTGCTTTTTTTGCACTGCCTTTTCATATCAGTTTGATATGTACTTCATGTGACTTTTTTTGGGTACTCTTCATTGGAAGATTTATGTTGTGATTTTTTTGAAAACCTACCATATTAACACTTTTTAGAGAGACTAAGTTATTTTTTTATTGATTTTCCCAATTAAAATTATGGGGGGGGGGGGGGGGGTAGAGGAGTTTATGTACTACTAATGCTTCTCAATTATTAGAGTATGTTATAAAGTTTATGTTTGTCTTTATATTCCTATGTAGATGTAGAGTTTGGTATCAAAATTTAGAATATTATTTTTGATCCATGTTTTGTTGGTATCAAAATTCATAACATCAATCCCTAAGCCACATGTTATGATATCAAAAATTTAGAACATCATCTTTGATCTAACATTATTTTGTGGTATCTGGTATCTATTTTCAAAATAGTTTTTGAATAAACCTTCTTTAATGTATTTTACCTATGCATTCCAATCAGATGGAACATGTACTATTGTTTACTTATCCAGATTCATGGAAGCTAATTTTGATTCATTCCTTTGGAAGCTTCATCATATTCAACAGTCATTTATAATGGATTGATTCATTGTTATTTTTTATTTATCATTATACATGGGTACCTCATCAAGTGTAGTTGTCGGGACCCACATTTATGAACTTAATATTTTTTTTTATCTTTTACCACATCACCTAAGTTGATCTTTAGAGGGAGTTTTTTCGAGTATCATGTTCACACTTGTTTGAAGTCTAACTTAGGTAGTGTGGTTACCAAGGTGTAGTTCACACTTGTGCACCACATAATTAATATGCACATTTAATGTGGTAGCTATCCTCACATGTATGAGAAGGGTTATGTGTAACTTGGGAAATGTTCCTACCTTTCACTTCACCAATAATACTCTCTCACTCACCTCTTACTTTTACTATATAAGAAAATTATGTATTAACATTTTTTACACATTCACCAATATGTTAATACAAAAATCATTTAATCATTCTCTTAGACAATCTATCAATGCACTTTCAAAACTTACATGATTTTTCATATGTGCCTATGTAGTCATAACTATTATTCTTAAAATAGTCACCCCACACCACTTAAATTTGAAATGATTACACATCTACCGGTATGTATAGATTGCTTTATCATTCTATGTGAAGATTTACTAGTGCACTTTAAAAGTAAAATAGTTTTCATATATTTATATCCATTCACAAGTGAGATTCTTGCAATAGTCACCCTGCACCATTGAGATTGGAGGTGACTACATATCCACCTGTACATATATATCACTTAATAAATCTTTGAGAATATTTATTAATTAATTTTCAAAGTATAAGATTTTACATATTCATCTATGTAGTCATAACTGAGATTCTTGCAACATTCATGTTGCACCACTCACATTAGAGTTGACTACACATCCACGAATATCATAAATCACTTTATCATTATCTAAAAATATATATTAGTGCATTTTAAAAGTACAAGATATTTTTCCATATCCATATGTAAAGTAATAATTAAGATTCTTGTAACACTCAAGCTACACAAGTCATTTGATGTCACTACACAACCACTGCTACGTATAGATCACTTCATTATTCTCTAAGAATATCTATTAGTGCACTTTCAAAGTCCATGATATTTTTCCATATCTGTTATGTAGTTATAACTTATATTATTACAAGAGTCACCCTACACCACTTAGATCAGAGGTGACTACTCATCCTTCTATATGTTACTATATAGATCACTTCATTTTTCTTTGAGAAGATCTATCATTGCAATTTCAAAGTAAAAGATTTTCAATATCCATTTATGCAGTAATAACCAAGATTTTTCTAGTAATCACCCTGCATCACTTATATTTGATGTGAATACACATCCACTGATTTATATATATCATTTCATTATTCTCCAAGAATATATATTAGTGCACATTCAAAGTACAATATTTTCCATATTTGTCTTTGCAATCATAATTGATATTCTTCAAACAATCAAGCTACACCATTCACAATCAAGGTGACTACACATCCACCTATATATATATATATCGCTTACTTATTATCTAATAAGTTCTATTAGTGCACTTTCAAAATATAATATATTTTTCCATATCCATATATACAGTCATAACTAAGATTCTTGCACCAATCATCTTGTATCACTCATATTGGAGGTGAATACACATCGATTGGTAGACATAGATCAATTTATCATTCTCTAAGAATATATATTATTGCACTTTAAAAATATAATATTTTCCATATCCATCTATGCTATTATAATTGTGATTATTTATGTAATCAACATGTATCGAAACTTAATCGATTGGAGATGATTATATTATAAAGGTTTATAGTTAGATGTGTTTCATAAAGTCCAAGTTTAGTATTATAGGACATTATATTTTAATACAATATTAAATATCATATAATATTATTAATGATAGAACGTGTTGTTGAATACAATCACAAAAACTATAATCAATATTACAATGATGATATAGATGATGATGTACTTGATGTGGTGCAACTAACTAGGAGAGGGTGCATTCATATGCACCAATAGAGTAGAAGTCTACCATTTAATTGAAACCTAATGGATAGACCTACCTATGCTAATCATTATCATAAATCTAACCCCATGACCATAATGATAATCATATTTACATGTATTTTGATAATGTAAATATTAATCTAACTTGTAGGGGCACATTTATTTGTGGTAACGTACTACAAGGTCACTATTCAATCATAACCCGATGGAATTTGTTTATTTCAATGAGAATCTACTTGTAGTCAGTGAAACTATTGAAGATAAAGTTGGGGATAACTTTCTAGATTGTAAAGAGAATAATTTTTTAATTTATGTGCTCAATTTGTGTGTGTGTGTGTGATTTTAATACTTTCTTAGTACTGTATGTTATAATTTGAGGTAGTTTGTGGTTATAATTTGATATATGATATATGATTTGTTCATTAGAAATAATGGAAGATATGAACACTAAATTTGGTGAGAAAAAATTCTTCAATTTTGGAAATTATACCTTTTGTGATGCACATTGTGTCAATGTTTGTGTTAGGAACAAAACATTATGTTTTCCACCCATTTTATTGATTTTTTAACCTTAAAAAATGAGTTTTATTTTAGTTACTATTTTTTTTTATTAGAAAATGTCACTTATATAAAAACATAAAATCTTTTTGGTGCACTAGAGAAAATATGAGAGCATGTCTAAAAAAATTGTAAAAATATATAAAATAAGCTTTTGATTTAGTTGTTTCATTGACAAAAATGTGTAATCTATACATGATATTATATATAAAGAAAATGAACATGGAAAGATATCATGCAACATGTCTAAATGACTAATGATGATACTTATTAAATTAATAAAAAAATAAATATTGATATAATATTATAAATAATTTTTTTCATTAGGTTCATGGCTCAAGGACATACATCCAAGAAACTATGAAAAAATATTATGCTTTGAAAAAGTTGTGTGAGAGAAATTATAAATTTTTAAATAGAATCTACACTAATTAGGAGCCTCAATGGTGGAAAAGCTATAATGATTTGGAATTATAGTAATTTCAAATGACCTCCCTTGATTAGCCCATGTCATCGCTCAAGATCTAACAGGTTGTAATTGCATGAGCACCTAAGGGAGCCAAATGAACAAAGTAAGTTAGAGGAACCAAGGATGATAATATCAAGGGATGAAATAACCACTACCTCTATTGATTACCCTTTGTGCCACTAGATAAAATGGGTTATTTCAAAAAATGGGGGAGTCAAGGAAATAAAATCCACCCAAAATTTGAATTGGTATCAACATTTTCATACTGCATCATATATTTAACAAGTGTAGGTACATTAATCTTTCCTACAGCTCCAATTCTAAGATATGCATGAAAAATAAGGGTTATTTATCTTGGACATGGAACAAGTGAATATTTAACTCTACTTTGATCCCCTTGCAAACATTCCTAGTTCCCATTTTTGGTGTATTAGTGTAGTGGTTTGTAAGTCCATTAATCATAACTCTTTTATATAAGTTTATCATGCTCGTGTCACATAATCATGACTCCTGTATGGAGTAATTGGGATAGATAAGATATTTTAGTCTAATTTGGATGGGCAATATCTTCTAGTATTGATCCGCTTGAGTGGAGTTTAAAGTTATAGGTAACATCTAGTACGTGTTAATCAATTGATAATACTCTAAAATTTGCTATAATATATTAGAGGCTAATTATGATGGAAATTATATTTTAGTTTCTTACATCCACTTGAATGTACTTTCACTTGATTAAGTATAACTAGTACTCAAGCATTTCCCATATCTAGATGTATAACTTAAATCAATAATATAATTGAGATTCTTATAGCCACACCATGAGCCTCATGTAGACATGGTACTTCCTAGATTGATAGAAATGACTAGATTCTTTTTGGTATGTGCTAATCAATTGATATTGATTTGACATATATTACATAGAATGAAATAATTGGGAAAAATAAGTTATTTTAGTCTCGATATACTCGAGTTCATTTTCAAGTTATAGATCATAGTCAGTACATGTCAATCAATAATATAATTAGTAAATATGAAATACTAGTTAGATCATTATCAATACTAAAATATTTTGTCGGAATATATATTTTTTTCACTTTCTTAGATGTATGTCCTTGAGTCAGGAACCTAATATAATAATATTTTTTTGTATTTTTTTAAAATAATTTTTCATTAATTCTATATGTACCACTATTGCTATTTAGACATATTATTTGATCTCCTTCTCCAAATTTTTTTAGTATTTATTATATATTCAAGTAAATATTACACTTTTTTTGTTAATGAAATAAATAAATTGAAATCTCTTATCGTATATTTTTCAATTTTTTTGGAAATGTTCTCATATTGTTTTTAGTGCCCTAAAATTTTATCCTATACTATTGATTCTTGTAGTACTCATCTTGTTTATTGAATCAATATAATTTCTAGGTAATTTAGGGTACTTTAGAATATTCAATCATGTCAATCCACTCAAGAAGTGACCCTACATTAAAGAATAATATTTTCCACATATCCATATGAAAATTATTTGAGATTTTTGCAACACACACATTGTTAAGAGGTCCATACCATTGATTATTATAGTAATGACAATGGTATTAGTGACTAACACAATCAATCCTAATCCACTTGAGAACTAATCCATTTACAATCTACTATAACATTTTCCATATCTTGTTGTACAATCTTAATTGATGAGATTCTTGTATTAGTATTTTTGAAAGACTGGAAGTGACTAGAACTTGCAATGAACATATTTTTTAGTCATAATTTAGATTCTTTCTAACACTCCTGATTGATATGCATATATACTTGTTAATATTAGTAATGAATAATTATATAATTCTACACAAGAAAATTAGTTGAATCTCTTCTATTTATATGAGGTATAGGAAAATAATTAATTTGGGTTGAGACATGAGAGCATTGTTGTAGTTGGTTATTTTTCTTTTAGCTAGTCACAGTTTTGTAAATTATTTTCAGATATACTTCCTTTGGTACTAGAAATGGACAAATCAAAGGTTTAAATGGGGGGATTAAAAATGTGAATTTACCCTTAGCCTTGGCCAAAAGAGATAAATGTGGATATTAATAGCTTCCATTATGCAATAAAATATCTAGATAATATGTGGTATAGGGAAAAATCATTAACCAACATTAACTTCTTGTTCACATGATACTGATGAAATTTTAGTTGGTGCAAAATGTTTGCAAAAGTGTCTTAGCTAGAAGAGGGAATTTATTCTTATAGAATTTTGAGCACTTAGAAAGAATTCAAAAATCATCATATACACTTAATTAAAGAGGAATATAGACCTTCGTTATATGACTATGACTGAAACTTATCATAACACCCAAGCTGTTTATATAAGCAATTACAATTTCAATCATTTTATCACTCTTTTTTGCATTGAATATAGGAATTATTTTCAAAATTTCTCACTAACTTATATGCATAAGGTGGTGTGAATTTTTATGGTGGTGGTTGTTTTTGTTGTGTAATAAAAATACACATGTTTTTAGTTATGTGTGTGTAGACACCTAAATTTGGCACAAGACTCATATTCCTAGTGTCTTATCCCTAATTTACCATATATAGAAAATTTGTACATTTTAAATTGTTTTTAGGACAATATTAGCCCTATATAGGATTAAACTTGGTCCATTGAGCCTAAAAATCACATCAACACTTTTAAAAAAGGAATTCATTAACACATTTGTATTATTACTCACCTGTTAGCTAAATTTACCTTGAAAATAGAGCCTAACTCATCTTTGGGACAAACTTGTGTGATGTATGGGTTTGTCTAGGAAAATTATGTGCAATTTAGGGTTTTCCCATTTCATATTTATGGGCATATTTACACTTTATTGTTGATTATTCAAATTTAAGTTTGATTTTATACATTTCTAAAGTTGGCTAGTGTGAATAAGTTATCCTAGATTAGCCTATAGATATAAGGTCTTATCAAACTATAAGAGTATGGGAGTTCTACATATCACATAGAAGAATGATTCAAGAGAAGATACATCAAAATACAAGGCTAATCTAATCATCAAATCCTTCATACTTGTGACGTGGTCATTATATTTGGTGTTGTATAAAAATATCAGTTGTTAACTCATTGACATTACCATGCGCTTAACAAGCAATCCAAGTCAATTCTGGACTTGGTACAACTAGGAAAAAGCGTAACAAAGTCTTGGGCACTCAACATTTAAACACACTACTATGTTGGCATCAAATTACATAAGGTACAAGATTTGTGCACTCAATCGAAGCACAATAGAGAAGGGACTAGGGCTCATATTAGGCTAGTTGAAACATGGCTCAACATAGTCTCTTTAGGACTTGGTCATTTCCACATTGACCTTATATAGGTTCATTGGTGCAAGCCATTTTTAGTAACATCAATAGGCACAAGTCTATTCAAGGTAGCTAGTTCTAGTCATAGAGGTTCAAGTCTTTGGGATGTCAATCTAAGTATCATTTAGGCACTTAGTGATTCAGGGAAATTATTTATACTCGATGGTTTATTCTTCATGCTAGCACTCTAGGCAAGGGTATTAGGGCTTAGGCACATGCCTTCCCCAACACTTAGGTAACTTTATGGTTTAAGCCAAAATCACTATCTAGCATAAGGATGCCATTAATGACCTAGAGCATACCTTCACTCAATAACATATGTAAATATGGAAACCATACTATTATTACTACTCCATTCTAGTCGTAATTATAAAATAATGCTATAAACATATAAATAAGATCAATACTCAATTTGTTTCAATGTCATTCTTCATTAACTCAAAGTTTAGTAAAATAGATTATAATTTATATAAAATAGATCATGAACTCATCTAAATTCTATTACAAGCCCAACGACTCACAGGCGAGCTTGGGTAATACATGATGATTCTCAAAAGTATTCATGTTGAATTTAAACCAAATGCATGCATATTTTTAGAACTAATCCTATAGAGCTTTGATACATTAATGCAACATACCTTTGCTCTAGGTTCAAGCTAGTTTTTATAGGTATGGGAGTATATTTGTGCCAAGTTGGATGTGTGCATGTCAGGTGCTGATCTATCATTGGGGGTGATCATTCTACTAGCTCCACTACTCTGTCACCTACATGATTTTTCCACCACATGTAAGTACTCAAGGAGATGTCCCTTAAAACCCGAGCACTAAGCAACTGCCTACCAGCTGGTGCAAGATCTTTGAAGATCCTCCCAACTGGCACCAAAAGTACCAAAAGAGTAATCATATACATCTATTTCCTCATGCTGATATGTGTTGAATTGGCATGGGTCCACTAGTTAGCACAAAAAGGGTCCCAACATTAACCCATACAAAATTTCTAGTCCAACCTTGGACTAGTCTTTCAGTGCCTTTGCTATGCAAAATTTAGGCATGCCCTACTATAGTTTTGCCTCCTACTTTTGATGATGTAGCCTTAAGTGAAAGCACATCTGTGTTCTCTCATTCCGTCTTGAAGGCTTCTATCCTTTCCTTTTCCCTTCTTACCCCACCATCTAATATGAATCTTTACTCACTTACCTTTGTTTAAAAGGCATAGAAGAGTGCTTCTAGGTCCTTTTTCTAGGTTTTTAGCTGGGCTCTTAAGGTGTTGACCTATGCCAAAACTTGGGTGCAATGGTCCTGCTTATAGTAAAAGCTTACTTCATCAAAGTATACTTGTAATATTTTAAATTTTTAAGGCACACATCAATAAATAATTCTTGAGTGGAAAAGTTTAAAAAGATGGCATCAACTTCTTCTACACCCTCTTCTAGGTTTGTGAAGAGGTCCTTTATTGCATCAAGCTTTTTATTTAGCTCTCTCCTAATGGCTTCGTAGGGGTCTTCTTGTTCTTATAGCACCGACTTCATTTGAAGGAGCATTTGGTCTACCTTATCAACTTATATCATTTATAAAGTATCAATACCATCCAAAAGATATGGCTTCACTTCTTCGATGTGCTTGACTAGATGCTAAATTTTGAGCTTCATTAACTTTATCTCTTATTCTGCTTCTTTCACTATTAGTTTCCACTTGTTGGCATAAACATCATTGATGATGTTCTTGCATGCTACCTCTAAGGCCATTTTAAAGAGGGCATTAGCCAACCTAATGGGTTTCAAATCCCTTGGATTTACAAGTTGGTAGTCATGCCCCTCTTCTAGTTTCTTGGTGCTTCAAATTACTTTCATAGGCACCTCAAACTAAGGCTCATCCATGTAGCATTTGAGAACCCAAAAATCTTGATGGTGCATCAGGGTCATGGTAGCTCTAGGGGACATATACTCTATATAAAAATTGTCATCTTAGGTGAACCCCATATGCATTTTTTCTCTATAGCTTGGCTCATACTCCTTAGCTTTGATGGCTACTTCTACATGTTCCTGATCTTCCCCACACCACTACCTTCTTCTTCTTCTTCTTCTTCTTCTTCTCTTAGGGGTTCTTCATCCCTAGACTTCTCACCTTGATCTGAGTCTTCTCCTTCCTTGGTGATAGATTTTCCATCTTGTTTATATAGGGGTTCTTCCTCAAAATTTCCCCCTTTGTTCACTTCTTCTTCCTAAGGCTCTTTGGTGTGAACTTATGTGGGTCCCTTCTCCATGCCAACCTGCTCTTCCCCTTATTTCTCTATTTTCCCCTTTGAGGCACCAACATCACCTTAGTTTTCCTTAGGTACCCCTTTAGTACTTGAGCAAACCTGTTCTATAGCTTATTCTACTGGGCTGGTGTGGGTGCTAGGCATGTCTACTATCTTGGTTTTAATGGGTTTCATGCCTGTGGCAACCCTCTTTTATTTTTAATTTCTATCCTTTTCCCTTGGGGCCCTTTTTATTTTTACCTTCATCTTCTTGATGGTTTTGATGGTCTTCTCCTCTTTGACCCTTATCTCCTCAACCTCCACTTGATCGATTTTATCTTGAGACATGCCCTTGGCCCTCATGGCCTCTCTTTTATGGTGTAATCATAGTGCCACATCAATGTGATCCTGATCTAGGCCCATGTCCTTATATTTATGCTTCAACTCTTCTTCAATTGGTGTACCTGATGGTCTTTCTTCTCTAAGCATGGTAGCGGTGCCACCTTTGAGAGCCTCCTACACTTCCACCTTGTTGGGCTCTTCATCTATTCCTCATTCCTTCCTCCTTCCTTCTTTTTTCCTTTTTAGCTCTTGCACTTTGCAATTCTCCCCTTATTTCCTATGCTCCTCTACCTTGACCATATCAATGGCTTATTTTGACATTCTAGCCTTCACCATTTCTTTGCTTCTTTCCTCCAGCTCTAACACCTTCTGGATATTAGTGTCACTAAGGCCAAGTTTCTTCCATCTCCTCAACCTCTTCTCTAATTCACTTTGAGGGGGTGGAGAGGGTGTCCTTTCACTCGATGAGGAGTCACCTTCCTTAGGCATAATGTATATTCATCTCCCAAATGTTTCTTCCTCCATCTCTTCTTCTATGTTTGATAGGTTTATTATTAGCATCACAACAAAAACCTTCCCCTTCTTCTTCTCCATGGTGTTAGGGGAAGCCTTTAGCATGAATCTCACATGCTTCTTTGTGGAGGATGAAGGAGAGGCTTCTTCACTTGAGGAAATCTTGAGATTTATTCTCTCCTCTATCTCTTTAAGAGTCTCCCCTTCTTTTTTGAAGACTTATTCTTTTTTATGGGCACCAAGGTCCCTTCATCACTGATCCTGATAATGGGAGCATCACTTTGCTCTGCACTTAGGTCCCTCTTATTTGGCTTCATCTCATAGTAGAGCCTATGGATGTACCCAACTATGGTTACTTCTTGGAGAGGATAGATTTCGATGTGATTTGACTCATACTCTTCATCCTTGGTAGGCTTCCCATCTATGCAAATGAACTAGTGCCCCATCCTGCACCTCCCCATATCCATTTCTTTCATTAGGATGTATAGATGTTATGCATTAGGGATCCTATATAGTGATTCCATAAATTATTTTTCCTAGAAGGTGTAGGGGAGATTTAGCCAACCTGATCTATTCCCATCTAGAAGGGCTAGGCACATGACATAGTAGTGTTGTATAACAACAAAGATCACCATTCCAAACACAATTTTTGGGAGCTCCTATGGGATATACCACTCTATCCCAAAGGCATGTATGTAACTTTTACACCATCCCATAATGTGATTCTTGTATTTGGAACTAAAAGAGAGGGGGCACATGAAGTCCTTGTACTTATATGTTGGGGAGTCATTGTGCTCTAGAAATATCCAGATATTGTCCTCATGCCCATCTAGAATTCCAATCTCCTTCATGAAAATTTAGATGAGAATGGACCCCCATATGAAGGTCCCTTTCATCTTATGGTAATATTATATGTTATTCAAAAATAATTTAGCAATGAATTTAGCAATGTTGAAATGCATGCCTTACACTATGTGATAGGTGATGCAAAGGTAAGCCTTAGTCACATCAGTCCATCGATCACTTGGGCATAGTTTGGAGCTTATGAGGCACATCATTGCCGTCATACTAGGGTTATTATTTTACTTGATGTGGAACAAAAAAATATTTTTTAAATACTTTAAGAGTTATGTAACACATTCCACTTCATCATCATCCATCACTTGGTGGATGTCTTGGCCAACATCTATAAGCCCAATTATTGTTTTTATCAATTATACCAAAATCTCCATGCACCTCCCTACAAAGTAAATGTGGTCCTCATAGACTCACAAGAGTAGGAATTGTATAATCTCCTCTAGCTTTCAAAAGCAAGGAAATTCATAGGGCCTCATGTGTTGAGACATTAAATAGGGTAGCACCTTGCTCTATCTTACATCCTATATCCACTATCCTATATTGCATGAGGTCTTACAAATAGTTAGATGTTCAGTGGTTATATTCCTTAAAATAGCAGGTGTGTGCAAAGGACTACCAATTTTTTCCTATTATGACCTCCAAGGGGAATTTAATTACTCGGTAGGACATCTTCATGAGCATCTAAGTGTCCACTTATACCATGTTAACCGCTTCTACTCATTGTGCTGTTATTTTTTCCATGACTACTTTGAGTGTTGTACGTGCCCATTTTGGATCCTATCATGCCTATTTTGAGCTTGATACTTTCCATTTCTTCACCATATTTAACCTACTAGTGTTGAATAATGGTAGGAATAGTTTTCTAAAGCCTTGAATGGTGATGGTGCTTTTATAGTCATGAGATCTGTGACTATTCTTTCATCTCTTGAGATTCACTAATTGTTAATGGTGGCCTAGGTGACAATGTACTTATCTAGCTATCTAATCCTATAGAATTATTCCCCCATAACTCCCCAAATCAATATTATTATGAACACAAATCTATTTTGTATGCCATAATTCACTCTCAATGCCTGAGGTGCTTGAATTCTTACTTGGTACACTTCAGCTCTCTAGTTTTCACACTTTGGATCTCTAGTTTTTGATTTTGTTTACTCTAAGTATTAATTTATCGTAAGGTTTGTAAACTAAACCCATGTGCTTTTCATTGTTTTATACCCCACTCTTTCAGTTACCATCATTAATGAAAGTGTTTTATCATGTGGCGATGCCTAGATTTATTAAAAAAATGTAAAATTTTATGAAATCCATGAAAATCCCTTATTATTAACACATTAAATGTGTATCTTTATGCCTCCACCACTACCTTATTAAATTATCCTAATGGTAATTTGGTTAATAAAGGTAACTTCCCACTCAAACTTGGGTGGACACTAACTATCTTTGATGATTCTCCTTGTACATTTTATTCACTTGACATGACCTTCACCTTCTTTATGACATCTTGGGCACAACATCTCATATGCATGCAATTCAGTCTCCTCAAGTATACCTTATCTTCCTACTAAACTTCCATTTCAAACATGCTTCTCTATCTTTGTTGGTTTCTTGTGCTTCATCTTGCCTTGGCCTATCCTACCCCATACAAATCCCTTGTACTGGCCCTCTAGTGATTCATTTTACTTTTTTTGGTTTTCTTATGCATGATCAGTTTGTGCATCTTTTCCTTCCCTCTTACGTACAACCATGCTGTGCATCTTCAATTTCTTCATTTATTTCTAGCATATGATTAATTGATATGCCTATTTCTAACTTTGGTACAAAGGCTACCTTTGCACTTATACACTTTATCATTTTATTCTCAAATCTTCAAAGTTTGGCAATTCCATTGCACCTAAAAAATTGGGTATCTATTCCTAGGTGCTTAGAAAATAAATAGACTTGACTCACCTGATTGGTATTATACATGGGAGCACTATAGTAGTTCATTCTTAAGCCTTCAAGTGGCCTACAATTTACATTGTGCGCACATGGATCTTGTGCATCTTTTTTCTATGTCTAGAAAGTTTCATGTGTCCACCACTTAGATGGATAGCCTCATGCATTTAGAAAGCACAAGTGCTCGACTCACCTAATTGGAATTATGCATGAAAGGCTAAACAATTTTACTGCTAGAGTGCCCTATCTCTTGGATTTCTTGCTTTATGATTTTTTTCAATCTTTTTCCTAAAGATGGCAATCTTCAACGACTCAAAAACTTAGGTGTCTAGCCTCAGGCACATTTAGAAAGTGTAAGTGCTTGACTCACTCAGATGGAATTATGTGTGAAGTTTCATTGTATTTTCTTGGTGGGATTCATAGTGCTGATTATTCACTCTTTACACTTCACAAATATCAAAACAAAATTTAGAAGAACTATTTAGCTTATGCCAAATGTTATTCTAGTCAATATACTCAAATTAACTAGTGACTAAGAAGTCAGTATCCTCATGGTACAAGTACCACCCTATTACCGATATGACTTCAGTCAATTTACATTGAAATGCCTAGGGAACATCTCACCTAATAACGTGCATAACTTTCATGTACCTATCTCTAATATGTGGTGGATGATATAGGGGCCCATCCACTGTATCTTAAATTTTCCTAGGTGCTTAAAGTGCTTAAAATCATAGAGCTACACCAGTGTTCCTTTAGTCATCTCCTTGTGCTTGATGTACTTGTTATGCTAAAGTTTTTGGTGTGCCTTCTTGATTTGTTGACTCTATCTTGCTTGGGTGTGCTTCTTGTCCAAGCGCTCCAAGTCTTCCAACCTTATTCTTAAAGATTTTTGGTCATCTAAGTGACCAATATATGTAATGCATAAGGATGACACCATGAATTCTATGGGGAGAAATGCTTCAATGCCAAACACTAGTTAAAATGGTGTGGTCTTATTCATGTATTTGTATATTATGCAGTATACCCATATCACTACTAACACCCTATCATCCCAGTATTTATGACTAACATTGCATATATTTGTTAAGAACATTCCCAAGATCTTGTTTAATACTTCAGTTATGCCATTTTCTTATGGATGATAGGGGTGGTTTTTTGGTGCACCACCATGTGTTTAGTTAAGAAGATGTGCACCATCTCATTGATGAAATGAGTGCCCTATCACTAGTCAAAATAATTAAGCACACATATCAACTTATCATGTTCTCCTAGATGAATCACATGACTATTACGGCTATGTAATCTTTAGTCAGCATGGCCTCGACCCACTTTGTGAAATAATCACTAACACCATAATATATCATTTGTCTATACACCATGCTATAAGAGTTCTTATCCCAGCAAAATCACTAGCCCATTTCTCAAATGGCACCTAGGAAATAATGGGGATGAGAGGCATCTCATCCTGGTGGTTATGATTCTTGGCATGTTGGCATATGTCACATGTCTTAGCATAATATTTTGTGTCTTGGAATAAGCTTGGCTACCACAAACCTAACTATAGTATCTTGTGCACCATTGCATCTCTAGTGCAATGGCCTTCTACAATTCCTTCATACATCTCTTGCAAAATGGGGTCCTTTTCATGTTCTAGAACACATCGATGTAGGAATTCATCTCTACTTAGTTTATACAATTCCCCCTCAATGAGATGGAAGGGGGTGATGCAAATAACAAGTTATTTCTTTTCCTTTTTTGATATGGTCTAGGTTGCAAACCCAGATGTTAATAAAGTGGAAATCTCTGCCAAGTCTTCAAGGATGCATTGGATTTTGTATAGCTACATATTTGACATATAATCCTCAATTGGCACTATCATATCACCAAAATTTATGCAAGATAAATTACCTAGCCCCATGTTTTGCTTTTCAAGTTTAATAACAACTAAGAAATGGAATTCCTAGAATAAAACTATCCATCTGCATATGCACCCATGTAAAATAGGCTTATTCATGAGGTACTTTAGCACCTCATGATCAGTGCAGAAGATGAATAGGGGTTCTAATAGATATTGTCTAAATTTTTGTAAGAAATATACCATTGCCAGCACCTCATGCTTGATGGTGGTGGAATTCTACTATGTTTGCATTAATTTCTTTTTTGCGATGGAGATGGGGTGATATTTTTTTCCTTATCCTAGTTGCACCAATATGGTGCCAATTCTAGAGCCTGAAGCATCAACATGGACATGAAAAGGAGTTTTCCAGTCGAGGAATTACCAAATTGGTGTGCTTGCCAGTTTTATTTTTAGTGTCTCAAAAGCCTCCTCTTATGATCTACTTTAATAAAATAGGCTATCCTTGCACAAGAGCTCCTCTAAAGGTGCTGCAATATTTATGTACTTCCATATAAACTTCTTGTAGTAGCCACAATGGCATAGAAAAGTGCAAACATCTTTCTATCTTGAGGGAGTCTAGAGATGAATGATGATAGCTATCTTCATAAGATCAACAAGCAAACCATCCTTATAGATGATGTGGCTAAGCAATGTTCTAAAGTGGGTTGGTAAGACACACTTCTTTAGGTTAACAAGTATTTGGAGCTACCTAAACCTCTCAAACATGAGGTATAAATTATTATAGTGGTCATTTACAAGGCCATATACAATCCAATCATTTAGATAGACTTGAAGGAACTTATGGATGAAGTCTTTGAAATCAGTGATCACCACTCTAGAGAATATGGCTAGTGCATTATTGAGTCCAAAAGGCATCACATTATAATCAAAATAACCCCATTGTCTTAGGCTTATCCTCCTCTTCTATTTACACTTGAAGGTAGCCTAAGAAACCATTGGTGAATGTATAGATTTAATAGCCTATGATGCCATCTAGGACCTCATTAATAAATGGGGTCGAGAAAGGGTCAGTGATGTAGGAAAATTAAATAGGCAATAGTCAACATAGATCTAGATGCACCCATTCTTCTTGATGCTTATAACCATCAGGCTCACCCATTCAAACTCTTGTACAGGGTAAATGATGCCTACGACCAACATTCCATCAATCTCTATTTTCACCTTGGCACGAAGATTGGGGTTCATTCTATATAGGCACTTCTTGATAGGACTCACACCATCCACCAACTTAATGCTCATTTTACCAAGGGAAGGGTGGGTGCCTTTCATATCTCGGTAATTTCATGGGAATAAGTCTTAAAACTCTTTTAAGAGGTCTATGATTCATGCCATTTCTGCTTTAGACTAGTATGCACCTGTAGTGTCAATTTTGGGCTCACCCTCTATGCTAATGTCTGCTTTGGTGGTCCTGAGGGGTACATGGTAGAGTTCATTCCTCTCCTAATGAGAGTCTTCAATGTGCCTTATCCCTTTAGTTATTTCAATTCAGAGATGTATAGGATCTTCTTCATTTGGGGCACTATCATCCACATGGCACACGAGTTTTTTTCTTCTTATTAGAGCCTTCCAATTATACTCCTTCCAGGTTTCATCATTCTCCTCATTAGAGGTGTTGGTCCCCAAAAATGTCACTCATTTTTGGAACAACATATGAGCTATCTTGGTCCTACAGGACCAAGATTTCTCTCTTCCCTTCTGAAAATTTGTACTGAGCTTTCAAATTCCTCTTTTTTTCAAGCTTTCCAAAAATCTACGGACTCTACAGGCTTGAATCTACGGACTCTGTAGGATTGAATCTACGGACTCTACAGGCTTGAATATACAGACTCTGTAGGCTTAGAACTACGAACTTCATAGATGGTTTCTACGGACTCCACAAATAGATGTCTACGGACTCTTTCAAGGTTAGAGAAAACTATGAACTTGGCTTCTATAGACTCTGTAGATAGGCTCAAATCTACAGACTCTCAAGGTTGGTTTCTACGGACTCTATAGGAAAGAAACAGGTTCAACACTTAGCCAAATAAAGAAGAATGAATCGGTTGAACCATTGAACCGTTGAACCAAAGTTGGTTCAATCGGTAGGTTCAAGGGGCTGCCCCAAAGCCAAAAGAACAAGTGCCCTTGTGGGGGGCAGTAATCAAAAGCAGACAAAAGTTAGGAACCCCTCAGGAAAATGGCTAAGTCCAAGAGGCCAAAAGAATACTTTCGAGAGGATTTTCTCAGAAAAATGTTAAGGCAAAATTCCTTCGCACTTTTTCTCTGAAGGAATTCACCCAGAGGAAAAGTCTAAAAAAATAGGAAAGAACGAATGGCCAAGTAACAAGAGACTTTCCTTCGAACATTTTGTTTGAAGAAATTCTTTTAGGATTTTTGCCCAATGGATAAAGCCTGTCGAAGAAGTAAGAGCCCGCTGGGTAAGTTGAAGCCTAAAGGACAAGTACCCTTACGGGGGGCACTTAGTGACAGAGAAAGGACTATTTTAAAAGCTTGAACAAAGACGTAAAAAGGAACTTTCATGGACTTAGACAAAAAGGGGCTTCAACGTATGAACTGAATGAACCATTGAGCCGTTGAACCAAAAGGTTCGATGGGTTTAAGGTTCAAAGGTTCAACCAGATCTTAGAACGATAAAAGAAGCAGTGTTTGAGTGAAACACAAAATAAACCAATGAACTGATTGAACTTTGAACCGAAAGAGTTCAAAGTTTAATGGTTCAACATGGTTCAAAAGTTCAAAGGCGGCCTTAGTCAAAGAAAAAGTGGCACACAAGTGGTTCAACGGATGGTTCAACCAAGGGCCAAAGAAGCAATTGAACCAAGAAACGATAGAACAAAAGAGACAAAATGAACCAATGAACCGATGAACTTTCAGTGGTTCAACAGGTTTAAGGTTCAACCTGAATCAAGTGATCAATTGAAAAGAGAGCCCAAAGACTCAAAGAGAGAAGATTAATGAATAAGGACCAGAAATGTCTTTGAAAGAGTTATTTCCAGTAGGTGGAACAGTGGATCGAGTAGACTTATGAGCGCACCAAACCAAGGATGTGGCCTATTTTCTTCCATGAAGTAAAGACAAATATGCAAAGGACCAGACAATCCATATTAAGGAGGAGACATATCTGATGAAGGGACATGCCATAGTTAAGGTAGCGCACTATTCTCAGCATGGTCTCTCTAGACAAAACTGGAGATGCATTGAAGACACTGACTGTAGCATGGGCCGTCCCATGGAAAAAGGCGTCAATCCTTGGGTAGTTGCTATATGTTTATATTTTATCTCATTTTTAAGGGAGACTTTTAATTTTACATGAGCAAAAATCTGCCCATTTTGAAAGAGGAAGACTAAGACTTTGAGCTCAGGTTGTAATTTCATTTTCATTTTTATCTGAATGAGAAAACAAGTTTTTCATAGACTTTGTGCTGTTCTAACTTGTGTCATTTTAGAAGATCATTCTTACATCTATCTTCTGAAGGTGTCCTTATTCATTTAATTTAGTAAGCAAAATTAGTGAAGGTAATAGGGAAGTGTCCTGAAACCAACTATGGGAAGACTTTGTGCTTTCACAATTGCCTTTCAGTCTATGTTTTTCTTTTCTTTTTGTGTTAAGGATTCTAGGGTGACTTTGTGCCCCCATTATCCTTTGTGATATAATCTTTGGGTAGTTGAGGTGGAAACTTTGTATTCTGCTTCATCCTGCTGTTACTATGCCCTCAGGTTAACTAGTTTTTTGTCTTACTACCTGAAAAAAACTCCTGCTGTTTCCTGCAAGAACACTTCTAAGAGAAGAGAAGTGCCTTCAGTGTTTCCACCAAGATTTTCTCCTCTGTTTATTAGCATCATCTCTGAAAGAAGAGAGATGGATGGTTTATCCCACCCCTGTGTCTTACTCTCAGCTTATTTATATAGTATATAGCCTCCACATATTTAATAGGAAACATCCCCTTGATGAGAGGAGAGATTTATCCCTTATTGATGTAGTAAACCTGCACACCAAGACAACCCATCTCCCTATGCTGTGGTGATAGGAACTATTTTGGTCACCAGTTAGCTAGCTGACAAAATATTCACCTAATAATTTTTGGTGAATCTGCTAGGGAAGAGCACACAGTTTGAAGTCTCAAACTTTAAGCTGAACCAGATCCTACTCTTTTCCATTTTTTGTTCTACAATCTAGCAACTCCATGTTATACTAGAGGCCAGAAATCCCAAGGTGTTGTTGACCCTACTTTTGAGTTGGTACAGTAGAGTAATTTTGAGTTGTTTCCTCCATAACCTCACCTTAGACAAACTAGGAGTCTTCATCCTAGCCCTACCAGGTCACCAACATAGGGCAGAGCTTCTTTTTATACTACAGGTTGAGCTTTACCTATCCATGCTCCACCTAGATTAGTGATCCCACTTTTACATAATCAAATCATGGCTGAAGGCCCCTGGGGTAATTCTTTTGGTCCCCTGAACTTGACTCCACCTCTGCATGAGCTTCCACACAGTTTAAGGAAGAATTTCCACAAATTCTTTGGCGATGGAAAGGTTCATCCTGATGAACACATTGCAGCTTTTAGCATAGCTTGCAGTGTAATAGGGGTGGAATTTGAAGAGATAGCGGTCAAGCTATTCGTGGAGACACTATAAGGCGCTACTGCAGACTGGTTCTACCACCTGCAGGTTGGATCAGTGACTAACTGGGACACTCTAAAAGACAAATTTGAAGCTAGTTTCAAGCCTATAGAAGATGCACATGCCTTGCTGGCCCGGCTCACTCAGATGAAGAAAGAGCCTCATGAGCCTATGAGGGATTTTATTTCTAGGTTTGACAAGCTGAGGCATAGGATTCCCATGGTCACCCAATCGACGCCTCAGAACCTCAAATGCTTCTTCATCAACTCACAACTGCCTGAAGTGGGTTTCTTGCTAAGATGGGCCAGACACATAGACCTTACTAATTCTCAAGACTTGGCTACTGAGGTAGAAGATGACCTTATCTTGGCAGGAAAGATAAGGAGAGACCCTAATAAAGGTAAATCCTCTTCATCTTTTGAGTATTCACTTGCAGTCACCACTGACCCAATGGTACAAAAGCTAGCAAATGAAATGCTAGCTCTCAGGAAGAAAATGGTGTAAGGGATGTCATTTGCTCTTGCATATAGAGATATGCCCAGGAGGACATTTTAGAATCAGGCGTACCAAGGCAATGCTGCCAGGAATCAGGGACAACAAAATTACCTTCCTCTTCCATAGAGGAACCTCACCCTTGAGGTGCCTCCAAATAACTCAACAATCAGATATCTTGAAGCTAAAGTGGATTTCTCATTCTAACCTGAGTTGAATCCTGAAGATGACGCTAATCTCTTCACTAAGGAAGAAGAAGAATTAGCTGGTGACTCCCATATTAATTTTTTGAACTATCAGGATGAACCCAAAAGTGAAGGCAATGCAGTTGAGGGGTCATATGCTATATTCACCTAGACTAAGAATCAATCAGCTCAACAAGCTGATAAGGAGAAAATAGAGGAGTGACCTCAACCAATAGTTTCAATTGCTAAGCGAGGATCTGCTCTTCCTTTCCAGCCAAAGGACTCGGTGATTGCGAGAAAGGTAAGTACCCCAAATGCCCCTATGCCTTCTACTTCAAATTTGTAGTCCAGTCCTCCCCCTTTCAAAAATCAAAAGGATGAACTCCCATCCTCTGCTCCTAGCTCATTCCAGACATTTGATATCATTGACCATATAAAGAGAATCAAAATTCAAATGTCTGAATTTGAATTTTTGTAGTCCCATCTCGAGAAATTAGACAGACTGATTCAATGTGTTAAAAAATAGAACATCCCTATTGAGCAAGCAATTCCCAAAGTGACACATGATGCTGCTAGTAATGCACCCACTAAGAACAACCTTGTCACTGCTCCCCCTACTGCTCTTGACAGGACTAAACCTTTTTATGTCTCATTGATGATAAATGGACATTAACTAAATAATTGCATCATTAATTCTGGAGCTTCAAACAATGTCATGCCTGCTAAAGTGGCCAAATCCCTTGATCTCACATTGACCAAAACTTTTGGTAGATGCTTCTCCATGGAGAACAAGCAAGTGCCTTTGCTGGGATAAATTAAAGATGCCCAATTTGCATTTGTCACATTTCTAGACAAAAGAATCAAGATGATTATCTTGGTAGTAGACGTCCCAACATCATATGGCATTCTTCTTGGGTGGAATTTCTACAGAGATGTTGGTGGTGACTTAAGCATGGATTTAACAGAGGTGAGGATTCCAGTCAAAGGTGTTATGAAGAGGCTGCTCCCTGAGAAAGAAGTGAAATATGTGGTTACCCAGACCTCATCACCTGAAGCTCAATTTTTGTTTGAGTCTTCAGGCATGGGTAACTACTTTCTGTACATAGATGGAGTTCATGAGACATGTGATGAAGCTCCAACAGATGATAGCTTGGAAATGCATTCAGTTGGAACAACAGAGGAATTAGCTGAGAAGAAGGCAAGTGTGGAAGTATCTCCACCCCTAGATGAAGAAGAATCCAAAAGAAAATTAGTATCAAATGAGGTATGGATTCTTGAATTTGATGGTAGCTGCTCTTCCACTGGTTCAGGAGTTAGGGTTGTGTTAATATCTCCTCAAGGAGATATTTTTCCCTCATCTTATAAATTACAATTCAGCAACACGAATAACATAGCTGAATATGAGTCCCTGTTACTCAGATTGAGAGCCACTCGAGACAAAGGCATCAAGCTCCTTCATGCTAAAAGGGATGCTAAACTAGTGGTTTGTCAGGTAAGGAACCTATACCAAACCAAGAATAAAAGATTGCATCATTACCACAATCTAGTCTGGGACCAACTTGAAGACTTTGATGCTTTCAACATCTCTATAGTTCCCAGAGAATTCAATGATTGAGCGGATGCATTGGCTATTTCAGCTACTCTCTTGGTCCCCCACCTAGATTTCAAAGGAGACAAGTACATGATTGAGATGGTCTTTCAGCCAAGTGTACCTGATAATGCCAATCATTGGCAGGTATTTAACAATGACAACCAAATCATTGCCTTCTTGGAGCAGAAAGACAGCTTTGAGCAGCTACATTTTGAAGGTAGTGAACCTCAAAAATGTGAAACAGATCCTGAATCAAATGCAGACACAGGGGAGGAGTTCTTACAACTGAAAGGGAATAAGATATTTGATAAGCATGATAGATTCATCAGACAACAACCAATAGATTCAAGCTCATCTCAAGAGTTTGATCAAGTAAATTTGGGAACCAAGGAAAACCCCAAGATGGTGAACATTAGGAAATGCTATACTCCTATAGAGAATTTCAAGTTCACCTCTTTGCTCAATGAATATAGGGATGTCCTAGCGTACTCCTATGCTGACCTGAAATCACTCTGGCCTGATGAAATTTGACACAACATCCCTCTCAAGGCTGATTCAACACCTTACAGGCAAAATACTAGGCATTATAATATAAAAATATTAGGTACTATTTTATTTGAGATACAACAAATGCTAAATGCCAGGATAATCTTCCCAATCCATCATTCCACATGGATTGCCAATATAGTGTCTCTAAGAAAGAAGAATAGTGAAATTTGCCTTTGTGTGGATTTTAGAAATTCGAATCAAGCATCCTTAAAGGATAATTATCCTTTGCCAATCATGGATCAAGTGCTATAGATCGTGATAGGCTTAGAGATGTTATCAATGCTAGATGGCTTCTTAGGATATAATCAGGTTGAAGTTGGTGAAGCAGACTAGCATAAGACTACTTTCACCATGCCCTAGGGCAAGTTTACATATAGAAGAATGCCTTTTGGCTTGATAAATGCTGGCACCACCTTCTAAAGAGCAATGGACCTTACCTTCAAGGATGAGATGGGTAAGTTCATCATAGTTTATCTTGATGACTTGACTGTTTTCTCTAAGTAGCGCCCAGATCATGTGAGCCATTTACAGCAAGTACTGGAACGCTACCCCCAGAATGACATTTCCTTAAATCCCAAGAAGTTAGTTTTTAGAGTAATAGAGGGGAAACTTCTCAGACATGTATCCAAAAGAGGCATAAATATTGACTCAAATAGAGTCAGGTCTATCCAAGAACTTTCCTTGTCCACCAACAAGACTATTGTTCACTCTTTCTTTGGAAAGGTGAATTTCTTACAAAGATTCATCCCTGAATTTGTTGAGAAGACCAGGCACATTGTAAACATGATGAAGGGAAAGGCCACTTTTAATTGGATTGAAGAAAGCAAGTCAGATTTTGAGGATATCAAGACTGTCATTGCCCATGCTCCAATTCTGGCTTGTCCAGACTATAGCAAAGAGTTCACCATTTATAGCTCTGCTTCAGAACATACGCTTTCAGCCATTCTGATTCAATAGAATAAAGAAGGTATGGAATCTCCTATTTCCTTCATGAGCTATCCTCTCAAAGCTCATGAGCTAAAGTACTCAAATATGGAGAAGCACACTTATGCAATGGTGAAGGCCGTGAAACATTTTTGTTTCTACATCCTCAATTCTCAAATTACTACCTTGGTCCCTGACACCACAGTGAAATCTATACTGAATCAACAGGAGTTTGGAATGAAAAGAAGCAATTGGGTTACAAAGATCTAGGAGTTTGATCTGATCATCAAGCCAATAAAGTTGGTACGTAGAAAGGGGCTATGCCAACTAATTGCTAATAACAAGCTAAGATGAACATAGCATGAAAAACCAGAAGTGGATGAGGATGACACACCAATAGTCCTCTTTGTCTCCACCACAGATGAGTGGTATTCAGGTATTTCTCCTTAACTTACTTATGGTGAATGTTCTACTCACTTATCTTATAAAGAAAGGAGAACCATCAAGCTGAAAGTTGCTAATTTTATCCTCTAGGACAATGCCCTGTAAAAGAGGAGCCTTGATGGAATGTTCCTTCACTGTGTGGACAAGGAGCAGGAAAGCCAACTTCTAGAGTCCTTCCACAATTCAGCCTGTGGAGGACATTTTTCTACCCCTGTGACTGCCCATAAGATCATATGGCCGAGGTATTATTTTCCAACTCTCTTTCAAGATGCATACAAGTGGGTCAGGGGATGTGAACTGTGCCATCAATTTGTTGGAAGGCCCATGCTAGCTGCTTTGCCTCTCAAACTAGTGGTCATTGAGGAGCCTTTCTAGCAATGGGAAAATGACTTTATTGGTGCTATAAACCCATCGTCAAGTGCTAGACATGACTATGTCCTCACAACAACAGACTACTTCACCAAATGGGTGGAAGCAGTTCCAACCAAATATGTTACTTCAAAAGTAGTATGCAATTTCCTCAAAGAGAACATCATGTCTAGGTTTGGGGTCCCAGTCAAAATTATCACTGACAATGCAGCTTGTTTCACTTCTCAAGAGATTACTCAATTCTGCTTTTACTATGGAATTACCCTCTCCCACTCCTTTGATTACTTTCCACAAGGGAACAGACAGGCTGAGTCAAGTAATAAAAATTTGGTGACTATCATCAAGAAGCTAGTGGATGACAACCAAAGGACTTGGCATAAGGCATTGGTTGATGCTCTATGGGTAGATAGAATTACACCAAAGAGAGTAATTGGTATGTCTCCCTTCCAACTTCTATATGGTGTCAATGCTGAGATACCAATCACCTTGGAATTGTCAGCATTGAAACTGGCTAAGGCAATTGAAGATCAAATATATGAGAGCTCACTTGAGAAGAGGATCATGTGCCTTGATGAGTTGAATGAGCAAAGAATTGTAGTGGTAGATAGAATTGCCACCCATCAAAGTCTGGTGAAGAAGCTCTTCGACTAGAAAGTAAAGAATCATGATTTCCAGATTGGAGATCAAGTCCTGTTGTGGGACAAGAGAAGAGAACGAAAGGGGATGCATAGAAAGTTTGATTCCCTGTGGAGGGGCCTTTTTACTATTCATCAGCTCAACGGTGAAAATAGTTTCCTATTGAAGTATCAAGATGGCACTCTCTTCTCTCTGCCTCACAATGGGCAACATCTAAAGCACTTCAACTCTTGAAGTATCGAATGAGTTCCCCTGTACATATGTATATTTGTATAGTCTTTTGCTTTGTTTTGTTCATTTTGTTTTTATTTTTGGAACTTTTCTTTTTTGGTAGCTCGACTCCATAGCCCAATGGTGCACTTTAAGGCACTAGAGATTTTGGTTTCTACTCCCCTCAGCTGTGTTTCAAGTTTTCACCTGAAGGAAGTTCCCCAACTGAAGCCTGTTGTTGGTCCCCAAAAATGTCACTCATTTTTGGAACAACATATGAGCTATCTTGGTCCTATAGGATCAAGATTTCTCTTTTCCCTTCTCAAAATTTGTTCAGAGCTTTCAAATTCCTCTTTTTTTCAAGCTTTTCAGAAATCTATGGGCTCTACAGGCTTGAATCTATGGACTCTTCAGGCTTGAATCTATGGACTATGCAGGCTTGAATCTATGAACTCTGTAGGCTTAGAACTATGAACTTCACAGATGGTTTCTACGAACTCTGCAAATAGATGTCTATGAACTCTTTCAAGGTTAGATAAAACTACAAACATGGCTTCTACAAACTCTGTAGGCAAGCTCAAATCTACAGACTCTCAAGGTTGGTTTCTACGGACTCTGTAAGAAAGAAATGGGTTTAACACTTAGCCAAATAATGAAGAATGAATTGATTGAACCATTGAACCATTGAACCAAAGTTGGTTCAATTGGTAGGTTCATGGGGCTGCCCCAAAGCCAAAGAAAAAAGTGCCCTTGCGGGGGGCAGTAAGCAAAAGCGGACAAAAGTTAGGAACCCCTCAGGAAAATGGCTAAGTCTAAGAGGCCGAAAGAATAATTTTGGGAGGATTTTCTCAAAAAAATGTTAAGGCAAAATTCCTTCAAACTTTTTGTCTGAAGGAATTCACCCGGAGGAAAAGTCCAAAGAAACAAGAAAGAACGAATGGCCAAGTAGCAAGAAACTTTCTTCAGACATTTTGTTTGAAGGAATTCTTTTAGGATTTTTGCCCAATAAAATAAGCTTGCCAAAGAAGTAAGAGCCCATCGGGGAAGTTGAAGCCCGAAGGACAAGTACCCTTGTGGGGGGCACTTGGCGACAGAGAAAGGACTATTTTAAAAGCTTGAATAAAGATGTAGAAAGGAACTTTTACAGAGTTAGACAAAAGGGGGCTTCAACAGATGAATCGAATGAACCATTGAGCTGTTGAACCAAAAGGTTCAACGAGTTCAAAGTTCAAAGGTTCAACCAGATCTTAGAAAGATAAAGGAAGCAGTGTTTGAGCGAATCATAGAATAAACCAATGAACTGATTGAACTTTGAACTAAAAGTTCAACATGGTTCAAAAGTTCAAAGGTGGCCTCAATCAAAGAAAAAGTGGCACACAAGTGGTTCAATAGATGGCTCAACCAAGGGCTGAAGAAGTGATTGAACCAAGAAGCGATAGAATAAAAGAGACAGAATGAACCAATGAACCAATGAACTTTTAGTGGTTCAACAGGTTCAAGGATCAACCTAAATCAAGTGATCGACTGAAAAGAGAGCCCAAAGACTCAAAGAGAGAATATCGATGAATAAGGACTAGAAATGTCTTCAAAAGAGTTATTTCTAGTAGGTGGAATAGTGGATCGAGTAGACTTCTAAGCACACCAAACCAAGGATGTAACTTGTTTTCTTCTGTGAAGTAAAGAAAAATATGCAAAGGACCAGATGGTCCGTATTAAGGAGGAGACATATCAGATGAAGGGACATGCCATAGTTATGGTAGTGCACTATTCTCAGCATGGTCTCTCCAGACAAAATTGGAGATGCATTGAAGATGCTGACTACAACATGGGCCGTCCCATGGAAAAAGGCATCAATCCTTGGAAAGTTGCTATATGTTTATATTTTCTCTCATTTGTAAGGGAGACTTTTCATTTTACAAGAGTGAAACTCTACCCATTTTGAAATAAGAAGACTGAGACTTTGAGCTCAGGTTATAATTTCATTTTTATTTTTATCTGAATGAGAAAGTAGGTTTTTCATAGACTTTGTGCTATTCTGACTTGTGTCATTTTAGAAGATCATTCTTACGTCTATCTTTTGAAGGTGTCCTTATTCATTTAATTTGGTAAGCAGAATTAGTGAAGGTAATAGGGAAGTGTCTTGAAACCAACTGTGGGAAGACTTTGTGCTTTCACAATTGCCTTTCAGTCTGTGTTTTTCTTTTCTTTTTGTGCTAAGGATTCTGGGGCAAATTTGTGCCCCCATTATCCTTTGTGATATACTCTTTGGGCAGTTGAGGTGGAAACTTTGCATTCTGCTTCATTCTGCTGTTACTATGCCCTCTGGTTAACTGGTTTCTTGTCTTACTACCTAAAAGAAACTCCTGCTATTTCCTGCAAGAACACTTCTAAAAGAAGAGAAGTGCCTTCAGTGTTTCCACTAGGATTTTCTCCTCTATTTGTTAGCATCATCTCTGAAAGAAGAGAGATGGATGGTTTATCCCACACCTGTGTCTTACTTTCAGCTTATTTATATAGTATATAGCCTCTACATATTTAATAGGGAACCTCTCCTTGATGAGAGGAGAGTTGTGTCCCCTGTTGATGTAGTAAACCTGCACACCAAGATGACCCATCTCCCTATGCTATGGTGATAGGAACTATTTTGGTCACCAGTTAGCTGGCTGACAAAATATTCACCCAACAAGAGGAACTATTGAGCACTTGATCTTTAAAGAACATTGGGAGTGCCAGTCCTTTCTCACCGAACATGTCTCTAATGTGCTCTTCTAGGATGACAATGTCCTAAAAAATTAGCCTACAAATGAATTGTAGTGGATCTAGTAGCTCTAAGTTCTATGAAGAGAAGGAGAATGTATGCATGAACCTCTCCTTGAGTATCTTCCAATATCCTATCTCATGGTGCATTTTATTTAAAATGTACCATCCTTACATTCATATTTTCAAAGTTCTATAGAAGGCATGCACCCACAAGCTTCTGGGTGTGTTCTCACCATAGATAGTCTAAATTTATTCACATAAGCACACATGCACTATCAAGTTAGAATCCCTTGAGTAAGCAAGTATGTCTAAGTCCTCATTACTCTTTTCAAACCCAGTGCATATTTTTGCCTTCATGTCTTGCCAAGTTGGTAAGTTAGGCCTTTGCACTACTTACTAAAAAGTAACAGTGCTATTTAGGGTATGCACTAGTGTGCCTATTATATCTATTTCCTTAGAGATGCATGATTCAATGTCATGAACATAGTTATCTACAATCTATCTCCCTCCATATTTTTGGAGTACTATGAACTTCCCTTTACTCAGCCAAAACACCCTTTTCCTTACCTTTTTGGCATGGGTGACCCATTTCTTCTGAGTGCGATCAATCTTAATCAATCCTATTCTAGCTAGACTTGGACTAGTTTCCCACACTAGGTAGCACCTTTAGATAGTAGTTTCATAAGCCTCTTTGACCGATTGGTCATTAACTACATCGATTATATCAAAAGCTAATTTTCCATCCTCCTATTTGAGCACTCCTTTGTCACTTAGGTTAAGCTTCTCAGCACCCTATGACATGATGTTATAAATGTGGTTGATCTCATATTCAAGATCAACACTTTCCACATATAGAGGCCCTTGATCACTTGATAGGGGGATTACCACCCTCTCTCTATCATTTTTAAAAGTCATGTAGTAATTCTTGAAGCACATGTCTGCATTGTTGGCATAACACCATGGCCTACCTAAGAGTGATGGATAGTTATCATGCTTTACCAACTTGATTACCTAAAAGTAAACTCAAAATTTAGAACCCATAATATCTACAATGGTTCCCTTCAGGATCTTGATAGGTTGCTCTTGGGTTTTATTGGCCATGAAAAATATATGAGGAGAGGGCATTATTGGTGGTTGTCCCATATTCTCCGAAGAAATTTTGGTGAGGATGTTAACCTTGGTGCTCATGTCCATAAGGACCTCATAAATAGACCATCTATAGATCGTGGCATTTATTAGTAGTTCTTGGTCATGCTCTACATTCTGAGTATGCCTTAATTCATGCACCCACTCCGTATGTGGTGCAATAAATTCAATTATCTGAGGCATGACCTCTTCCTCTAGTTTGTTTGCTACATGATCTAAAATCAATTTCTTTAGTAGGTGTAGCATCCCTTCAATTTTTATTAAGTGCATGATATCGATTAACTCCTGTACTTTAACCTCCTAGTTGTCTTTCTTCCTATGTGAAGTGGTAGCCTATGCTTCTAGATCTCTGGGCAACTGAAACTCTTCTTAAAAATTTTGTATTACATTCATAGCTTGTTTTAGGACATCCTTCTATCATTCAAGGTTAGGGTACGGTAAAAAGTTTGGATCAGATCATGCTATGTGCTCAGTGCAACTTGACTCACCATATTCCAAGCACAGTTCTTTTATCAACATAATAGGTGGCTGAGTGGTGAACCCACTATGTGTTATGGATTACACCTTAGGTGGACCTTTACGAGTTTTCTATGGATTGGGAGTCCATTTTTCCTCCTTTGGCTTATGATTAACTATTATGGCACCGTTATCTATACCAGGCCAACCTTAAGTTATATTTTTGTAGAAGTTTGGGCAATCCTCGACCACATGTGGTCCTCAAAAATACCCACACATTGGGTTCATGGGGAAGTCATGGTAATAATGCTTAGTTGACTCACACTTGTAACATAATCATAGTGGGAATCTTCCTCCACTACATCCTTCACCTTACACATGCATACCTCACTAATTTCTATATCTAGCATTTTGCTAGCCATAGCCTTTATTTCTTTGGCTCGTCTATCCACCAGCTATATTTGTTGCTTATCATGTACCTCTCTCCATATTTTGGTACATCATATTAATAACTTGATAGTACATTATTGTATGAGTATAGGCATTACACAACTTGAAATAGATAGTGGTGTCCATGTGATTGTCACACTATAATAGGGGATAGTTCTGAGAGTCATGTGACCCATGACAAACTTCACAACTGAGAAGTAAGGTGCAAACATTTATTTGTATGAAATTATTCTTGTTATGCACATCTATCTCATAATCATTAAACCACAATATACTATGAGTGTCATGCATGAAACTAGTAATCAACTTCTAAAATTGGGAGGCCATTAACACAATCTGTGCCTCCATAAATGGGTTGATCTTGATATTGGTGCTGCCTACTATCTTAGCCTAGAGCGTAGCCTCAAGCACTTCATGAGGGTCCATGAAGGTCTTCATGTATAATGCTCTTATGAAAGGTACCATCCCCCAACAAACCATTATGTGTATTGGGAGGGGTGGATATGATATGAAAACTTGAAGAGGAGAGTCTTAAACCATGCATCATAGAGGTGCATGCTCTTGAATAACCCTTCGTTGATATATTTAAGAGTCATGATGTTATATTGATCAAATTAAATAATATAAAATTCCTTAAAAAAAATCCTCCTTTAGTATATCGTAATCAACCATAGCTTGGTTCAGATCAAATTTCCAATACCAGGTATGGGTGTGATCCAACAAGGTGGTCATAAATTGAGTCACTTTGCACTCTGACTAGGTGATACCTCGAGTGTGACATTGAATTTTACACTTAATCACATGCTCTAAAACATTCTTTATGTTTTTATACTTGAGAAAGTGCATCACCATTTTGTAATAAATCTATTGAGGGGGTGGTGTTGGATTTTGAGGTGCTTGCCCCCTAGCATCTATGTTTGAGGCGATCTTTTAATGGCTCTAGTTATAGGGTTGAGCACTGACCTTATTGCTATAGGTTGTGCCATCAAAATTGATAACATGATACTGATAAGTTGTGGTGATATGCTACTTCTTATGGGTTATTACCCAATCAACACAACTGACATCCTCTAAGTGAGAATGCTTATACTTATGTTCTGGATTCTTGGGTTGGTGCTCACTAGTTTCATGGTACTCTTGCTTAATTATTCATAAAGAATCACTTATTTGATCACAAAGTCTTGGTTTAAATTTTTAAATCTATCAAACTCAATGTTGATAATAGGTTCAGTTACCATTCTTCTATCTTTTGGTGGAATATCTAGTGCATGAGCTTGTGATTTAGGTTCATAGGGGGTATGTGCTTTTGGTGCATCCTTAGTCACCACATCTTATAGGAACTTAAATAATTATACACCCAACTACTAAGCTTGGACTCTTGATTCTTCATCTCTCTCCTCACACTATTGTAATTCAAGGGATCATTCCCTATGCCCTTCCCACTCACTACAAGTCCTCTTGGTACTTCTAGGTTCTAGATCCTCTATCAGCCTATGCCTTTGCTTGTTATAGTTTTGCCTCTAGAGATTTTAGGTGTCAGGTTGATCATCCCTTTCCATTGTGCCTTACTTATACTTCCCATTATCACCTTCTACACTTATATGTATAAGGATTTTAGCCTTCCAATCTTATAGTTTCAATACCATAATCCACCAATAATTTATTTAGTTCTATGTTGAGCCCTTTTATGAATAGGCCCCTCGATTCATGAAAGAAATCATACTCTACTTCTTCAAGGTAAGAGAAGGTTGACACTATGAATTCTAACACATAACTATTCAATGCACTACTCCACCACTTATCTATAATGCACATCCAAACATTATTTAGGCTCTCAAGCCTCTTTAGGTGCTCCTTTGTCCACTCAAAGCACTGGCTGTAGCTTTATCTTCTAGATGTTGTATAGGCAACCAACCACCAATACACATGATTAGGTAGTTCACAAAATAACACCTCATATAGAGCATCATATAGGTTGGTTTGCACCCATTTTATTAGCTCCTATCTTTTACATGTGGGATGATTCTATACAGAACTATCTTCTACTTGCTCTAGCCAATGCTTGATGTTCTCGAGTGATAATTAGAGGATCATTTTGTTACACCATTATAACAACAAAATTTAACATGGGTCCTGATAATAGAACCAAATTATTGTATTAAAGTCTTAGTTGTTAACTCATTAACCTTGCCATGCACTTATCAAGCATTCCAAGTCAGTTCTTGACTTGGTACAACTAGGCATAATCATATCAAAGTCCTGGGCACTCAACAATTAAACACACTACTATGCTAGCATCAACCCACACAAGGTGAAAGCCTTGCGTACTCACTCAAAGTGTAATAGAGAAGGGACTGGGGCCTGTATTGGGCTAGTTGAAACATGGATCAACTTAGTTTCTTTAGCACTTGGTCATTTCCATAACGAGCTTATATAGGTTCATTAGTGCAAGGCATTCTTTGTAGCATCAATAGGTGCAAGTCTATTCAAGGTAGCTAGTTTTGGGCATAGAGGCTCAAGTTTTTGGGATGCTGAGATAAGTGTCATTTAGGCACTTGGTGATTCAAGGAAATTATTTATACTTGGTGGTTCATTCTTCATGCTATCACTCTAGGCATGGGTGTTAGGGCTTAGGTGCATGCCTTCCCCAACACTTAGGAAACTTTATGGTTGAAGCCAAAATTGCTATCTAGCATAAGGATGCCATTAACAACTTGGAGTATACCTTTGATCAACAACATATGGAATATAGAAACCATACTATTATTACTACTCTATTCCAACCATAATTATAAAATAATGCTATAACCATCTAAATAAGATCAATACTTAATTTATTTTAATGTCATTCTTCATTAACTCAAAGTTTAGTAAAACAAAGTATAATTTCTATAAAACAGAGCATGTACTTATCTAAATTATATTACAAGCCCAATGGCTCACAAGTAAGCTTGGGTGATATATGATGATTCTCAAAAGTATTCATGCTTAATTTAAACCGAATGCATGCATATTTCTAGAGCTAATCTTGATGAGCTTTTTTGCATTAATGTCACATCCCTTTGCTCTAGGTTCAAGCTTGTTTTTATAGGTAGGGGAACATATTTGTGCCAAGTTGGATGGGTGTACATTTAGTGATGAGATATCATTTGGGGTGATCATTCTACCAGCTCCACTACTCTACCACTTGCATTCTCAAGTTGCCACATGCAAGTACTTAAGGAGATGTCCCTTAAAACCTGGTGCTAAACAACTACATACCAACTAGTGCAAGATCTTTGAAGATCCTCCCAGTTGGTGATAAAAGTACTAAAAGAGAAATCATATACAATGATTGCCTCCCATCAAGATTTGTTGAGTTAGTGTGGGTCTACTAGTTCACACAAAAAGGGGCCCAACATCTAGTCTCTCATCATTTCCATTATGTTAATAGAAGATATTAGACTACAATAGTTGCATTATCACTTCTAGGGAAGAGGATGCTCAAAACCTTCATTTGAGAATTACAACCATACACTCACATAAATATGTAAAGGTTTGATTCCAAGCATTTGGATACATAGTTTGTAACATTACCCCGGTGGTTTCCTAGATTTATTACCATTTTTTATTTTTAGAGTGTCAGGTTAGGTCAAGGAAGATATTATGTTTATGTGTCATCTTCACACTTGTTATGAATTCCACCTTAGGTAGTGTTATTATCAAGGTGTGATGTATTATGTCCACCACATAATTATTATGCACATTTAATCTGGTAGTTATCCTCATATGTGTGAGAAGAGTTGGGCATAAATTGGGGGATGATCCCACCTTTTACTCCACCAATAATAATCTCCCACTCACCTCCTTTTTTTCCTATATAAGGAACCTTTATGTACTTATTTGAAATGGATGTTAGAGTCATCTCTAGAGTTTTTGGAGATGTAGTCATTTATAAAGTCATGTTATGGTGCAACCATTATTGCTTTCACATAATGCATTATATATTACATTTAGTTAATATAATGCATTTTTGTTGGTGAATCCTTCTCTCTCATTTGAGTAATGTTGTGTGGATCGATGATTAAATTATGAAGTTTTATTGGGCCCTCTTACCCATTTATAATATGTCAACACAAATATGTTAATTTAATATGGTATCAAAGCTATATTATTTTAACTTGGTATCAGACTTGGATCCATAATCTCCATCTCACATTTTTTCAGATCTAGTTTTTTCTTTGGTTAGATTTACATTGTTTAAGGCTCTAAATATGGAGGAGTTTCATTGAAAATATTTATAAAATATTTTGTTTATGATTATTTTTGGTGCATATAAAACATTCTCACTACATTCAATGTGATAGAGAAAGTCACTTTTGACTTTTGTTGCATCTGAATATGATATCATGAGCTCATTTTCCAAGCCACTAAATCACATTATGTGTAGATATAGAGAATTAACAGGGGTAAGAATGACCCAATAATTTAAGCTCATTTGGCATGTTTTCAAGACCATATTTTTCATTTTTTAAGTAACTTATAATGAGATTTTATTCTTTATATTTGGCTATAGATTGAATTTGCTTCTGTTCGAAGGGTATTTTATTTTTCTTGCATGTTTTTTAAGATGTAAAATTTACTCACACTAATTTAGAAAGTGCCATGGGTGATTTTATTATTTTATCCTTGTGTATGTGTGATTTTTGCATTCAATTATGTACCTTCATGTGTGTGTGTGTGCTCTTTGTCACACTCCCTTTTCATATCAGTTGCTATGTACTTTATGTGACTTTTTTGGGCACTCTCATTGGAGGATTTATGTTGTGATTTTTTGCAAACCTACCACATTGACACTTTTAGAGAGGCTGAGTTACTTTTTATTGATTCCTAATAAATCATGTTATGTGTAGATATAGAGAATTAACAAGGGTAAGAATGACCCAATAATTTAAGCTCATTTGGCATGTTTTCAAGACCATATTTTTCATTTTTTAAGTAACTTATAATGAGATTTTAATCTTTATATTTGGCTATAGATTGAATTTGCTTATGTTCGAAGGGCATTTTATTTTTCTTGCATGTTTTTTAAGATGTAAAATTTACTCACACTAATTTATAAATTGCCATGGGTGATTTTTCTATTTTATCCTTGTGTATGTGTGATTTTTGCATTCAATTATGTACCTTCATGTGTGTGTGTGTGCTCTTTGTCACACTCCCTTTTCATATCAGTTGCTATGTACTTTATGTGACTTTTTTGGGAACTCTCATTGGAGGATTTATGTTGTGATTTTTTGCAAACCTACCACATTGACACTTTTAGAGAGCCTGAGTTACTTTTTATTGATTTCCTAATAAATCACATTATGTGTAGATATTCACATAAATGGAATGGAATAGTGCAAGGTGTTGGATATTCAATTTTAAATAATAAATTGAAGATAAATGATTGAAATAGGAAAATAAAAATAGAAATAAACAAGGCTAAACTATGAAAATTTTAGAAAAAATAGTTTTTTGAGTTTCTTATCAAGAGAACTAGAAACAAAATTTACAGGAGCATACAAAATGCAAAAAACCTAGAAACCTATTAGAAGTTGTGCATAAGTGATTTTAAGGAAATGAATGCCCATTAAGGGATAAGAGTGATTTAAACTATTGTCGTTGTCTACCATTTATATCTTTAAAAAAAATAGAACTTCTGGAACAATCATATACAATAATAAAAATGAGGTCTTTTGCATTGATTCACCACTAGAATTGTGTGGAGACATGTTATGTGCAATATTAAAGTTGAAAACCCTAGATTTATGATACAATGAGATAACTGATATGGATTAAAATAGGATTAGTATTGAAGGTTATGTTAGACCTCAATGCCCCACTATTTTGAGTGTTGCCTACATATCAATGCTCCAAAGAGGGATCAAAATTCATGTAGTTATCCCACTTAAGTGCTTTGTGCAATTATGATCCTTTAAATATATGAATGCATCTAGAATCAAATAAAATACTTGATCATGTAGGATTAGAGTTGGATAAAACTTGTTTGAAAGTTGGCTGAGGATATCTTGAAGTGCTTAAAACATGATTTGAAAAGAATAGGGAGCTTTTAATCAATGTGCACTCATGTTAATAACCCCTTTTAATGAAAAATGATAGCTGTGTAATAAGTAATTTGAATGTGTATACATAGAAATATCATCAAGATGAAAACAAGATAAGAAGCCTAAATATAGGGAGGAAAACATTAGGGAGGGTCTAATTTGAAAATATGACCATTGGTAGGAAATAGGTAAAATCATTAGATATGGAAATTATCAACACCTATTTTTGTCCTTATCTATTATTTATGTCCCCTAAGGAAACATGCTGGAATTTGGTATGGACTGAGGCATACCTATGCATAGTGGTGTTTTTAGAAATCATAATTTTTTTGTGTGTGATGAATGATGGTTTAAAATATAAATAGGTCCTCTCTTAGGCTTATGATAGGGTAAAATAGAAAAATAGGTACCGATTTAATGCACAAGTTAATTAAGGAAAAAAATGGGTAAAATAGGCATGATCAAGTATTTGTTACCATATTTAGGTTACTATAGTTTAGAATGGAGTTTAGAGTCATCTATAGAGCTTGTAGAGATGTAGTCATTTAAAAAGTCATGTTCTGGTGAAACCATTACCGGTTGCACATAATGCATTGCATGTTACATTTAATTAACACAATGTGATGTTTTTGGTCAATCATCTGAGTACTATTTTTTGGATTAGTGATTGCATTGCAAGGTTTTCCTGGGCCCTCCTCTTCATTTATTATATGGCATCACAACTATGTAGATTTTAAGTGATTCTTATATTATGGATATTTTCCCTAATAAATATATGAATTGAAGACACAAAAATAATAGGAAGGTGATAGCACACAAGTGGTGGAAAAATAAAAATATGAAACCCTAATAAGACATATATGGCCACAAATTAGATGCACATGACTAGATGAGACTACCTAAACCTAGTCTATATGGGACACACCCACACAATTAAGAGATTTTTCCATGAAAATACATAGTTTCTAGATTTTGGGACTAATTTGCACACAATTATAACAATTAGTTTAAAATCTTAGATTATAAAAACAAAAAATAGGTGTGATCATTTCTTACCCCTTTTTCATTTACATTGCTTAGTCTTGTTTTAATGTGGCACTTTGATTTTTTTCTATTCTTAGCCTAATAAATAGATTTGAATTATATACTTTCATTCATATATGCTTAGACATTTTTAATTTCAAAAAGTTTAGTACATATTTTTTTAAAAACTAGAATTAGAGTAAACATAAATGATGAAATATAAATCTTTCACACATTCAACATACGGGTTTTCAAAACCTCTTTCTACTTAAGGCTGGTCCATTTTTAGAATATAATCCTAGGGTTTTATTAATCTTTTTAACCAAATAATTTTGTGTGTATATTGCTTAACTATCATCATGGTTTTTTAAACACCTTAATTTGGTATCAGATTCTTTGGCACACTTTTGCATACTTGGAGTTTTAAAATAAATTTGACTCTTGTGCACTCTTTCTATTATCTCTCTTCCCATTTGTTGTCTTATCCAAACTAGTTTACCATATTCATGATCACCCTAGTCTATACAATAACCTTAAATGATCTTGAATATATTATATCCCTATCTCAAAAAACTAATTTTCATTCCTAGGACAATATTGACAATGGTTAGACAATTATGGTTTACCATCTGCCTCTACAGATAATGTCCATGAATATTCAACATATAGTTTTCAAATTGAGTATTCTCTATTAGGTCAGCTAGACATGTTTCATGGGTTAGTGAAAGCAAAAAATATTAAAGATTCAATTATAAATATAAATAAATCCTAAGCTTATACTCACTTCAATATTACATTGAAAAATACTTTAAAAGTTGATAAATCCATTATCAATGTCTTGAAACATATCAAAAGGTATATATATATATATATATATATATATATATATATATGAATATACCATAGAGAGAAATATTAGAGTCAAGTCTGAATACAAATTTAGGTTAGAATTATATGGTGCTAAGTGTCAAAATCCAAACATTGCATTACATTCTAGATTGGTCATAATGTTGCACACACACACCTAGGTGAGAGAACTACATGCAATTTGCCCTCATTTTGAGTATTGGAACATAGGAAACACTTAGTCACTCAATGGGGAATGGTTAGGACTGTCTGACCCAACATATTAATATTTTTATTCAAGGTCATCTTTTGGTCAAAAGTGGAATGACAATTTCAAAGGAAGGAGAATAAAAACAAAGATCAATGTATACATGACTGAAGGGGAGCACACATATAGGTACAAATGCAAGTGTAATCATCCCAGGTGTCACATACACAATCATAATGGATTTTTTTGGTAGGACATATATATTACTAGTTAACGTAGTGGTATCAATTTCACTAATAATGCCCAAAAAGGTTTTGAGATCCTATTTCTTGATTTGAGCATCTGTAGAGCAAACATAAAGCATTTTCAGATACAGTGAAAAACACAATGATAAAAAAATATTAAAATAATATAAGAACCTCTTTTCCATAGTGATTTTTCAATTTATAATTATCTAAGTGAAATATAAATCTACCCTTTTACATTAAAATTTGTATGATTATGTTTCTATTTTACATAATCTGAATATTCATAGCTTTAATTCATTTATATCACATTAATCCAAAGTAAGTAAAATGTTTTGGTCATCTTGATCATTGAGTTGAGCTTAAAAATTCATAGGTATATTATACCTTAGGGTTTCATACTTTATAATGTTATAGATTTATGGCTCTTAGATGTGATTTTTTTTCCATCTTAATAGGTGCCCCTTGACATTGGTTTTTCAATCGATGGAATCAAATTATTACAAACCCTAGGTTTATATGTTTTCTCTTGTGTTAGGGTTAGGTCTTATGATTGAATTTATTCCCATATTAGGATTTGGTAAATTTTCCATTTGTGTGCATTCTTACAACTTGTAGACACATAAATTAACATTTAAGCTAAAACAATGTACTTGTGACCACTTCCTTGACACACTTAGATCATGACCTTTCTAGGGCCCTTTGACTAAATATTTTATCTCACTTTATACATGATGACTCATTCCTTATAGAGACCCAAATCACTTCAAAATGTCTCTGTCCAGACCACTCAATAGCTCAAGCTCACTATTATACTAAACCATATCTCTAGCTTACTAACTCTTGCCCCTAGGATAACACTTCCCTATTTGGACAATAACACACCCTTTTATTGTATACCTTGCCAACAACACCCTCATGCCAATTAATGAAAATTTTAAAAAAATTAAAAGTTATATAAGGGTCAGCCTAGAATTTTAGCTAGCCCCATATGAAATAATTCTAAAATATGACTATAAAATCACATTTCAAACTATTTTGTGCACAATAGGCTTCCATACTAAAAATCCCCATAATTATAATTACACATTGAGAATAAATTTTCTATTGCTACCAATTCTGATTACAAAAAAACCATAGTAGCCCTGATCTAAATACACCTTCAAGGTCATAAGTCATAGTTGATAAATACACCTTCAAGGTCACAAGTCATATTTGAATCACTTAGTCACACTAGGATTGTACTAGAATCTAAAATTTTGTACTAATTTCACACACAACATTATAGTACTACATGGAGTTTGATCCCTCTTCATAGTATTGGTATGTAGGAAAAACTTAACACAAGGGGGTGTTGAGGTCAAGCACAACTTCAACCACTGACAATTATTTACTTCATGATTATATTTTAATTAATTATATATTAAAGGAGGGTTTTAAGTGGAAAAATTTATATAATGGTCCCCACATCAGATTAGAATCTTTCACAAAGTTACAAATATAAACAAGTAAAGATCAACATAACCCAAAAATATCATAGCCTTGTTATTTGCTAGACAACGCTACCCTATTCATATAATAACACCCTTAATACTATCTAGTTATAATAATATTATCTAAGAACCTTGAAAATGCCTATTTTAGGTCCATACTCAATCAACATAGTCAGTTAGTCAGTCTCAAATTAAAAAATAGCTCAAATCTCAGTTTTCTACATAAGTTTATATTTCTCTTTTTCACTTTCCATATTTAATATGTTTCTAAATTTAGTAAGTTCCAAATCAGTTTATAAAATTTATTTCATATATATAGTTGTCTAATTTTGCATAATAAGTTTTCATATTAGGTAATCTATTTACCTAGTTTGCCAAAATTTGATAAAACATATTGGTGAACCTGCTTATTTTTTTTTCCGATTTCCAACATGATTATAAAAACTGAGTCTATTTATCATTTATTAGTTCAAATTTTCTTGGTGATATTTAAATTTTACATGCATATTATTTTTAAAATATTTCACATGTGTGTAAGCCCATGGATACATACTGTCAGGGCAAATATCACATCATATATTAGTCCAGAGCTTACTTGTGAACTGTTCTATAGATTATCATTGCATGGCTTAGTTTGAGTTACCAAAAATGATTAATATATTCCAAAGGTATCATATGGTTCCTTTTATTACTCCTACATCTAGACCTCATAATTATCTTAGCTCATATCTCATCTCTACTATTCACCCTAGGCTTATAGTAAACCTTGGGGTTTAAGCTGTTGTTACTAGATGAGGACGAGTGCCTCCTAAACCAAGACAAGAGGAACTAATTCATAAAATTACTCCTCATCCCCAATATAATCTAATTATACTAGTTAATTATTTTAAAGATATTATATTATTGATCATTTAAGGAATACACTAGCTAAGATTTACATGCTTGAATTGCTTTAAAAGGCTATTATTTTTAAGGATATTTTATATCATGCATTGAATTGGACATGTATGCCTCATGAAATAGAGCCTTATTAATTTACATATGTTATGAATACTTTAAAAAATATCAAATATGTTATCTCTTTTGGAAATGACAATTTGTCTTCACAGTCAACTATTGATCATAATCTACCACTATTTATACAAGTTCAAATCAACACTACAATAATCAAAAGGGTTTTAATTGATAATGGACTAGGGTTAAACATTTTAAACCTTACATTATTACTAATAATATGTATTAAAATAGATACCATCTAAAATAAATATAAAAATATCAAAGGATTTCATAATGTGCTGCATCAAGCTTTGGGTTCTATCACATTAGATATTATGGTAGGGCCCAAAACTCTATCTACATAGTTTCAAATAATGCCTAATAATTTTATATTAGGTAGGACATGTGTTGATGTGGGTTTTATGCACACCATATAATATTATGAGGTAACCTTTAATGTTTTATAATCAATGAAAATATTCACTCCAAGGCAAGGGTTGTAAGAGATGCGATTTTGTAAACAACCTAGTGGTGGAATTATGGTTATTAGAGTAGTTGTTTACCTCAAGTTGTTTGGATATGACATTAGTCTAAAATATACTTGAGATGGATGGGTGAATCTAACCTAAGGTGGGTAAGAATAAAATAAACTCATAAAGGAGGTAAGGGTAGGGGAAAAGAGAAGGTTTGTGAATCAAAGACATATGAACCCTTCCAAACTAGATCTTACACTATGGGTTGGACAAGTGGTATGGAACTAAAGCTTACTAAAATTTACTATCAACCCAAAAAATAGACACACATATTTAATATTCTAAGGAAAAAAAATACAATGAACTTTAGTGCTTATAATTAAAGGTTGTTACTAATGTATGATTATAATTGCACATCTTCAAAGCATTCAAATTACCTATTGCAAAATATGAATAACTTTATCAAAAAAACACTTTCACACAACCCAAATACTAAAATACCGAAATGATGGAACTTATTCAATGAATCCAATGTTTGAGAAGGATAAAAAATATAGATCAAAATAAACTTGAAAAATAATCTGTAAAAAAATTTATTCATCTTAATAGCCAAAATTCTCCTCCCTTTAGAATTGAGAGGATACATGTATATATAAATTGGGTGGGGGTTACCTCATCCTCTAAGTAATTTCTAATTTTACATTTCCAATTATAGATTCAAGAGTCACATTTCATGCAAAATATGCATGTATAGGATATTCATAGAAAAGTTGGCCAAAATTGCATGATCACTATATAAATACATACATATTCTAAAAATATAGTAAAGACCCAAGTATCATTACATTATAATACATTCATACATATATATATCTATTGTGCCAACTTGGCATGATTGGAAGGGGACAATAGTTGCATGCTCGATGTAGTTAAAAAAATAGATTGAGGCTTTTCATGTGAAAAGTTAATAAAAGTAAGCCTAGTAGGAAAATACCCCACTATGAAATAGAACTTAAGGCTGAGTGCCTGAAAGAATAACTAGTAATGTAATTTGTGTTATAGTATCAGTCTCCTCAGTAGCCTTAAATTGTTTATATAGTGCATATGTAGTGTTGAATTTAACATTGATGATACCAAAATTGAGCATAGATGGCATGAATATCTACATGATTTCACCATTAGTATCTTGTGGCTAGATTTTGAGGCTCTGAATTTACATCTGAGTGCCTTTACCTTAGTTACCTTTTCCTTTACAAAATTTATTAGTTGTAAAATCTCTTTACTAGTTTTATATTATGCCTTATACCTTAGCCTTGAATTATTATTTAATGGATCTAAGTAATCCTTAAAAATTGGGCATGTTTACCAATTGCATCGTAGAGGTAATTACACCTATAACCCTCATATCCTTCAAAATTTCTATGGCCTCAATTTTTTAGCTCACAAACTAGGCTATCAAAGCATTTATCTGTTGGTACCAATTAAAGTCACTATCTCTTTTAGAAATCACATAATTTAAGGCCCACACATATTCCTAGGTAGATATTAGATTCAAATGATTTTAGGCATTTTTACTTACATAGGATACCAAAAAATTAATCCTCTTTTCTAACTCCTTCAATTGGTTCAGGATATTGTATAATTTATTTGTTGTACTCTGAACATTCTCTACTATTTCCCTTGGAGACTGAATAATCTAACTCTATAGAAGTATTTATCTAGTATAGTCTTGGATCCTATACATTTATTTCATATCCTCCTCCATTGAGTCCACCAAATCACATAAATCCTCTTCACATTCATCAGAGTCATTGGGGTTTCTTTTTTGTTTATTTTCCAAGGGGAATAAGTTTTACCTTTGCTGCAGTATTATTTCTTCCCCTATCCTATCTAATGTCTTCCTTTCCCTCACCGTATTAATAGTTCCATATTTATTTTCAAAACAAGTACTTATCATTAGTAGTTCTATGAGCACCAAACCCATTCTATATTTATTTCACTCTTGGGACTCTTTGACCCAAGAAGGGACAACAAGTTATCCTTGTTATTTAGGTTGAGTTGTCTTTGTCAAGGTGGAAGGTGGGATGGATCCTTGTAGAAGTATTGAGGCATTTATTTAGATAGGTAACTAAAGAGGTGGCTGACTAACCCTAATCCATCCTAAGATATCTCTGAGGTGTAGTCTCTACCACATACCTTGTTTGTCTTAAAGTCTTTAAAATGGTCAAAATGGAAGACTCAGTCTAAGTGGATTGTGGAATAGACAAGTCCAATTAGGTATATGGCCTTGAGGGTGTAGGTAGTGATTGAAGATAAAAAAAGGAAATAATCACCAAGTTCTAAAAATGGACCCTCCTACTGTAGACTTGGGGTCTAGCTATTATTGAAGTTGTAGTTGAAAGAATTAAAGAATCAAAGGAACTAGAAATTTTTGGCCTAGTTCCCTCAATATTGGCATGGGCATATAATGGATTGGTTTTTAAAAAATATTACTATAATGACTCATATGGAGAGAGGTTTGTAGCAACTGAACTAGTAGATGACAAATAAAAAACACTAGTATTTATAATTGTAAAGGGAGAGGTAAAAAAAGACACTACCTTATTAAGGGCCCAATTTTACTCTTTTGTAAGACTATTTTATCATTGTGTAGAGGCTAGTATATCTTCCTCCTCCCCATATCCTTTTGTATCTATATCCTCTATTATATCAACTGTTTCAATTTCAACCCTTTATTTTTCCTCGTCCATGGTCTCTAGTTCCTCCTCTTACTCATCACTAGCATAATATAACAATATGACTACATCTTCATGTTCTTATTCTAATTACTCACAAAAAGGATTTCCATGAAAAACTAAACCCTTTATAGGTATTTATTCTACTTGGGTAATCTTAGGAGTGGCTGGAAGAGTTCTAGGCTTCATTTGATATGTAGAAATGGGTGGTTAAGTAGAAGTGGGACCTTTCCTTGAAGTGGATGAAATGGAAAATGAATGAAATTAAATAGATGGAGGTGGAGTGGAAATATAAGAGATGGTAAAAGGTGAAATGGATGGGAGAGCTACAATAGATGGAGGTGGAGGCATTGAAAGTATAAATGCCATTAGTGGAGATGTTTGAGGTGATAAGGATATTGATATGAATGGAATTGCTAAAAAATTACTTTGTGAAAATTTTGGAAGACTTACCTATTGAACCATAGCTAGAGGAGGCAAAGATGCCAAATAAATTACCCCTATGTGCCCACATGTAGGAGATTATACCCTTGTAGTTGCTGCAGAAGGTTGCACTATCACTACTAGTGAGGCCATGGGAGTCCCATTAGAATATTATTTCTAATTTGGGGATATGTCTCCCTTTGAGTGGCATATTATTCCATTGTTGTTGGGGAGTTGTTTTAGAGGTGATTAAACCTGCTACTGAGGCCATTGATATTTTGCGGTTCTATTTACCTCCTCAAATTTTTTTATTACTTACTCTCTAGTGATTAAAGGATCATACAAAATCTTTTTTTCCACCACCATTGGCATATTGTGCTTATTCATCTGGTATAGACATCAGAGTCATCATAAGCATTGATGAAGATTTTATCATGTTCAAAGCTTTTGTGGCCATTTGGAATTTAGAATCCCTTCTTCCTAAGGTCATTTAGATATTGCCTAAATCTCCCCTTAGGGTCCTAATTTCTATATCTTAATTCCTCTAAAACATAGTTAACCTTGACCTAACCAACTGCATTGAGATGCGTCTTCATTGAATACTAACTTTTACTTATGTTGACAGGGGTTTTATGGTAGTAGCCTTGGTGTTTGGCACCAAGTTCTTCATCCATATTGTTATATATTTGGTGTGAAATTTATTTCTCTACCACCTTATCAAGGTTATAATGAGGTAAATACAGGGGAGGTTCCCTTGTTCATTTTATAATGATTATGGTACAATCAAGATAGTGCCAATAATTCCCTCTCTTTTATATACTCATATTTTTAGAAAGCCTAGGCATTTGATCCCCATAAATGGCTAGGTTGATCTCTGGATGTATATCTTCTAAAATCTTTTTGATTTCACCTATGAACCTATAGACATTTAAAATTGAGTAATCATCACAAACCCTATACTTAATGTATTCATTGGATGGTTCCCAGGGTTGTCTATGGGTGTTATATATTATTCCCATGTTTGCATCCAGTACATAGGACATCATATAAAAATTTCCATAAGAGGGACTTTGATCAATTTGGAATATCATTTTCCTAAGCCTCACACTAATAATCTTGTTGAGTATAATAATATTATCACTAGTCAAAATAATATCTAATAAGGGAACCCATTCCTTGTGAACATAAGTGGATCTATAAAAACCATGTAATATATCCATTAATTCCATGTAAATTCAAATCCATTACCTAAATTTAACTATGGGGACTGAGGAGATAACACCCTAGACATTAAATTTCTCTCTTTTCTTAAGCCATTTCTTAAGTTTCCCCTTAACTATGTTATGATATAACCAAGAATTGGTAGACACTTGGTCATAAGTTACTTTTGACATTGGGAGTTATAAATATTTCTCAAATTCTTCATATGCTACTACATTTTTGTTAAGTCTGAAGTGCAGACATTCCCTACTAATAACACCATTAATAAATAAAACATGTAGTAGATTAATACAAGGCATTACCTTAGATTTTTTAGCTACATTATGTAATCCCATGGCCTTCATTCCTATAAAGTCATCAATGTATCTTCAGTCATCATTGGATAGCCGATCCTTTACTAAATATGGTTACGTGTCATGTACCTTATATTAGATGGTTAAAGAGTGAGGGAATTGAAAATCAAGTCTCCCTTATCAAACATTGTGTCCAAATATTTGGGTTCACTTATAATGGTGTATGAGGAATGAGGTTTACTTCCTCATGATGAAGAAGCCATGGATGTACCATAAAACATTGAAAATCTCTCTTAAGGTGAGTGAAAGTACTCATAGATTTTCTAAGAGAAAGATAGGGATTTTGGTAACATGATAGCCCAAATTCACAATTTTCTCATATTTGATTAATGGTAATGATCAGTTTATGTCATTTAAAAATATGCACATATTACCAAAATCTAAATAATTGAATGCTTAATTCATGTGAAGTTAATACACCAACAAATTTTAGTTTTGTTTCCCATTTTAGTTTGAATTTGCCAGTCCATGTGGTAGATTTTCATTCATCATGAGTGCTTAGTCATTGCCTCAAGATAGGTGTTTATTTATTGAGCATTGTATTTTGGTCTAGATGTCAAATTTTAACTTTTTATTATGGATATACATATATGTGATTATGAAACTTGTCATGATCTTGATTATATGGGGTTTTTTCTTTGTAATCTTGATTTGTACCCCTTATAACCTGTGAGTTAATGAGATTTTACAATTTATTAAATCTCAAGAATTTAGGGTCATTTAACTATTAAATTTATACATATTACCAATATGCATTGATTGAATGTGATGGCACTGAGTGGATGGTCCTCGAGGATTAGAAGGTTCTTAAAAAATTGACTATGTACATTGTTTGGTGGGATATGGATTACCATGATGGTGACATGTGGATGCCTCTCAAGGTTATGAAGATTCTTTTTATTTCTCCCTTGTATGTTCTTTTGAAAAGATCTAAGATTCTAAGATAATGACATGTGGTGGATCTCAGGGTTTTAGAGGTTCTTTGAAAACTGACTATGTACCTTTGACTGATAAGTTTTGATTAATGAGATTGCACCATGTGGATGGATCTCAGAGCTCCAGATGTTTTGTAAAAGTTGATCTTATACTTAAACCTATGAAGTGGTGAGTGTAATATTATGACACATGGAAAACTCTTGTAAATCCCAAAATTTAGAATTTTGATAATGTATTTATTTCTAGCAGGGTTCAAGCTTTTGTGATGATGACATGAGGATGCTCTCGATATTCCAAAGAAAATGAAATCTTGGTGATGAAAATTTGACTAATAAGTTTTAGGACTCTGAGTTGATGACACATGGATGATCTATATTGATCTAGATAACTTTTTGTAATATAATTTGATATGTTTTGATTGATAGGGATCATTCTATGTGAAATGATCTCAGGGATCTAAAACTATTTATAAATTTAACAATGTGCTTTTCCTTGACTAGTTTCAAAGATTTCAACTTGATGCGATGGTGCCACTTGTCTTAATCTTAGGGAACTAGAGATTAGGAAAATATATAGGCATGATTGGTAAACTACATGCTATGAATAGCCATGATATTGACTTATGGATGAATCTTGGGGCTCTAGATATTTAAAATAAACTATAGCCAAAAGAAACTTAGAATCAATGAGACATGAACACGTAGTTGTGGAATTGGACAAGGACCAAATGTGAAATAATCCTAAGTCACAAAAGCAATCCTACATATATACAAAAGTCAAAATGTACTAGAACATCATTTTTTTAGTTCCTTATTCGAATAAATCTATAAATTCAACTTAGAGTAAGCCTTTGAGATATCATCAAAGATGATAAATAAGATAATCCTATACCATGCCCAAGCTTTGAAATTTTTATTTTGAAATGTAAAATTAAACTCAAAATAACCTTAGGTTGCATAGATTAATTGAATATTTAGAATTCTAAGGTTCATCAAAATCATAATATAAATATTTTATGATAATAACGAGTCCCTATTTACATTTTTAAAATGGGGTGTGTTGGGGCACAACACCATGGATACATGCAATGAAGGTCATACCTTATATTCTACACAAGTGAGCTAAGTTTTTACATGATGGATATTTATATAATTGCTCAATCGATAATCAACCATTCAAATATCATAAAATTACATAATATACTACTTAGAGTCCATCACATTTGGGGACACCTCAATATAATCTAGTGCTATCACCACATATCATTCGTATAGAAAAATGCACACATATGAGGTTGGTGAGTCTAGTATAAATGATCAGAGGCCATAATCCATAGATAACTCAAAATTTTATATTTCACCTCAAAAGGTAGACCATGATGAACATGTATGATAATTACCTTTATTGGTCAATTTGAAAGATCCAAAGTTCATATCCATAATGGATGTTGCTGATTATTTTGATGCTAGTTATGATGATGATACTAATGAAACACCAATGAACATTGATGATTATTTATGTGGATTTAATTTCACACTAGCTGGCCTAGGGAAATTAACAAAAGATTCCAAGGCAATCATACCAATACATACAAACATGGAAAAGGTATTCACTCCAAATATAGATAAAGGAAAAAATATTTGTTGCCAAATATACACTACTCTGTATATATCTATATCAGGTGTTCCATAGATAAATAATTTTTAAAATCCAATATTTCTAGAGCATAAGAGGCACAATACATTGATCTATGTACTATATATCAATAGGTCACCATTGACAGATTTAGTAAACAATGTGGAATTCATGGACATTGAGCTAATTATTCAAATACATGTAAATAATTTATAGGATAGACCACATGTGGTGTTATAGATGATACTTGATAGGGAATTAATTGCTTTACCAACAATACACCATATATATACTAGTAGGTTTTAAAATCAATAAGGCCTTTTGTCATTATCATAAAATCACATGACATGTTATAGATACTTATTCAAAATTACAACATAAAATTAAAAAATATAAACTGAAAGTAAATATTCATATTATATAACTAACACCATAACCTACTAAGGCTCAACAAAAGGGTCATATATGCAAAAATCACAAACATTTAAAAAGTAATCCTTTGACTATTCGGGTTTCATTGAGAATGAATATAGATAACATGTGGTAATAGTGAGGACTCAGAGTCAAATATATGTACACTTGTATTCCTTCAACACATAGGGCATGATCAAAATGAATTTCAACAAGCTATATATTTCCAAGATTTCATAGGCCACATCACATGTATCAGTTGCATGTGGTCCCAAAGTGTAAAATACACTACTCTTTGTTATGAACATAATAAATTAGGTAAAAGCCTCCTTTGGGTAAACATGGTTACTTGAAATGTAAGCTATAGTGGATAGGTTATAATAATATCTTACATTAAAATTCGAGGATAACATAATCCATGTCCTCCATGATGGTATATATGATAATCATAGAATCAAAAATTAGAAAAATGATTCAAAGTTGGTTTATCACAAAAATACACATGAGGCCTATTACATGGTAGATCAATATGCCATAAAACTACAAATGATTCATAATAATGCCAAACATAAGGCTACAATTATAGAGCATGAATGGTATGATGACCACAATGATGATGATCTATGGGAGTTTGACATGATTCACTATTTAACACTCGATGATCTTCCACTAGATCAAATTTTTATTATCCACATCCCTTGGATGTGTTATTTGATTTCTAGATTATCATATTCTTCATATATATGCAAAAATGAAAAAAAAAAAAAAAATTTAAAATAAAAATAAAAATCAAGACATAAGCATGCTTATGTTTAGTTCATTTACATTAGTCAATTTGTGCATAGTTATTTGGTACTTATTTCTATCCAGTTTCATATCATATACACTTCATAAGTGTTCATGAGTGAGTGTAGATCATATAGGTTACCATTTCTAGACTTAGTTGTAGGATACTTCAATATATAAAACATAGAAACCAAATTCAAATAGTAGCACCATTTATGGATAGTATCACACCCCATTATTGTCCAATCACCCTGCTATTGTCCTAGTGAGCCTAGGTTATCATTCCTCAAACCTAAACCACACATAGGACTTATAAAGCTTATACATACATCAACAAGCTCACTATGGGCATATTATACAAATACTTTATCTTTATTTTGCCATCCATTATTTATTATAGCTTAGTTATTTATATGGAGTTATATCTATCAATATTTCTCACTTACTAACATGTTCATATCTTAATGGTTACCTGAGTTATTGAATCTACTAAAGTTATAAATTGATCATGTTGATAAATTACATATGTCATGCATCATTTTTATGTTTTCTTTCTTGATTTATGTTTTATGATTATTATCTAATTATATTGAGGACATTTAAATGTTTGTGTGTCTAGCTATAATCCTTCATTTTATATTTATATACGTGTAAAGACATTTGAACATGTCCTTGTGTGTGGCTCTAAGCCTTCATTATATATTTCACTCCATATGAGTGACATTTAAACATGTACCTTATATGTGGACCCTTGGTCTTATATTACATCCTTTGTGTATTTTTCATGTATTCTTTATGTGCATCATGCCCATGACACTTGAGTGCTTGTTTCCTTAGTTTTTACGTCCTGATGGATATCATGCATCCTCCTAGTTTTTAATGAAATGTTGGATATCATGCATCCCTCCCCAAGTAGTTCTATTCAGCCTTTGATACTCAATTTTAATCACTTATATGTGTACTTAAATTTTTAACATCTATCTAGACATTCTAACTATGTTTTATTATTTATAAATTCATCTCACACTAATACTTTTCTTAGTATATATATGATGATGCCATGCTCCTCCATGTTATTAGTATATATAGGAACATGTTTAAATATTTTTACATATTTTGCATAATATTTGTGAATATATTATTATTTTGAGTTAATTTATTTCATAAGATCCAATAACTCACCTCAAAAGAGGGGTCATATATAAGGGTTTGTTTTTGAGATCAAGTCCTTAAAGTATAGTGTGTAGATATAACTCTATAATATTGACACAATGGATCTTAGAGAGCACCTAAAAAACACTTAAAATTTTAGTTTGGATAGGATCACTCTATGTAGATAGGATTACCCCAAAATATTCTATAAATAGGGTGCTATTATCCTAAATATATAGAAAATAATCACTTACAGAATCTAGCAAAGTCTCAAGCAATTTTGTATAGTTTTCAATAGGTTTAGAGTTTCAATTTCTAGAAGATACTAAGATTTGCTCAATTTAGTGGCATCATGTATGACACATGTTACAAGTTAATACAAAAGTTTTCCCCCATAATTATAATTGTTATCACTTAAGTTTTAGAATCCATATACACTGAATATCAGATTGGGGGCATGTGTAGAGCATATAACTTCTTCCTTACTCATTTTTTGCACTAGTTTCATCAATGGAATGGTAATTCTTGTAATTATCCATTTTTTATACACCAAAAGTTGATCATACTAACTTTTTGCACCATATTTTCACTAGGTTTTCATTATAAATGAACCTTACTCTATTTATAGTGGTTGGTTCACCTTTTTGCACTGGTTTTTTACACCAAAACAATCTACTAGGATTCATACATGGATTCCAAAATATGTAACTAATTTGGTTATGCAATGATGGAGTTAGGAAAAAATTGAGTTCTTAAGCACACTCCCATATCAATGAGGATTGGGTCATGTATACTCCAATCCAAGCTTTTCAATGCAAATAAAATCTCTAAGATCCTACCCTCTATATTGACCAAATTTTCACTAGTTTTTACACCAAGAAAACATAATGGTTTACATATCCAGTCAGGTGTATTCATTCCTTGTTATTTATATTTCTAATTTCTCTTGCCTTTAATTATTTATTTCTATCTTAAATTAAGGACTGATTTTATACATGTTTCATTGTAAGTTCACGTGAAGCACAGTTCAAAATTGTAGTCTACATTCAAGATTAGACTTCACATGTAAGGTTAGGTATGCACTTTTCATTTTAATTGAGTAATTTAACTTTAATACATCATTAAAATAAAAATGGGGAAAATATAGACAAATACATTAAAATTTAAGATAAAATAATGCACTTTTGACCACCTCCTTGACACACTTAGCTCATGACCTCTTCTAAGGCCCATTGACCATTTACCTTCACTTTCTACATGATGAATTATTACTTCGAGCAACCCAAATCACTTTAGAATGTATCTATACAAACCAATCAATATCTCAAAATCACTATCAAACTAAACTATACCTCCATTTTAACAACTCTTGCCCCTAAAACAATAACACCCCATTTAGATAATAACACACCTTGCTATTGTCCACCTTACCAATAATGTCTTCCTAAAAATTAACAACTATTTCAAAAATAAAAAAACTTGTATAAGGGTCAACCCAAAAATTTAGCAAGCCCCATCCAAAATAATTCCAAAAATACCACTAAAAAAGCACATTTCAAACCATTTTGTATATAAGAGGCTTTTCCACTAAAAAACACTAGAATTCTAATTTCACATTGAGAACAAATTCTCTATTTTTACCAATTCTGATTACATATAACCCTATAATCCCTAAGCTAAAGTCTTAATACATCTCCAAGGTCACAAGTCATAATTGAAGCAATTCATCACACCAAAATTGCACTAGCATCTAACATTTTGTACTAGTTTCACACACACCATTGTAGCATGGGAGAACTACATAGAATTTGATCCATCTTTAGAGTATTGGTATGTAGGTATCACTCAACATAGGGTGTTGAGGTCAAGGAAAAATTCAAACATTGACCATTTTTTACTTTATGATTGCATTTTATTTTATTATTTATTAAGATATGGTATTAAGTATAAAAATGGTTTTACAGTGGTCCCTATTGGCCAATTTTGGCCCACATATGAAGAGTTTTCATGGTTTAATGGAATGAGTAGACCAAAGGCTTGAAAGAAGTCTAGAGTTACAAAGAAGAAGATTCAAGCAAGTTTAATGGTGTTTGAGCATTCAAGAGCATGGACTAGGTTGCAACAATCTTAAGAATCCATCAGAACCTTGAATTATTGATCAAAGTATGAATTTGGTGAAGTTTAAGGACTAGACCATCATCAAGACATCACACAAAAATAGAGTAGACCAGTTCACTTTTGAATTTTATAAATGCAGCTCATAAATCCACATGATCCAAAATATTATAGTGCCATGGAGTTATTCATGCCAAGAACATTCTCTACAAGTTTCATGTCTGCATGAGCTTTCTATCTCAAGTTATGGAGTTCAAAGTTAGACCTGTAAGGTAGGATGTTCATGCAAGTGTCAAGTTTGAGATTTGTAAAATGACCATTTGGATTCAAAAAATCCTTAAAAAATTTAAATTTGATCAAAATCTAATGGTCCATGTGAGCTTGCATACTAATAACATAGATCTAATGGTTTGTACTTGGGTCAATCAAGTCAATAGGTCCCTGGGTTAAAAGCTCTTAAAGGTCTATAAGTTAGATAAGATCTAATGGTACAAGTTCATCAAGTAGAGATATAACAACATGAGATGATTGATAAAAGGATGGGTCTAATCTAAATTTATGATCAAAATTAATTTGTACTAAAGATATGATGGTACATGGTTATTGATAAGAAAGTGGGCTCAATGAGATTTATGATTTGCATGAGCTCGCACATCTAGATCTAATAGTGTGAGATCAAGTCAATATTTCAAAGGATATTGAATGGTAGGAAATCAAGGGATCACATGCATTTGTACATATAGATATAACTATGCGAGTAGAGTCAATAATTTAGCATATATTCAGGACCAATAAGAATAAAGACAATTGGGCACAATGTAAATGGGCCGAGTTGGTAGTCAACAACCAATGAACAAAGGGAAAATCTAAAAAGATTTCATTGAAGGTCGATGAACTAATTCTTAACCTATATCAAAAAAATATTAAAGATTCATATCACCATTAGAGTTTGATCAACAATAGATGTAGTCATGTAAGCAAGATGTCCAAGTATAAGTCCCCATCGCCATTAAAGTTAAACATGACCTCTAGTTGATAATTTGGAACCTATTGACCTTGTAGGGTCATTCCATTGACATGATCATTGATTTTAGATGAAATATCCTTATATATAATAGCTTCTTAGATCTCATAGGTTTTAGATGCAAAACAGGTTTCTTATGGCCTAATATAGAGATAAAAAATGAACTAGTGATTGTGAAGTAAGGTCAAGCAGTTTGTAGGTTTCCATGGATATTGTGACTGCATGAAAACCAATAATTAGATTGATTTTCACCTATAATGGACCTATGTTTGATATTGGAGAAAATACAGACATAAACATGATCATGGAGAGGTGTCTCACCTATCATTAGGGTCATATTTTTGATAAATAGGTACCAATGGCCACCCAAAGTAGATGTGGCATAATTTTGTCAATTCCAAGACATGGTCCTCATTAACAGATCAAATAGATAATGGCATAGAGTTCCAAGAAGGATACCGGGTGGATGGCTAATAATAATGAGCATTCAATTATTTTACAAAATTGTTCCTTATTGATAAGGTCATGAGTCAACATCTTCAAACTTGTGCTAATACATCACAATTCGCTCTCTCTCTTCCTTTATTCTATATATGTTCCAACTTTTACCACATATTAGATCTCTCTATAAGTTTTAGAAAGGAATCTATAATTTTTTTTTATAGAAATAGACTCTTATGCTTTGGCTTGTTTAGGCTATGCCAAAATTTGCACTGTAACACCTTTTGATGTAATAAAGATTGAATTCCATCATCTTGCAAGCTACAATTGAAGTGTGTTCAATGAATTCATATACTAGGTTAAGTGAATGCATTTTCCTTGTCTATGTTTGAGTTTCCTCACCTTCATTAATAGCTTGGTAGTTCTCATAGGTCATTATAAGTGTAATTTATACTTTATTGTTTAGCTTGAAAGTGGATGTCTGCCCTCTCATACTAGTTTGATAATTCGTCAATGCCTTATTGTGAAATATTTATGTGAGATAGATCTTCTTTGGTATTTAATGTGTCTTATACTGTGTCTTGTATAAATTATAAGTGTTCTAATTACTGGTGCATCATCCCATTTACATGCTTTCATATATTATTGTTGTTCTCTCTCCCCTTTTCCAAGTAATTGCTAGTTTAGGTGATAAATATAGAATGAATCCAACCTTATCTAAAGGTTTGACACAAGTTTAGGATACCCACAACCTAGGGTCATTCCCATGTTTGAATATATTTGAATAGGAAGAGCTGAACAATCCCTTTGTTTAGCTAGGGTTAAATTTAGGACCCTAATAGTTTTGGAATGCTTGATGGGACCCATTGGAGCTGGTCTTGTTTAAATTATAGTTGGAGTAGTGTTCTTGATGAAGAGGTGATCCTAAGCTCAAGCAATTATTTTTGAAAGCCCAGGTAGTTTCCAAGTAAGTCTATTTTTATTTCACCATCATGATGTTATTTTCATGGCTGTGTATGAGGAAAATCCCTATGGAATATCTCCTTATCATGGATCATACTAGCCTTGTCATGATCTCTATGAGCCTTATTATGAGCCTTAATATGAGTATCTTAAGAGATATGTTGAGCCTTATCAGGTTTCTGATCCTTAATGTCAAGAGTATGACCCTTATTCACCTTGTGAAACATATCAGTCTCAAGACCAAGTTTCACCTTCCCCATATGGCTATGCTTTAGCATATGATCAGCCTTGTCTCCAAGAGAGAATGGATGAAATATATCTCAAAATACTAGCATATGTAAGATAAGCTTGTTCAAATTCTTCATATGAGGAAGTAAATGGGCTATTTCTAAATGTATCCAATGATTTAAAGGAGAGGAATGGGTTGTGTAATATCTTATTAGAGAATATGGATGTTTGGGAGAGGTAGAAAGGTGAGTTAAACTAATTTTATGAAAAACCCTCTTGTATTCCTTACCATTATTCTTGTATTCCTTACTCTCATGAAGTTCTTAACCATACTCAATTTGAGCCAAGGGAGCTGCCTATTTGGAGTCAAGAGCAGACTCATATGCCTATTCAAGAATCTATTCAAAAGGCTAAGCATATTTGTAGTTAATTTTACTTAACACTCATACCTAAAGCTCAAGTTATCCATGAGAACAAGGAGATTTCAAACTTTGATGAAGTGATGGCTAATTGGAAGAAGTAGAATTTAGAGGTTTTCAAAAGTTTTTCTTTCTCTCCTCTTTAAGACTCCCTAGATGATTCCATTGCCCTCAAGATCCCAAAATCTGATCATGATCAAAATTACATGATTCATACCTATTATCACTTGGATTTTCACCCCTTGAGGAGATGCCTAACTCTCCTCATCTAAGTGGCACAATGGAAACATCTCACCAGTTGTGGGTAAACAATTATGGTGAGATGAATCTCTAAAAAGCTAGTTCCCTTGATGTACTCTTTGAAGTACTTTATCACCTATCAAATTTGGATGAAAAAGGTTAATAAAAATTAAAGGCTGATGTAACAATGTTGAATTTACTCCTATTGAATGAAATTATACTACTTAGAGCAAAACAAAGCTTTCCTTACATAAAACTCACAACACAAGACACATTGTTACATTATTGTTTCATAAGATAGGTTCAAAAAGGTATTTTGATACTTAGGAGGGTAATGAATTATTACTTGGGAGAATACAATCATGAACTAATTATAATAAACTTATACACTTGAAAGAGAGTACTAACAAAAACCTGTAATAAATACTCTTCTACACAGTTGGTGAACAATCAAGGATAACATGCTAGAAAATATCATCTTCTACTAGACAAAACCAACAAGATTGCAACAACACTCAAATGTAAAACATGTAAGTAGGAAAATTCACTTGTTTTATTACTTCAAGATACATTAATGTACAAAATTTTCTAGGGTTTCACCATCAACTAATGGAGGCTACTCAAAAGAGCCAAAAAGGTTAATATTTATAGTATTTGGACGAGGGGCGAGACAAGGGAAGCCTAAAGGTTACTTGGAAACCTATAAATATAAGAAAAGAGGTTAAATTTTCATGAGAAATATATTTTAAATGAACCATGCAATTTTAGGAAGTCCAAGTATCCATACAAGTCATGAAACTTAAGAAAAATGACATGAAACTCCTCATTCTAGCTCAAAAAATTGCCTTTATGATTTGGACCTATTTGTACATCCCAAAATTGACTAGGGATAGGTATGATGATTGGTATGGAAGGGAAGGATTTTATACATGCCTCTCCATGTATTGGTTTCATTCATACTCATCTAGAAAATCCTAGAAGGAAGCCATCATTGCTTACAATCTTAAAAAATCCTCTTTTCTGTCACCCCTCACACTTGACCTCAAAATTAACATCAGTTTTCCATGAAAAATACATGGGATGGAGTGTATGACACTTGGAAAGACCCTCCATTTGCTTATACTAATTAGGTACACCTTAAAAGGACATCCACTTGAGGTTTTCACACTTCTCACCCTTATGTTCACTATGCTAGTTTTGACTATCTAAGATGAGATCTCTAGTTTGGAAACTTGGAGTTTTTAATTGGAATTAAATTACCATAGGGAGTTATAAATTTTTTATATATTACTCCCAAAATTTATTGCATATTTTCAAACCTCTTATACCCTACACAATACACAAAAAATTCAAAAAACCCTATTTTATACCCCATTTATATAATTCTGTACAACTCATCTTTATGGGGATTATCCTTAGGGAGTTATTTATAAGGTCAAATATCTTTCATGATCAAACTATGTCATCTAGATAGCTCTCCAAGCTTGTTTTCTCTATCAAGTCTTGATTGAGGGTTTATTAGGGTTTTAGGTAGTTTTTATTCTTAATATTTGTTCATAAAACGATGACATTTAAATTTCTAAAAAATGACAAAAAAATGATATTAGGGGACCCTAATAACCCCTCCAAACTTATTTGGTATGCATGCATGGTCTCAAAAAAGATATGAGTACTTGAGACCACCCCATCGAGCTTGTTTCTACCTTTCTTACATGCTTGGACTATCTCAAAGTTAAAATTAGATTTCCCATAGGTATATTTTCATAAAAAAAGCTTATAAATTTATAATTACATCTCATTAACATGTCTCAATCATCTTTATATCTTATCAAGAGTTAGAAATGAAGTGACTTCCCATTTGGGCTTAGGCTTGAACCTTGCCTAACAGGACTGTCTACACCTTTGAGAATCTAGAGATTATTATAAGGCTTCTACCATTTGTGGGATGATATTAATGCTTAATTGTATGTGTTTCAACCTAATAAGTAACCCTATAGTCTTTCAGGTACTCTTTCTCATCTCGTCTTCTTTTTCACCAATTAGGCCTAGTTGAGACCCTTGGGGTTTGACTGCATATGGTTGTCCACCAACACTTTATAGTGTTTTCTCATCAATATTTTGCCAAATTTATGTTTTTTTACAGCTCAATATAGGTTAATACATCATATCTAATCATCACATGATTTTTTCAAGGCACCCAACACCCATTTAGGTCACATTTTCTCCCTTTTTACCTCTGTGTAGGCCTAAAATTAACCTACCTTTGAGATAAATTAGAGGATATGTTCCTTATGTTTTCAAGAAAACCACTTAAATTATGGTGTTACTTGGGTAATTAGGACCCTTGTACAAAAATTAAAGTTAAAATGACCTCTCTAGCACATTCAAACATCTAAAACCCCAAGGTAAACTTTCATAACATTGACTATGTGTAGAAATGGCATGTGGACTGTATTGTGCATCATTTGAGCCCTTAACTTGCTTGGTTTGAATTAGTGAGAGTAAATTAAAGGTGTAAACATCATGGTATAGATTATTAAAATCCATTAATCACTCTATCCTACTGTAAACCCTCTTCTATTCTTGAATTCTCAAGACTGCATATTAAACTTGATCGTGTTTCTTGTTTCCTTCCTCAAGGATGACCTTATCAATGCTAACCTCAAGATTTTTGGTCATATTTAACATGTTAATTATCTCAAAATCATGCTTATTAAGCTTTTAATTCACCCAAAACACCTCTCTTCTTTAGATTCCTCATTTCTACCCATTGAGCAATATGGGATTCCTAATTCACTGTACAGACTTCTACCAATGACTAAGAGGAAGAGTGAGTGGTCATCCTGAAGGGAATTTTGGATCTTGTTTAAAAGTGTTATTTATAAATCATGATCCATTCTCATCCTTAAAACATTCATCTCTTTATCTTCAATTCATGTTCAAGATTGCAACATGGTGGTTGTAAGTGCACATAGGGTTTTAAGAGGTCAGTATAGGCTTATTTACATTGTTTAGAGCTTGTGAGGTTTATCAAAGATATGGATAAAGTATTAATAGGTGTAATTAATCATTTAAACCTCCCACTATCACTTCATATGCACTTTTGGTTCATAACTAAGTCCTCCACTACCTGTTGATTGAGACACCTTGCATTTGACCCTTGTAGGTGTAAATTAGCTCATTTGAATCTTGTTCATGGTGTATGAAGACATTAAAATATCTTGGTAGTCACCTTGCACTTGAATTAATATTGGATGGGCCAAAAAACCATTAAGAACCTCTGCTAAGTCACTAACTACCTGTCCGACTGTAGGTGCCTATTTCCCATTAAAAGGACACCTATAGGCACTCATAAACTTAAAAAGGTATGAATCAAACTTATAATAATGGTCTCCATGTAATTTTTCATAACATTAGACCATTTTAACCATCATATTCATGAGTGAATTCCTTATTTTCTTGTGGGATGCAAATGTATTTCAAACTTCTAAACCTATAGACAAGAATGCAGGTTTTCAGTGTTTTGTGAGGCCACTTTGAGGCTCTAAACTTCCATCCTCTCCTCAAATTTTAACCCTCATATTTGGCATATATCTCATCCATACTAGAGGAAATAAGGTTTAAAAATATATATGTTTTATAAAACTTTGTAAGCATGTTGTAGGAGATCCAAAAAAAACCCTTGGGCCTCTATTTTCACTTTTTAGGGAAAACTTTTTAGAATTTAGTCATCTACTCTTTCAACACGGCTACATACATTTTTATCCCCTTGAAAATTAAAACAAGTTTTTAATGACTCTACCACCTATTAATAATTTCAAAGGCATTTACCATGTTTCAAATCTTGCACATAAAAACCTTCACAACTTTGAGGTAGCACCTGTAGGTGGTCATCAACGTACTTAGGTAGCAAGGGGAAATGTGAACAATGTACATGTTTTTAACCTTTCATGAATTATGAGCCATTATCAAAACTCCAAATGTATTATTAATGTTTCAAAGGCTTGAAACCTCTTCAATAAGACATTCAACCCAATATGATGTCAGTAAAGGATCCTATAGGTGATTATTGATTATATATAGGCAGTGAATGTGGAATGGAGCAACAATAGGTTAATGAATGGCCTCAAAACAAATTAAACTCAAGTTTAAAACTTTTAAATACATTATTTTTATCAAGGAGGCCTTAAAAATATCTCCATAACACTATTCTAATGTGAAAGTCTCATGGACACATCTAGAATAAGGCAGGCAGGGGTCTGTAGAATGATTGGTTGGTATGATAAGTGAACTTGTAACCACACTTATCTCTTCCTTAACAATAAAATGAACTCTCCTCAGCTATTAATGACTTGAAAAAAATGATACACCATGATAATAAATCCATAAACAAGATAGACAAGCTCACACATATGACTGTAAGTGAAATTGAGCAAAAGTTGACTGTGAGGAATGCTAAGGTTGAAAGTTGCTCCAAAGTATGATATGGTGAAAGAAAACATGGAAGGAGGTGAAATATATGGCCCTAAGACCTATGGAACATAATTTAATAACTACATGAGACCTCTACAAGAAACCAACATTCTGTAAATGATAAAAAATTTGACTAAGATTGTATATGTTGGTATCTTCTTTTCAACATGGACTAAATTATTCATCAAAACACTATAAAACATGAAAATAAGTGTGTATATCATTTTATAAGGTATCCAACATAATCTAGAGTCAACATCACCAAATTGTTAGTATAGATTTGACCAAAACGGAGCAAAACCTATAGGGTGCATGAAACAACTATAAAAAAAGTATAGTCAAATTCTAAAGGATGATTCATAAATCATAGTTGATAAATCCTTGCACTATTGATATGGAAATTAAGGTATATGAGTTTAATATCACCTCTCAAAATCATTTTCTTTGAAACCTTCTGAGTTGTACATACCAAACACAATCCTAATGGTCACTTTTATATGTCTAGAAATGCAAAAAAGAAGCATAGCAGTTTTAGCTTAAAAATAGCACTTTCAAAGAAAATAAAAAATTGAGATGAGAGTGAATAATATGAATAGGAATTCCAAGATATTCTCCCTTGTGGCACACTTGCCCGTGAGATGTATAAGTGCCAAATATTCCCTTTTTAGTTGGTTTCTTGAATTTTAGTTAAATGACCTACAATATTCTGATGTAACTGACAAACATAACAAGTAAACTAACCTCTTGGATTATTGAAATGAAAATGAGACACCTAGGTACCTTGGGAACCATGCCACTTATATTAATGGCCCTTAATAACCCACTAAGTGACCCAAAATGCTAAATAAACCTATAAAACCATGACTAAGTCTAAAAATACATTAAATAACATAAATTGAACCATAATATAGCCTATGACAAAGTAATATACCCCTAAACATCTAAAAAAATAAGTTTTTACCTATAGGGGTCCAAATTTGACCTAAAAGTCAAATTTGGTCAACAATGCCCCCTCTCAAGAAAATAAATCTCATCACCTTCCCACCATCTCCCTTCTTTAGGAGGAGTCTATTATATGGAGGATAGAGAAAGAGGCTATAGATGTAAGTCAAGTTCTTGATGACTCATTTGAATATGATGCTTCAAGTGTATATGAGGAAGAGTTTCTCATTGATCTTTCACTTGAGGTACAAGTTGAGAATGAGGTTATAACTAATCTTGAAGAAGATTTATCTGGTGTACAAGAGAAGGTTGATCTTGATGTGAAAGATATCCATGAAATGTTATGAGATAAAGTCATAAATGAGTTTTAAATACCTCCCATTGAGAAATATCAAGATATAATTCAAGCTAACTCTATTCAAATTGATCAAAATGAAGAACAAAAGGATGATTGGTAGTTGTATCTTGAATCTCTGTAGGAGATTGAAGAGCTTTGTAAGGATATGTTACCCATTGGAGATCATGTTGTTGATAAGTTTGATCAAGAATCACCTATTTAGGAATATGATGCAGATTGGGTTGACTATTCAAATCTATTTGAAGAGCTTGATGAAATCATAATAGATGATAAGAAATATGAGGTCATTCAAGGACAATGCATATATGTGTTTTTCTACGTTTTTGCTAACTACATTCAGAAGAAGAAACTAAAGTTAAAGGTTTGGGGTTTGTACGTTACCCGAATTAAGTTGCGCATCGTATCCAAGCATTGTAGTAGCTCCTCTTTGGCTGTGGAGGAAAACACCTATAGATAAGAATAAGACTTAAATAAAGAAAATGTTAGAATAAGATAGGGTGGACTGCCAAGCTACGCGCTTGGTCCCGGAAGCGTAAAGCTCCGTGAGGGATGACAGTCCACTATTTAAGACAAAGATATTTGTATAAAATGAAATGGTGAAAGACTAAGAAAGATAAATATAGATAACACGTACGTGTTCTCTGCAATAAGTCTGTCACAGTCGCTGACGTCGGTAGTCCTGCTGAGGTCAGTTGGTCAATGATGCCGATGTCGGTTATGTTACCAATGTCGGTAGGGGCAATGGGCCTTGGACAGGTTTTAGGTTTATGTCTATGGTCAACAGAGGAGTCTAGAAGTTTAAATATTTGTGCAGGGTTGTAGGAAAGTGAATAGGGTCTGAGGAAGGGCAAAGGTAGAGGGTAGGTGTGAAAAGAGGATAAGGATATGGGGAAGGCTTTTCAGCCTCTCCATGGAAGAATTCGGGTCTGGTTGATAGTATTTAGAAATAGTAAATAGAAACTAATTACCAATGTATTCCAAAATACTAAAATGAGATAGAAGAATACTTAGCTCTACTTGGTGAAGACCCGAGGGTGTCAGGATGCTTATTCTTATTGCGGCTGATGTTGAAGACCTCATACAATACTTTCAATCCAATATCTGGAGTGACTTCTGTAAAGTTTCTATAGCCAGGAGAGTGATTGTCAAATTCTGATCCTTAGTCTCAGAGCGTGCATGTCGATATATGAAGAGGTAGAGCAGCTCAAGGTTAGAACTCAGTTTATGTAATCAACATCAGCGATCTTGTTAGCGTCAGTCGACAGTTGACCGACGTCGATGACTAGAGAATGGGTAAAAGGGATATGTGTAGCTCTTTGCCCATTTCTCCATCCACCAAGTGCATTTTCCATTGGAGAATGGTCAAAAGATGGGTTTATTAGGCATGAGAGTTAGTTAGGAGGTTGGAATGGAATGATAATAGGTCTTAAGTAGTTAAGATTTGGAGGACTTAGTCTTAGGCTGAGTCATAGGGTAAGAAATGGTCTTAGGGCGAGGTGTCCAAGGTAAGGTGTCATGGGGGGATGATTAATTTAAAATAAGTAATTTATTTTAAATTAATAAAGTGTGGGTTAGGAATGTTAAAGTTAGAAAGGGACCAAGGGGGGGTTGACACAATATTGGTGTCTACATTTGCCCCTTTTTGTCTTGTGGTTTATTTTGACAGACTACAAGACAAAAATAGATGTTGTTTACCCCAGGTATGGGATGAGGTATTCTCCCTCAAAGTGGGAATTGAGAGAAGGGAACCTAAAATCGGTTGCCGATTTGATAAGCAGTGGATGGGTATGGTGAAGTTAGAGTGTGAACGCTGCAATAGTTGAGATTGCGTGTATACCACTTCACGTGATAGGTAGATCAAATTATCGTAGGTAAGGTCGAGGAGTGCTAAAATCAAAGTAACTGGTCCCCAGATTTTTGGTCGTAGTTGATTGGGTTAAATGATCAAATTTGTAACTCCAATGGTCGAGGAGGACTAAAATCAAACTAACCAGTCCCCAGCTTTTTGGTCATAGCTAATTGGGTTAGATCGATTAAAGTTGTAGCTCCAATGGTCATCTTGTTCCAAGTATCCTGGGCTAGGAAGTGCTCCTAGAAAACAAAAAAATATCACAAATATTGGAGATCAACTTGGTTGTGATCTGATAATACATGTGAGGGTTGTGGACAATTTGCTAACTATTCTTGAGGTAGCATATGCAATAAAACAACCAAGGCAGAGTTGTCTCAAAAGTGGTCGTGGTCTGAGGAGATAGTCATGATCTCCAAGGTCATTTGTTGAGTTGGGCTGATATATAAGTGATCTCAAGTGTAGTTTGTTGAGGGTAGGGAGATATATGTGATCTCCAATGTGCCCCATGAGAAGTCTAAGGTGAATTCTACAATGTTAGGGCTGGTTGTTTGGTCACGATTTTGGACAAGTTTAGATAGTTGGTCCATTAGGTGGATGGATGAAGGAATGGCTGAGCTAACCTTAGAAGTCCCCATGTCAATTGAGTGCTACCTACATAGCCCCTATTTTAAGGGCCTCAGGCCAATGTAGTTCCCCCCAAAAGGGAAGAAGGGAGTTGGTTATGGATTGGGTTTTACTAGGTTAGTTCATGGTTAAAGATTATATGGTTGATCCATCAGGTAGACGAATGAACGAATGGCTGAGCTAACCTCAGAAGACCCCATGTCAAGTGAGTGCTGCCTATATAACCCCTGTTTTAAGGGCCTCAGGCTAATGTAGTTCTCCCCAAAATGGAAGAAGGAGTCAAAGAGGTCGATAGTTTTTTTGGTTAGGTTTGAAATGATGAGTGTATGATGATGTTACAACCTTTTCCATATTGTGTGATGGTGTATGCTGTAACATAGGTTATGTGGTTTTTCATCCTTAGCAACTTTCCATATTGGTGATGGTGTGTGCTAAAAATGAAATGAGTTTATTTATGCTTCAGCAGGTTTCCATATTGGTGATAGTCTATGCTTGACATAAATTGTGTTTGGTTGATAGTTTCCATGTGTATTGTTTTCCATAGAAACTAGTGTGAATGGGCTATGATAATTTATATAACACAAATTAGTATTTGTATTAAATAAATCATGAAATTATGTTAGTGGTTAGAAAATGTTTTGGTTTGAAAATGTTTTGGTTTGGTTGTATGTGACGAAGGTGGAAGTGAAAGGCGCGTTGCTCTTTCATTGACAAGGACCATAATGATAACATAGATAGGCTTTTTGCAAACAAAAGCCTCGTTCATGTATTACATCATTGACCATTGATTTGTGTTAGAGAAGTACTTGAATCACTTGATGTGAAGTGAGCTCAAAATCCCTTGGGTTATTTTGGGGTAATAGGTTTGATTATGTGATATGACAGGATAACGTAACCCTTTTGAGTAGGGATAACTTTGCCCCTTTTTATAGGTGACCCTGAGAACAACTATAGGCAAGTCCATGACTTAATAGTTTGTCAGTCCCTTTTTTTTGTTGACTGATCAATACAGGAAGTCTACTTGGGGATGTTGTTTTGTTTTGTGTTCATGTGAAGCTGATCGATGCGGGAAGCTTCTGAGAGGGTGCTGTGTATGTAGCCAAAATTTGGGCATAGCCATCCTTCAAGGGAGTGCTCTATATTTTGCTTTGTATGGTTAAATGTCTTTGAATACATGTCCTTCAAGGGAGCAGTCTATTAGTTATAGCAATAATGTAGCTGTTCTTCGAGGGAGCAGTCTACATTTATAGTTAATGACCTTTGGTTAGGCATCCCCATTTTATGTTTTTGTTTGTTTGACTAAACTTTTAGTCATGGACTAGACTATAGAGGTTTAGGGATTCCCTTTTATTAGGACGAAGCATTCATGCTTTAAAAAAAGGGGTTGACTAATGTTTGTAGGGAAAAAGGGTTGAAAGGAATAGGAATGAGGATGATGAGGGTTGTTCAAGGGATGAGCTCAAGTTAAACATCAAGTGAATAATTACTTGATTAACAATAAAATGGTTGAATATGCAAGGCATTAAGGGGCTCTGGTTCTAGCTGGCCTTTGAGAGAAGATAGACGATAAGTCCCTGATCCATACTTATGTGTTATTATGTAAGGTTTGAGCCAATTAGGAGCAAATTTTTTTTGTTTGCTTCTTTTCATATTGGTCACGTGTTGGTTTTCTTTAAGGACGAGATCTCTAATTTTGAAATCTCACTCTTTCAGATTTTGGTTGTAGGCAAATTTTGGTTGATGTTGTATGTGAAGTTGGTTGATGCTTGGTCGAGGTCATGATAGTCAGTACAAAGTCAAATTCCCCCAGTTGCTTTTGTGATAGGGACAATGTTTGACACCTATTACAGATAATCAATGGGTTGGATAAATGAGATAGAGAGAAGATGATGAAGCTCCTCTTTGATAAGGAGTGCGATGTGAGGATGCATCTTGTGAAGCTTTTGCCTGATAGGCTTAGTTTGAAAGGACGGGATCCTGATCTTCCAGGTTGGAGGCATGAATCTCAGAATCACTGAAGGTGATGGAGGCAACAGTAGGTAATGATTTGGCTAAAGTAGCCAATGGTTTGGGGTCTTTAGGTTGGACCTCCACTACCTATAAAGCTTTGATTAAAGCTTGGTGATGTTGTGGAGAGATTTGAATGAGGTCATACAAAGACATATTCACAGGGGTTTGGTGAAGTTGTTTCACCATGGAGTCACGAATTGCCCCAGAAGATGTTGGTTGAGATGTGCCCAAGATAGAAATCTTGGGTTTTGGTGGTTGAGAAGGCTTGATAAATGGATATGTCCAAGGGATAGAAACATGCTCTTTTCCTTTATCCTTTAAGGTTTGTAACTTGGTGGCCACATTAATGGTGTTGATTTTGAATAAAGGGGGAGAAGGTGGTAGAGGGACCATAGTCTGACGATGGGATCCTGATGAAGGTGAGGAGGTTTGGGAGGCATGGGATGGTGTCAGTAGTTTTTCAAAGGGGTCCTTAATGAGAAGGGTGCCCTTTTTTAGGTGTTGTCAGATGACAACTTTAAGAGTGCAACAACGCTCAGTATCATGCCTAGGTGTGTGATAATATGCACAAATTTTAGTGTCGTCGAACCAAGATGGTTTTGATTCGAGAGGTTGGTATGGCTTAATGGTGGGAGAATGATGCTAGAAGACTACAAAAATTGGCATAACAACAAAGCATATGAGCCCGCTAATGGGTCTACGTGCTTTATCACAGTAGGGGTTGACAACTTTTGTTTAGGAGTTGTAGAGGGAGTTTTCTGTACCACCTTTTTGGTTGGTGGTGTGGGCACATGTGCAGATGGCACTTTCTTGGTGAGAGGTGCCAAATTTTTTAGAGGAAGTATGTTTTCGATGGATAAAGGGAGTAATGGAGGCAATTTGTTTTTGTTAGGTGTTGGAGTAGGGAGCACTCCTATTAAGGTAGAAGGATGTGGACCCAAAATAGAGGGTAATGGTGATGGTGGGGGAGGAGTTCTCTGACGTGGTTTAGTAGCCTTATTTAGTATGGTGTGAGGACCATTACTATGTGGGGTGAGGTTCAAATCTACCTTCACTTGTGGGTGAGTGAGGTTTGATACAAGGTAAACACCGAGAGATTTAATCTATTTCGGTATGGTGGATGCCTGTAAGGGTTTAGATTCAGACATGGAAGGTTGAGATTCTAATGATTTAGAGCTGGAATCTCGATCCTCGTCAGAAACTTTGGGGTGAATTATCACAAAAGGATTGGCAGTATAAGGTGAAGCATAATGTGTAAGATAAGGAGCTTTAAGTTGCTCCCATAGTGCCTCATGTTTTAGGTTCCTAGAATGGAGAACTCCTAAGTTTTCTACCAATCGAGAGAAGGGTTTAGGCGACATCACGTGAGGTCTTACAGTCAATATTTTGGAGGATTTGGGTGGTTGCGAGACCAAAAATGTGTTGGACGTAGTGATCTCAGGCCAAAGTTGAGAGAAAACCATCACCGAATTTTCCTCGAATGAAGTGGGTGAGGTGGCAAGTTCCTCTCTCAGTGGAGAAGGGATTGGAGAATGTGGCTCTTCAAGAGGATAGAGCGTAGGGATGATAATGGCTTCCACATGTGGTCTAAGAGCAGGAAAAGTATGATCCTCTATTGGTGATAAGAAGGATGAGGGCGGGGCCACCGGCATTGGTGCCATCAAAGCATCCTCTAATATGGGAAAGGTGAAAGTAGACTCTCCTACGTGTGAAAGGGGGGTTGATGGAGGACTATCCTCCATAGGTGGAGGACAAATTGGAGAGGAAGGCTCCTCTAAAGGGTGAAGTAGAGGGATTATGGCCCCTTCTACATGAGGGTGTGGGGTATGAATGGAAACTTCTTCCAATGGTAAAAGAAGAGGGAAGGTCGGGGCAAGAGGAGTAGGTAATACAGGATCCTCATGAGGTAGAAGTATGTGTGGAGGAGGTGTTTGATATCGTGGGGATGATATGGGTAAAATAGGCTCTTCTACCCATGGTGGAGAAATAGATTGACTAACCTCTTCAGATTGTGGGAGAGGTTGGTTAGGAATGACAGGAAAGACCATGCCGATAGTGCGTATGTTGCACTCTTGAAGGTCATCGGCCATGGTCTGAACATTATTATGACTTGGGGGATGGTTAGGGAATGGTTTCCTAAAGATATATATGTTTTGGTTAGCCAATGCATTTGGGTTATCCAAAATAAGATCCCCTTTGTCTAACATGTCTTGAATAACATTTTTGAGGGTTTTGCAATTGTCTGTGTCATGACCCTTGACACGATGATAATTACAAAAGTTGTTTTCCCTTAACCATGCAAGGATGGCTTTTGAGGGGTCAAATTGGGGTGGTTGGAATTGAGGAAGATTGAGGACCCCCTACTTTACTAGTTTATCCAATACGAAAGCGTATGATTCTCCTATTGAAGTGTATTGATGCTGTATATACCATTGTTGGAATTGTCTTGTGATGCTTTGTGATGTGGAAGGCTCAAATTGGTTGGTTGTGGTAGAGGATGATGATCTAAGTACCATAGTGTTTGTGGATCCTTTGGATTTGGAGTGGGAAGAAGAAGGTTTGGAAGAAGGGTCATTGGATTTTTTGTTGGTATTTTTACTACGCAATTTGACCTTATCTTCTTTGACAGCGCAGAGTTCAAGATTTCAGGCCATGGTGAAAGCTTCGTCAAATGTGTGGAAAGTTTGAACCCACAAAGTGGATGAGATGTGCTTGGCACATGCTCTTGAAAAGAGCTCAATGAGGTCAGGTTGAGGTAGTGAAAAGGAGAGTTGGTTGATGAAACCTCTCCAACGGGCAATGAAGTCAGCTATTGATTCATCGTCAAATTATCTAATAGAATAAAGGTCTGTGATCGAGACCTTTTTAGTGATGTTGATTGAGAAGAGGTCAAGGAATAACTAAGCTAGTTGATTGAAGGTAAAGAGAGAATGACTGGTAATAGAACTATACCAATCAAGGGTGGTGCCAAAAAGTGACATGGGGAACATACGAATTAATAACACATCATCATTCACTATGAGGTAGCAAGCATGTCTAAATGCTCATAGATGTTGTTGTGGGTCCTCTTTACTCTGAAAGCGAGTAAATTTTGGGAGTTCCCTCTAGCTAGGGTATGGTCTAATAGGGGCTAAAGGGTGGATAGGTTTGTTATAGATTTGTTCGTATGAAAGAACACTCCTTGAACTTGAAACAAATGTCTCAAGGTTGGACATCTTATCCATCAGCATCTTAATTAGATCGACTGATGGATTGGTAGGAGGGGCACCCCCTAGGTTATAGGGTACCTAAAAGGTGTTGGGAGGGGAATATGACGTACTTGGTTGCATTTGTGTAAGTGTAATATATTGGTAGTTCATCATAGGGACTGATGTTGAGACCAAGGGGGCTTATGTCATGAAGTTGGGGGCATAACTTGACTAGATGCCACCAAGGGTGGTTGAATAGTGGCAACACTAGTTAAAGGATAGGTAGTCACTCTTGTATTTATGGGTGCAAGAGTGGGTGGGATAGAGACAATCAAGTGCTGTAAATGTGTCGAACTTGGTTGAATTGTTTGTGGTTGAGGGGGTACAAAAAACCCAATGGAGGTAGGTCCAAAAATAGAAGAAGAGGCCAAATCTTGAACATTGGCCATGGTTGGGTTACTGGTTGAGGCAATGGCCTGAGTGACCATAGGTTGGGTAATGGAGGCTGTTGATATTATTGCCATTTCAACCAAGGAAGTTGGCATCCCATAAACAGGGTTACCTGAAGGATCTCATGTTTGGCTTCTTGCAAGATAGTGTTGGAGAGCCTTGACATTGAGGTCAAGGAATCTCTCAAAGTCTTGATCCCCTGCGGGAACAATAGGAGGTTGATTTGGGGTAGGTTAGATAGGAGTATGCTCAATGTCTGAAGTATACTCCATTAGATGACTTGGTATGGAAGGTGAAGTTGGGAGTGGTTGTTGTTTTGCATGGTCAACAAGAGTTTTGGCTTGACTACGTGGTAAAACCATCTAAGACAAAAGAGGTTCAGGTTCTAAAAATTGTGTGTTTTAGTTTCAAAAAACTAGAATTTATGTTTGACAGCAAAAAAGTTAGGTTTTAAGCTTGCTGTTTGGAAAGAAAATTTGTTGACAGTGATCGACGTCGGTTTACTAACCGATGTCAGTTATGAAATGTTGCCGAGGTCGGTGGAATAACCAATGTCAGTGAAGCTGGGTTGCCGACGCCAGTGGAAAAACTGATGTCAGTTTCTATGTAATTCTAGAAACATAGAAAACTAATATTTTTTTGAAAGAAAGAGAAATTTTGAGTTGTTTTTAGACCTCAGAATGATGCGACCTTACCATCTCAAAAAATTAGATAAAAACAACAAAATAGATGATGGAAAGCAACCTCTAAAATGTTAAATTCCTAAGAATAAATTTTAGAGTCATGGTGGCTTATGCCTTAGAAGAATATGTTTGGGAATTGGGCTTTTAGAATGGGTCATAAAGAGGAAGTTTATGGTTGGTTTTGGGTTATGTTTCGGTGCTCAAAAATATATGTTAGGTCACAAACCCAGAGCTGAGCTGGGCTGCTTAGCCAATATATACTTTGCCTATAGTTTATACTCTACTAGAGAATAGAGTGGGTCCTCCCCTTGGTAGTGAAGTCCAAGTAGGATCGCCAGGAAGGGTAAGGTATCCGCTAGGTGATGAAATCCTAGACGGGCCTTTTCTCAAGTATGTTTAAATGTTTAATTTGATGTGCTTGTGGTCTAGTTGTGTAACATTTGTGCACTACAATTTAATCATAATGTGTTTTTAATTACTAAGTGAGTGGGCTAAGTATGCATTCAAGCAAGAATGAAATGCAATAGTTTTTTTTTAACCCAAATTGAAATGTTTTGTTCAAATGCAAACAGTGGGAGAAGAGGTTAAGAGTATGAATTTTTAATACTCTAAGATGCAGGTAAGAAGTGACAAGAAGAAAAAAAAATGTTCTTTTTAACTTGTGCTAATGGTTTCTTTTCCAAATAAAGAGATAGAAGAAAATGATGCAAGAAGATAATTTTTTTCCTAGTGCATCTATATGAAAGTTTGCTTTTTAGAAAAAATGAACCCAAGGAAAAATCTAGGGTCCCATCGGGCATGCCAGAATGTTTATCTATGTTTTTGCTAACTACATTTAGAAGAAGAATAAACTAAAGTTAAAGGTTTGGGGTTTGTACGTTACCCGAATTAAGTTGCGCATCATATCCAAGCGTTGTAGGAGATCCTCTTTGGCTATGGAGGAAAACACCTATAGATAAGAATAAGACTTAAACAAAGAAAATGTTAGAATAAGATAGGGTAGACTACCAAGCTACACACTTGGTCCCGAAAGCGTAAAGCTTCGTGAGGGATGACAGTCCACTATTTAAGACAAAGAGATTTGTATAAAATGAAATGGTGAAAGACTAAGAAATAGAAATATAGATAACACGTACCTATTCTCTACAATCAATTTGTCACAGTCGCCGATGTCGGTAGTCCTACCGAGGTTGGTTGGTCAATGATGCCGATGTCAGTTATGTTATCGATGTTGGTATGGGCAATGGGCCTTGGACAGGTTTCAGGTTTATGTCTATGGTCGACATAGGAGTCTAGAAGTTTAAATGTTTGTGCAGGGTTGCAGGAAAGTGAATAGGGTCTGAGGAAGGGCAAAGGTAGAGGGTAGGTGTGAAAAGAGGATAAGGATATGGGGAAGGCTTTTCAGCCTCTCCATGGAAGAAGTCGAGTCTAGTTGATAGTATTTAGAAATAGTAAATAGAAACTAATTACCAATGTATTCCAAAATACTAAAATGAGACAAAAGAATACTTAGCTCTGCTTGGTGAAGACTCGAGGGTGTCAGGATGCTTATTTTTGTTGCGGCTGATGTTGAAGACCTCATACAATATTTCAATCCAATGTCTAGAGTGACTTCTGCAAAGTTTCTGTAGCTAGGAGAGTGATTGTCGAATTCTGATCCTTAGTCTCAGAGCGTGTGCATTGATATATGAAGAGGCAGAGCAGCTCAAGGTTAGAATTTGGTTTATGTAATTGACGTCGGTGATCCCACCGGCATCGGCTGATAGTTGACCGACGTCAGTGGCTAAAGAACGGGTAAAATGGCTATGTGTAGCTCTTTGCCCATTTCTCCATCTGCCAAGTGCATTTGCCATTGGAGAACGGTCAAAATATGGGTTTATTAGGCATGAGAGTTAGTTAGGAGGTTGGAATGGAATGAGAATAGGTCTTAGGTAGTTAAGATTTGGAGGACTTAGTCTTAGGCTGAGTCATACGGTAAGAAATGGTCTTAGGGTGAGGTGTCCAAGGTAAGGTGTCATGGGGGGATGATTAATTTAAAATAAGTAATTTATTTTAAATTAATAAAGTGTGGGTTAGGAATGTTAAAGTTAGAAAGGGGCCAAGGGGGGGTTGACACAATATTGGTGTCTACAATATGAGATATCACTAGAGAAAGTTGTAATTAACAAGTAGTATGAAAAATATCCTAAAGTGCAAGATGATTTCATTTTTTTGGTGAATGGTTTGCTATTGATGACTCATTTGAGGATATGCTAAGAGAGTTAGTAGGCAAGAAGAGTCACTCATCAAAGGTTATGTTCAATGAACACCATGCTTTGCAACTTACATCATTTATTAGAATGAGTGAGTTCAAAAATTTCCCTTTTGATCTAAGTGGATCATGTTTTTCTTGTTTAATTAGACTAGTTTACTTCTATTTTGTCCCAAATAAGTGCTTTGTTTACATAGTTGTTTAGTATATTAGTTGCCTTTGCTTTATTAGGCTAGTTTCCCTTTCAGGTTTGTTTCTTTCCCTATTTGTTATTATTCTTTGACTTTGAAAGTCAAGATGATGTCTTGCAATCAATATAAATGTTTCATGTATCATGTAAATGGTCTAAGAGTCATAGATATGGTCTAGGTTCTCAAGCATAGTAGGCATGAAACCCCTACGAGTCACCAAATATGTTGGCCAATTTTGGCTCATATATGAAGATTTTGCATGGTTTGATGAAATGAGTGGAGCAAAGGATTGAAATAGGTATATAGTTACAAAAAAGAGGATCCAAGCAAGTTTTATGGTGTTCAAGCATTCAGGAGCATGGACCAAGTTGCGTAAATCTTAATAATCCATTAGAACCTTGAAATATTGATCAAAGGATGAATTTGGCAAAGTTTAAGGACCAAACCATCATCAATACATCACATAAAAATAAATAAGACCAGTTCACTTATGTATTTTATAAATGCACCTTAAAAAGATGCATGTGCCAAAATATTGTATGATTATGGAGTTCTTCATGCCAGGAACATGCTCTATAAGTTTTATGTCTGCATGAGCTTTCAAGCTCAAGTTATGGAGCTTTAAAGTTAGACTTGTAGGGTAGGACATTCATGCAAGTGTCCAGTTTGAGCTTCACAAAATGACTGTTTGGATTCAAAAAATCCTCAATGAATTTAAATTTGACTAAAATTTAGTGTTTTTCATGAGCTCACATACTGACAACATAGATCTAACAGTTTATTCTTGGGTTAAATAAGTCAACAAATCCTTGGGTTAAAATCCCTTAAAGATCTACAAGTTGGATAAGATATAACGGTATGGGTTCATCAAGTAGAGATGTAACAACATGAGGCAATTAAAAAAATGGTGGGTCCAATCTAAATCTATGATTAATGTTCATTCATACCAAAGATCTGATGGTGCATGGTTATTGATAAAAAAGTGGGCCTAATGAGATCTATGATCTACATGATCTCGTACATCCAAATCTAACCATATGAGATCGAGTCAACATGTCAAAGGATCTTGGCTAGCAAGAAATTAAGGGATCATGTGCATTTATACATCTAGATATAATGGTGTAAGTAGATTCAATAAGTCAACTTAACTTTGGGACCAATAGGAATAAAGACAGTTGGACACAATGTAAATGGTTTGAATTGGAAATTGATAACCAACGAACAATTAAAAAATCCAAAGAGCTTCCATTGAAGGTCAATGAACTAGTTATTGACCCAAGTGAGCAAAACATTAAATAACCATATCACCATTAGAGCTCAATCAACAATAGATGCAATCATGCAAGCAAGATGGTCAAGGATAAGGCTCTATCACCATTAAAGTTAAACATGACCTCTGGTCGATAATTTGGAACCTATTGACCTTATTGTAAGGTCATTTCATTGACATGATCATTGATTTTAGATGGAGGATCCTCATATACATTAGCTTCTCATATCTCATAGATTTTAGATGCATAATAAGTCTCTTATGGCCTAATATAGAGATCAAAGATGGACTAGTGATTGTGAAGCAAGGTCAAGCAGTTTATAGGTTTCCATGGATATTGTGACTGTGTGAAAACCAATAAGTGGATTGATTTTTGCCTATAATAGACCTGTGTTTGATATTAAAGAAAATATAGACATAAACATGATCATGGAGAGGTGTATCACCTATCATTAGGGTCATATTTTTGATAAACAAGTACCGATTACCACCCAAAGTAGATGTGGCATACTTATGTTAATTCCAAGACATGTTCCTCATCACCATATTAGATAGATAATGACATAGAGTTCTAAGAAGGACATCGAGTGGATGGATAAGGATAATGAGCATTCAATTCTTGTACATAATTTTCTCCTTATTAATAAGGTCATGAATTAGTATCCTCAAAGTTGTGCTAATACATCACAGTTCCCTCTCTCTCTTCCTTATATATATATGTTCCAACTTCTAACACATGTTGCATCTATCTAGAAGTTTTAGAAAGGAATCTCTAACATTTTTAGAGAAATAGACTCTTATGTTTTAGCTTCTTTAGGCTATGCCAAAATTTGCACTCTAACACCTTTTGATGCAATAAAGACTGAATTCCACCATCTTGTAATCTAGAATTGAAGTGTATTTTATGAATTCATGTACTAGGTTAAGTAAATATATTTTCCTTGTCTATGTCTTAATTTCCTCACCTTCATGAAGATATTGGTAGTTCCCATGGGTCATTCTAAATGCAATTTATAGTTTATTGTTTAGCTTGAAAGTGGATGTCTGGCCCCTCATGCTAGCTTGATAACTAGTCAATGCTTTATTGTGAAATATTTATGTGAGGTAAATTTTATTTGGTTTTTAATGTGTCTTATAGTGTGTCTTATGCAAAGTATAAGTGTTCCAATTACTGGTGCATTACACCATTTACATGCTTTCATATATTATTGTTATTCTCTCTCCCCTTTTCCAAGTATTTATTAGTTTAGGTCTAGTTTAGGTGATAGATCCAGAAGGAAGATAACATTCTCTATAGGTTTGACCCAAGTTTAGGATACCCAAAACCTAGGGTGATTCCCATGTTGGACTAGATTTGAATAAAAAGATCTAAACAATTCCCTTATTTAGCTAGGGTGCAATCTAGGACCCCAATAGTCCCCACATCAGATTGGAAGCTCTCACATAGTTTAAAAAATAAATAGGCAAAGGTGAACACAAACCAAAACATATCAGAGCCCTATTTTATACTATAAAATGCCATTCTATTTAGATAATAATGCCCCTCACTACTATCTAGTTATATTGATATTATCTAGAAACGTTGCCAACTCCTATTTTAGGTCCACACTTAGTCAATCAGTCTCAAATTAGGAAATAATCCACATCTTAATTTTCCAACTAAATTTTTATTTCTCTTTTAAAATTTCCATATTTAGCTTATTTCTAAATTTGGTAAGTTTAAAATCATTTTGTATCATTTATATCATATCTATAACAGTCTAATTTTACACATGAGTTTGTCATATTAGGTAATTTATTTCCCTATTTTTCCACCCATGTTATGCCTTATGATTATACTAATGAGTGGAAAAATGTGGATGTAGATAATACTGCCTATGTGACTAATGAAAATGCTTATGTGAATGTTAATATTTCTTATGTGAAGGAGGATAATTATTATGATGATTATGACTATTTGCATGATGATGTTGAGGGTTGGTACGCTAGTGATGTATCTTTGTAAAATGGAAGTGAATGAGAAGTAGATCAAATTTGTGATATAACATAATACATTATTTCTCCTTCCCATTCCATATACCTTCCCACTAATCACGAGGTAGAACAAGAACAAAGTAAAAAAGAATCAACTAACATAATTCTTGATGCTGCTAAGCTTACAAATAAGAATGATAAATGTTTCTTGGATATAATAAAAATGGATAGATGATACACATGTTTCTTCTCATATTATTATACCCCATAATGTTATGCCTTGTAATAGTGTTTTTGATAAAATGACATGAAATAAATCTTCTATTTATATAAAAATGATGTTTATAAACCATGAAATGATTCCTCTATTGATATGATATGTTATAATGTTTCTAGACCATGTAATGATTCATATATTGATATTAAATGTGATGATGTTGATAATTTCAATAATTTTTCTATTAGCATGCAATATGATGATGTTTTAATCTAGAGGATTTTTCACCTTTCATAATTCCCAAGATCTCCCAAAACTAGTACAATGCAGAATAGCATTTTGAGAGATTTCCAATACCTATTAGAACACATAAAATGGACATCATATGCTCTAGATATTATTGGTCAAAGTTTGGAAAAAAAATGATCAATATTCAAATGGTTAGTAAGTGGACCAATCAGCATGTGACATGTGACAGTGCAATGGTAAAAGGTTGTTTGGTTTTCACCTCTAGTCTTCGACACTCATGTTTAGACAAATGGGCCCTACTATTTTTTGGTTGGGGACCCTTAGCTAGGATCAACACAGTCTTTTTGTGGAGGTGTACCTTTGCCTCTAAATCTTCATATTACCATTGATGAGGAACATTTGGAGAAGCCCACATGGTGGGCCCTCATGCCACCATATTGCCTGCCACCAAGTCATTATCAAGTTCAAAGTATGCAACTTGAGACCTAGCTCGAGTGTCAGCTTAGAGTACTAAGTTGTCATGATCAAGTTCATAGTTAGTTCATCTTTGGGTCAAATCCCATATAACTCATGGATAGCTCAGTTTTCCACTAAATTACCAACTTATCCAACCAACCTTGACTAAGCTAGGTTAAGATCTTATTTACCAACCATCAAAAGATCATTTAAACCAAGCCAAGCAAAAAGATGAGAAATACATGGCTAAGGCCATGAATTACATGCTAGATACAAGGATATTTGAAGCCTTTATTAGGTTCTTCCCCAATGAAAGTGAGATTTTAATCCCTTAAAGGAAAATACACTACCAAGATTTGAGGCTCAAATCTATGACCTAAATTGGAAAAATAGTAAGGCTTGGCTATTAAGCCATAACCTTGAGCCAAATATCTTAGTGATACACTTATTAATTAAAGTGGATTCTTTTGTGAAAGAAGGATCACACCATTGAACTACTATTTGGGTAATATGATGTATAATTATAGGTACAACAGACCTGAGTTGGTGATGGATATTGTCTTATGTTTTGCAAGGCCTTTTTGGCCATGAAAGATATATGGGTGGCTATGCAATTACATATGCTATCACTACACTATCAAACTCACTTTGATATTAAGATAGGAAGAGTTTGATTTGGATAGAGCCAAGCTGATGGATGTCTTTTCCTCTTGTGTAAGGCCATGGGTGAATGATATTTGTATGGGGTAAACCCAATCTGGGTATTATTATATTTTATTTTATTTGTATGGATTTCAATGATGGAAGAGATATAATGGATGACTGTAGGTTTGTAGACACATAGTCTTGAATTTAAAAGATGACAATACACATATTTGGAAGGCTTTTAGGGCCATGGGCAAGTGTCATTTTTATGTTGTAGGGGATGTATTTTAAACTCAAGATCCTGCTCTTGATAAAATGGATAGTTACCACTATGTCATGGGACTAATATAAAGATATATGTGTAGTACTTTGCATTGATACACATAGAGTCACAAGATTATGTTATTTATTATTCCTCTATTTTATAAGTCCCTTGGCCATGAGGAATAAATGTACATAGTTGCAGGGATGTTTTAGGGAGTTGCAAGTCTATTAGGAAATTGAGATACTCTTTTAACATTGTATGTCCATTCTATTGAGTTTGCATATAAACCTGAGCCTGGAGATACAATGCCTCTATTTTATAAGGCCTTTGGGCATGTGGGTTGATTGTATTTTATTTTATAGGGTTATTTGAAGGAGTTGCATATTGAAGAAAACCAGAGACACTCCTATTTATTATTGTGCCCATTTTAAAAGTTTTTCATATACTCTTAATGGAGAAACTTACCCGAATGTATGAAAATTAAGTAAAATTAATGTGGATGAAGGGAAGACGGGTTTCTAAGTCTTCACACTGTTAGATTATAGTACTATTTTTAGATTATAAATCCATTTTGAGATGTAAGTTTGTAATTATTGATATTTACATCTTATTTTAAATGGACTAGTTTGTGATTATGAACTTGGAGATGCAGCCCATAAATGGGTGAAATCCATTATCAATTTTGTGTCTTTTTCCTTTCCATTCATTATGAGTTTTAATTTATAATTCAGTTTTGCAAATGAATTAATGGAACACTAGAACTAATTATGGGAAAGTTATAAAATTGACACAAATTAGGAGTTTTTAAATGGGAAATGAGTTTATAGAAATTTTTGATGACTTTCATTCATTCCTAGAATTCTACATCCAATTTCTATTTTACTAAAATGGAATTGAAATTTTTTAGTATCTAATTTTAAAAACTATTTGATTTATCCGAGGGGGTAAATATGATTTATAGATCAATTTCAGTATCAGAGCAAGTTGATATAGGACTTAATTTAGTTGTTGATATACTTCATTTTGGAATTTTTAGATATTATATTCTTGGTATTGTTCTTCTATTTGATTTGACTATGCAGGTGGCTACTGCAAAGGAAAATTGGAAGGTGTTCTAATTCACTAGAAGAAGACAAGATTCTAACAACCAAGGTTCTAAAACCACTAGCCCTACATAATCAACATGGATGATGAACAAGCACATTGTCACTTGAAGGTGTGAGATGGTGTTGTGAGAGGATCAACCTTTATTTCTTGGGATGCATTCAGATAAAATTCAAGGCATTTTTAGTGATGCACATCCAAGAGGAATCAATTGTAATCCTATTACTATTCTTACATAGAGGGTAGAATAAAGTATGATGGCGATCTATTTAAACACCAACAATATTCCAACCATTGCTCAATAGGTGTGCACTTCATAGTTTCTAAAGAGGTATAAGTTATTTTCAAACATAACTATGTATACATAATTTTGAATCCTTTGTAGAGGGTTGATTTGGAAGTAATATATACCATGATGTGGAATTTTTTCAAAAGCCTTTTGAAAAATGAAAAATGGATCATCTAACTCTTAGTAAGATAGAGTTGATAAGATGAAACCTCCTATTTAGTTTTGGAAGCCATGAAGAGGGAACAACCATTATTGATAAAATGGTTAACTTGAATAGTTTTTGATAAACATATCTATAGTATTGATTAGTATGCTTTTATTCACTTCAAACACTATTTCTAAGAAATTTTTAACTATTAGATCTAGGGAAGGAATTTTGATAAAGTTGTGTTTGGAAGGATATTTTTGCTATCTCCTAATTTATTTTTTCATTGTGATAATATTTTTGGAAGTCTAACTCAGTTTGATGAGTTTTGGAGGTATGAATCAGGGAGCAATCAACAAGGAGAAAAATTTGAGATAGGTTTAAAATTATTAATTTTCTCCTCACATTTATGATATGTTTTACAATTACTTACAAAGTTTGTGAGATTGTAAAGAATCTCTTATTTATGCATATTATGCATTAGTAACCTTAGGATGGACAAGTTAATTGCATTTTTTTATACTTGACATCTTATACGTTTAAGTCCCACTATATTTTGGGATATGTTTGTATTAATTTTTTTTGTATAATCACATGCATGTTTGTCATTCACATTATGTAGATGTACTTTTAAAGGACCCATAGAAGGGCAACATTTGTAAATGCAAGTATATAGGTGTTGCAATTTGTTTACAAGTCCTATAGGGGTATGTAACACATTTTGTTTTCCCTTGTGTGATGTTGATAACAAGGACAACACCTTAGCCTTCATGTAGTGTAGGGGTTGAGAGAATCCTCCAGATTTAATGACTATGTGGGTAATAGGTCATTTTGGTAGAATGGGTAAAGAGTTTGTTTTACTCTCCATAATCAGGTTATAGTTTCAGTTGGACAATTAACTTCTTATAGGGAAGTTTTTTGATGACATCTTATTTCACTGATGTGGACTTGTGTTTTTCAAATGGAGTTTTATTGTGCGATTTTGATAGATTAACTTCATAAATCCTTCATATGTTATTTTGGCTCATGTACGTTTGGAATTAGTGAAGAAAGATTATCAATGGTAAAGAAGAGAACTCATGAAGATCTTTTTGGGTCAGTTGGATTATTGGGACTTTTAGAGACCAAAAGCCTCTTTATGGGGAGATTTGATTTGGAGGATTATTCACCTTTCATAGTTCCAAAGATCTTCCAAAACTAGTATAGTGTAGAAGAGAATTCTGAGATATTTCTAATGCCTATTAGAACACATAAAATAGACATCATATGCTCTAGAAATCATTGGTCAAAGTTTGGGAAAAAAATGGTCAATAGTCAAATGGTTTCTAAGTGAACCAATCAACATGTGACACATGGCAATGTGATGTTAAAAGGGTGTTTGGTTTTTTCCTCCGATCTTTGACACTCATGTTTAGACAAATGGGATGTGCTATTTGTTAGCCAAGGACCCTCAACCAAGATTGACACACTCTTTTTTTGGAGGGGTGTGTAAACACCGAAATCGTGTCTACCCCTTGGTCCTTTCTCCCCCCTTGGTCCCCTTCGTCCACTTAACCACTCCTAACCCATGTTTTATTAATTTGAAATAAATATCCTATTTTAAATTAATAAAATCCCTTTTCCCTCTCTCCCTTGCCACCTCACCACCTTTGGATACCCTCCTTGGATTCCCTTCATTCCCCACATGGCCAATTTTAATGCTTAGACTCCCATTCCAACTTCTCCACTTTAACCTCTCACGTCTATTTAGCCACCTTCAACCATTTCTTCCTCGGACTCAATGACCCGACAGTTGGGAAAACAGATGAAAGGCTATTTTTAGCCTTTTTCTTGCCTTCTAGCCGCCGACGTCGGTCAACTATCGACCGAGGTCAGTGATATTGCCGGCATTGGCATCCTTCATAATAGTTTTTTGCATCCATTATCCTCCCTTCACCTCTCTCTCGCATGAGACTCGGGAATCCTTCAATCCGTCAATCTTTGGCTCCTCTCTCTTCCACTGCTAACTCTTTGGCTGTAGGTACACATCAAGCAAGACTCTCCAGGGACTCTGCATCAGCTTTCTACATCAACACTAGCGACAGGACCTTCACATCAACAACACCAACAACAGGTACACCAGTCTGCAACACTCCTTCTACAGGCCACATGTATGTATTTTGTTTGTACTTCCATTATGTTTTCTAGTTATTTTCTTCTAAGTATTATGAACTAGATTCAGCACTCCCTATCCCCAGACTAGACCAGACCCGAATCCTCATTTCTTTGCCTCTGTCCTCTGTCTGACCATACACTCTGTCCATCGCCCGTACAACTCTACCCAAAACCTCTGCACAGACTATTAGCAAAAACCAGACTCTCAGGCCCAGACCCCCAGACCATTCAACCAAGCCCAAAACTCTGTCTCAGACCCATCCACAGACCAAAACTTGTCCAGAACTCGTCCACAGACTACTGCCCCGACTGACGCCAGTCACTTTCCCCACCAATGTCGGCAAACTAATCGACGTTGGCATCATTGACAACCGACGCCGGTGACTGTGACCAGGCTGACAACATCTTCCAGGAAAGCTTTTGCTTCCATTTCCTTTTCAGTCTTTTATCATTGCAATCTTTTATTATTCTGTTATTTATCAGACATCCTTTTATCAATCAATGGGTTGACATCCCTCAAGCTTTCGCTTGGCAGCCCACCATCTCCTTATCTAACGCCTTCTTTGTCTTAGTCTCTTTCTTTTGCAGGTGTCATTCCTCCACAGCCAAAGAGGAGTTCTCACTTCGTCTGGATTATGGTGCGTAGACTATATCCAGGTACACAAGCCTTGACCATTTCTTTAAGTTTCTCATTTTCCTTCTTTGAATGTAGAAAGCGAATTGCATAGAAACATTCTGGCACGCCCGGTGGGACCTTAGGGCCTTCCTTGGGTTCCGTTTCTTCTGTTCATTTAGGTGCATTAGGTTTCTCCCTCTTCACCTCTTTCTTCTCTCTTAAACGACATCATAAGTAAGAATAAAAAGAACTTTTCTTTTCTTTTCTTGCACTTCTAGACTAGTTAAAAATCATATCCTTCAAACCCTTTTTCAACTTGTTTTCATTCCAACTTCACATTTCGACTTGTGGCTTAAAACACACTGCATTGCATTTCTGTTTGCTTGCATTTATTAGTCCACACTTAGTAATTAATAATCACATATTGAATTAATTGTAGTCCACTTGATGTTACACAACTGAACCACGTGCACAAATTAAACATTAAACAATACCTGAGACAAGGCCCGACTGGGATTTCATCACCCAACAAATACCTTACCCCTACCTGGCAATCTCACTTGGATTTCATCACCAAGGGGAAAGCCCACTCCGTTCTCTGGCAGAGGATAATCTTTAGGCAAGGTATATTTTGGCTAAGCGAGACCAGCTTATCACTGGGCTCGTGAAGTGAGGGGAGCTTGCTCCTTAGCACCAGGCCACGTATCAAACCTAATACAAACTTCTTGAGCACCTAAACATACTTGAAACCATCCATAGACTACCTCTTCTAGGACCCTTCTAACAGCCAACCTCCCCAAACATCACTTTAAGGCACAAGCCACAAGACTCTAAAAGTTGATTCTTAGGATTTAACGCTTAGTGTCTGCCTGTCTCCATTTATTTCTTTGTTCTTATCTGCTTGTTTGAGTTAGTGAGGATGCTCTTCTTCCTTTTTTCTAAGAATCTTCAAATTCACTGAGTTTTTGGAAATCACAGTGACCGGCATCGGTTTTACCACCGACGTCAGCCACCTTTCTCGACGGCATCGGTTATCTGACCGACGTCGGCCATCTTATATCACCGACATCGGTTTTTCAACCGACGTCAGTCTCTGTCACAGTCCTCTTTTTCAAAATAGCAACCTAAAACCCGACCCTTTTTTTGCTGAAAACCACATTCTAAGTTTCTAAAACTGAGAAAACACAGTTTTTGAAACCTGTTCCCCCTCCTTGCCTTGAATGGTTTTGACGCGCAGTCAAACCAAGGCTCTTCTTGACCACGCTAGCCATCAACCACTTCCGTCTACCCTATCCATAACCAGTCCTATAATGGAGTTCCACTCGAAGACTGAAAGAACTCCTACTCGACCAACCCCACCCCAAACTCCTATTGTCCCAGAAGGGGACCAAGATTTCGCACAATTTTTGGACCTCAACGTCAAAGCCCTCCAAAACTATCTCGTAAGAACCCAAATGCGGGACCTTTCAGTTGCAGCGTCAATGACATCGACATCATCCGCTACCCAACCCATCATGACTTAGCCTATTGTCTCGACCAGTCACTCGACCATGGCCAATACGCAAAGTTTGGCCTCCTCATCTATTTTCGAATCTACCTCCATTGGGGTGTCATTACCCCCTCAACTTCACACATTTCAACCAAGTCCAACACCATACCAGAACTTGATTGTCTCGACCTCGCCCACTCTTTCACCTATACATGCCAGAGTGACAACCTATCCTTTTATTAGTGCCACCACTCAACCACCTATGGCGGTATCTAGTCAACTTATGTCCTCTAACTTCATGACACAAGCCCCTTTGACCATGACATCTATCCCTATGATGTACTATCCATATGTTGCACCTACACAAGCACAACCAAGTATGTCATACACCTCTTCGACCACCTTTCAGGTACCCTACAACCTAGGAGGTGCCCCACCTGTCAATCCGTCAGCAGACATCATCAAAATGCTGATGGATAAAATGTCCAGTCTCGAAACCTCTATCTCTGGTTCAAGCAATGCTCTGTCATATGAGGAAATTTGCAACGAACCCATCCATCCTTCTGTGCCCATCCAACCATACCCCAACCAGTGGGAACTTCCTAAATTTACTCGCTTTCAGAGTAAGGAGGACCCACAACAACATCTTTGGGCATTCAGACATGCCTGCTACCTTATTGCCCATGACGATGCGTTACTTTTACGCACGTTCCCTATGTCTCTTTCTGGCCCCGCCCTTGACTGGTATAGTTCTCTTACTAGACATTCTATCTTTTTATTCGCTCAACTCGCCCAATTATTTCTCGACCATTTTTCTATCAACATCACCAAGCAAGTCTCAATCACAGACCTCTATTCCATCAGGCAATTTAACGACGAATCCATAGTCAATTTTGTCACTCGTTGGAGAGGCCTGATCAACCAGCTCTCCTTCTCCTTGCCTCAACTTGAGCTCATCGAGCTCTTTTCTCGAGCATGTGCTAGGCACATCTCTTCTACCTTACAGATTCAGACATTCCACACTTTTGATGAAGCTTTCACCATGGCAAGAAAGCTTGAACTATGTGCTATCAATGAAAATAGGGTCAAATTGCGTAATAACAATGCAAAATCTAAGGACCCTTCTTCGTCCAAACCTTCTTCTACCCACTCCCAGTCCAAGGGGTTGGCAAACACTGTCATCTTTAGACCATCATCTTCAACAATAACCAACTGACCTCAATTTTCAACATTAGACTACATCAATAGACACTTTCAATGTCGATCCATACAACGTCAATTCACTCCAATTAGAGATTCATATGCCTCTATCTTGGATAAACTCGTCAAGCAAGGGGTCCTCAATATCCCTTCAATCCGACCACATCAATTCGACCCCTCAACACCTATCCCTACATGGTACAGGGAGAATGACTTTTGCAACTATCACCGTGTCAAAGGCCATGACACGGACAACTGTCAAACCTTCAAAAACATTGTCCAAGACATGCTAGACAAGGGGGATCTCATCTTGGATAACCCAAATGCCCCGCCCAACCAAAACCTTGACATCTTCAAACGACCCTTTCCTAATCACCCGCCTACTCAAAACAAAGTCCAGACCATGACCAATGACCCTTAAGACCATGATATACACACAGTCGACACTGTCTTTTCTCTTGTCTTTGACCAACCTCCTTCATAGGTGGAAGACCCTCTTCCACATGGTGAAGAACTTTCTTCTCCTATTAATCCTCCATCAACCTCTCTCATATTAGAGGATGCTTTGATGGCACCCACACCAGCTGCCTCACCCTCATCCTTTTTGTCATCAATGGGGGATCGTACATTCCCCATGCCTAGACCACACATCGAGACCATGACCATTCCTACGCTCTATCCAACTGCAGAGCCACACTCTCCTATTTCTTCTCCACCAAGAGAAGAACGAGTCTCTTCGCCCATTTCGATCGAGGAAGACCTAGTTACGGTTTCCTCTTGCCCTTTGCTTGAGATTGCTACATCTCACTCGTCTCCGTCCACATCCGAATCCAAACCCGAATCTAACCTCACCTCGAACAATAGTGGCCCTCACCCCAAACCAATGAAGGCCATTAAACCACACCGGAGGACTCCTCCCCCACCTTCATCATTACCTTCAATTTTGGGCCCGCATCCATCCACTTTAATAGGGGTGCTTCCTACTCCCATACTTCACAGAGGCAAGTCGCCTCCATTACTCTCTCAACCCATCAGACATATATCTCTTCCAATCCATCGACCAATGCCTCCTAAACTGAAGTCACCAACTCTCACTGCAACAAAACATCCAGACCCGTTAGCAGGTTCTTATGCCTTGCTGTTACGGCAATTGTTGTAGTCCTCTCGTATCAATCTCCTGCCGCTTAAACCATATCAATCTCTCAGACCAAAACTGCCCTGGTTTGACAACACTCGCATTTGTGCGTATCATCGCACACCTGGGCACGACATCGAGCATTGTTGTGCCCTCAAGGTTGTCATTCGCCAATGTCTGGGGAATGACACCCTTCTTCTCGACCACATCGTCAACAAACCTTCAACACCACCCCACTCATCAACTCTTGAATCAAGACCATCTTGGTTCGACAACTCTAAATTCTGTCATTATCACCACACTCTGAGACATGACACTAAGCATTGTTGCGCTCTTAAAGCTGTCATTCATCAACAACGGAGAAAGGATTCCCTTCTCATCAAAGATCCTCTTGACCACCCCTTCGATAAATCATCAACACCGACCCATGCTTCTCAAACCTCGTCACCTAAATCGGGATCTCCATGTCTGATTATGGTCCCTTTGCCTCCTTTAACCCCCTTGTTCGACATCAACATAGTTAATCTGGCCACCAAGCTTCAACCGACCTTGACCAATCTATCAAACATTCTCCTTAGCCGCTGGGGGAATTCAACTTTCATCCAAGCCTCAACCAACCTTTCAACCTAGTCTCGACCACATATCAATCACGTTTTTAATCCTAAATTGTCAACCTAACCTCAACCAATCATTCAACCCGACCTCAACCAGACCGTCGACCCAACCTCAACCAAACATTCAACCTATCCTCGACCAAACATTCAAACCGACCTCAATCAAATCTTGATCAAATATCAACCAACTTCTTCAACATCAACCCCAGACTTCGACCAAACATTGACCAACTCATTCAACATCAATCAACATGTGACCAATTTGGAATGAAGCAAATGGGGCAAGTTTGCTCCCAATTGACTCGAACCTTGCATCATAACACCATCATGGGTTAGGACTTTGTCAGAACCTGAGCCCCTTTATGTCTTGCCTCTTTGACCAGTCCACTGTTAGTCAAGTAATTATTCATTTGACGTTTAACTTGAGCTCGATCCCTTGAGCAGTCGTTGTCACCGTCATTCCTATCTCCTTTCAACCCTTAATCCTACCCCTTTTGGCAAGCATGAATGCTTTGTCCTAATAAAAGGGAAACCCTCTAAACCTCTATAGTCAAGTCCATGACCAAAAGTCTAGTCAACAAATCAATCAAATATATACCAAAATGGGATGCATATTCCAAGGTCATAAAACTATAAATGTAGACTGCTCCCTCGAAGGACAGTTGCATCATCATTACTGTATTTTACTAGACTGTTCCCTTGAAGGACAGCTAGGCCAACGTCATATCAAAAACATAAAAGCATAATATAGACCACTCCCTCGAAGGATGGCTATGCATAAATTTTGCTACATACGCAGCACTATATCTGAAGCTTCCCGCATCGATCAGCTTCACGACCTGACCACAAAGCAAGACAATATCCCATCGCAGGCTTCCCGCATCGATCAGTCTGCCCCAAAAAAAAAAAAAAAAAAAAAACTTGACTGACAAAACTTTAGAGTCATGGACTTGTCTATAGTCGTTCTCGAGGTCACCTATAAAAGGGGCAAAGTTGTTCCTGCCAAAAAGGGTTCCCCCTTTCATCTCATCTCAATCCTATCACCCCTGCATACTCAAGGGATTTCAAGCTCACTTAATGTCAAGTGATTCGCTTACTTCTTTAGCACAACACTGGTCAATGACGCAATGCATAAATGGGTCTTTTGTTTCTAAACAACCCTTACCTCTGCCATCATTCTGGTCGTTGTCAATGAAAGAGCAATTTTCCTTTCACTTTTGACACATCTTGGTCACATCCAACCCAATCATTATCTATCCAAACCAAACCAATCAAACATTTTCAAACTAATGACATGACCTAGTCCATTTCACATAGTTTCTGTGGACAACAATACCCATGGAAACTATCGACCAGACACAATTTATGTTAAGCATAAACCAATACTTGATGAAGCATAAATAGACCTCAATTCATTTTTAGCATACATCCATCATGACTATGGAAAATTGCTAGGGATGAAAGACCCCTCGACCAATGTTGCAGAATACACCATCACACAATATGGAAAAGGCTGCAATATCATTTTCTCCTCATCATTTCGACACATGACCAAACCAATCATCGACCACTTTGACCACCTGTCTACCACTCAGACTCTTTGTCTGAACTACATTGGTCTGAGGCCCTAAGATAGGGGCTATGTAGGTAGCACCCAGATGATACGACATCATCTGGGGTTAGCTCGACCACCCTCGTTTGTTCATCTCTCTGATGGACAAACCTTCTTTCCTCTTTTTGACCATGACCTTGCCCTCGACCTGTGACACCTTGACCTGACCATCTCATGAAGTGGTGTACGTGCAATCATGACTTTTGTAGCGTTCTCACTCTATCTTCACCACCTTCATCCACTCTTTGTCAAATCAGCACCCGATTTTAGGTTCCCTTCCCCCGACTCTTGCTTTGAGGGGGAATACCTCATTCATAATCAGGGCAACCCAATCCTCTTGTTTTTGTCTTGCAGTTCACTTGAACAACCAACAAGACGAAATCAACCTTATCCCTCACCTGGGGCAATCACTCCTATTTTTGTCTTGCAGTTCATCCAGAACAACCAACAAGACAAAAAGGGGCAAATGTAGACACCGAAATCATGTCTACCCCTTGGTCCTTTCTCCCCCCTTGGTCCCCTTCATCCACTTAACCACTCCTAACCCATGTTTTATTAATTTGAAATAAATATCCTATTTTAAATTAATAAAATCCCTTTTCCCTCTCTCCCTTGCCACCTCACCACCTTTGGATACCCTCCTTGGATTCCCTTCATTCCCCACATGGCCAATTTTAATGCTTAGACTCCCATTCCAACTTCTCCACTTTAACCTCTCACGTCTATTTAGCCACCTTCGACCATTTCTTCCTTGGACTCGCTGACCCGGCAGTTGGGAAAATGGACGAAAGGCTATTTTTAGCCTTTTTCCTACCTTCCAGCCACCGACGTCAGTCAACTGTCGACCGACATCGACGATATTGCCGACGTCAGCATCCTTCATAATGGTTTTCTACATCCGTTATCCTCCCTTCGCCTCTCTCTCGCATGAGACTCGGGAATCCTTCAATCCGTCAATCTTTGGCTCCTCTCTCTTCCACTACTAACTCTTTGGCTACAGGTACACATCAAGCAAGACTCTCCAGGGACTCTGCATCAGCTTTCTACATCAACACCAGCGACAGGACCTTCACATCAGTAGCACTAACAACAGGTACACCAGTCTGCAACACTCCTTCTATAGGCCACAGGTATGTATTTTATTTGTACTTCCATTGTGTTTTCTAGTTATTTGCTTCTAAGTATTATGAACTAGATTTAGCACTCCCTATCCCCAGACCAGACCAGACCTGAATCCTCATTTCTCTGCCTCTATCCTCTATCTGACCATACACTCTATCCATCGCCCCTGCAACTCTACCCAAAACCTCTGCACAAACTATTAGCAAAAACCAGACTCTCAGGCCCAGACCCCCGAACCATTCAACCAAGCCCAAAACTCTGTCTCAGACCCGTCCATAGACCAAAACTCATCCAGAACTCATCCACAGACTACTGCCCTGACCGACACCGGTCACTTCCCCCACCGATGTCGGTAGACTAACCAACGTCGGCATCATTGACAACCGACGCCGGTAGGACCACCGACGCCGGCGACTGTGACTAGGCCGACAACATCTTCTAGGAAAGCTTTTGCTTCCATTTCCAATCAGTCTTTTATTATTTTGTTATTTATCAGACATCCTTTTATCAATCAGTGGGTTGACGTCCCTCAAGCTTTTGCTTTTGGGACAAGCTTTCGCTTGGCAGCCCACCATCTCCTTATCTAACGCCTTCTTTTTCTTAGTCTCTTTCTTTTGCAGGTGTCATTCCTCCACAGCCAAAGAGGAGTTCTCACTTCATCTGGATTATGGTGCGCAGACTATATCCAGGTACACAAGCCTTGACCATTTCTTTAAGTTTCTCATTTTCCTTCTTTGAATGTAGAAAGTGAATTGCATAAAAATAGGGTGCCTTTGCCTCCAAATATTCATATTACCATTGATGAGGATAATTTAGAGAAGTCTACATAGTGGGTCCTTATGCCACCACATATCCTACCACTAAGTCATTGACAGGTTTGAAGTATATAACTTGAGACCTAACTTGAGTACTAGCTCAAAGTACTAACTCATCATGACCAAGGTCACAATCAGCTCATCTTTGGGTCAGATCACATATAACTCATAGATAGTTCAACTTTCCACCAAATTGATAATACATCCAACTAACATTGACTAAGTTGGTTGAGTTCCTATTTATCAACCATCGAAGAATAATTTAAACTAAGCAAAGCAAAAATGTGAGATATATGTGTCTGAAGTCATGAATTACATGTTGGATGCAAGGCTATTTTAAGCTTTAATTATATTCTTCCATGGTGAATGTGGGATTTTAATCCCTTAAAGGAAAATACACTACCAAGATTTGAGGTTTGAACCTACGGCCTTGATTGGCAAAATAGTAGGGCTTGGTCATTAAGCCAAAACCTTGAACTAAATATCTTGATGATACACTATCTAATTAAAGTGGATTCATTTAAAAAAAATTGAAGCTCACCATTAAACTATGAGCTGGTAGTATGATCTATAATTTTAGGTACAATAGACCCAAGCTGGTGGTGGATGTTGTATTCTATTTTGGAAGGCCTTTTTGGCCATGGAAAATATGTGGGTGATTGTATAATTACATACACTACCACTATGCTATCAAACTTTCTTTGATATTAAGATAGGCAGAGTTTGATTTGGACAGAGCTAAGCCAATGGATGTCTTCACCTATTGTGTAAGGCCATGGGTGAATGATATTTATATGGGGCAAGCCCAAAATGGGTATTATTATGTTTTCTTCTATTTATATGACTTTTGACCATGGTGGAGATATAATTCTATTTATATGGCTTTTGACCATGGTGGGTATTATGATTGTAGATTTGTAAGCACATAGACTTGAATGTAAAAGAGGACAATATGCCTATTTAGAAGGATTTTGGAGACATGGGCGAGTGTCATTTTTATGTTGTAGGGGATGTGTTTTGAACCCAAGATCCTGTTCTTGCTAAAAGGATTAATTAACACTATTTCATGTAACTAATATAAAGATATATGCATAGTACTATGTATTGATACACACAAAGTCCCAAGACTATGTTATTTTTAATTCCTCTATTTTATAAGGCCCTTATCCATGAGGAATAAATGTATATAGTTGCAAGGATGTTTTAGGGAGTTGTAAGTTTATTGGGAAATTGAGATACTCTTTCAACATTGCACGTCCATTCTATTGAGTTTTCATATAAACATGAGCCTGGAGATACAATGCCTCTATTTTGTAAGGCCTTTGGTCATGAGGGTTGATTATATTTTATTTGTTAGGGTTATTTGAAGGAGTTACAGATTGAAGAAAACTAGAGACACTCCTATTTATTATTGTACCTATTTTTAAGAATTTTTCATATACTCTTAATGAAGAAACTTGCTCAAATGCACAAAGATGAAGTTTAGGTACTAAAAATGAAGGGAAGATGGGTTTCTAAGCATCTCAAAGTCTTCACACTATCAGATTATAGTACTATTTTTAGAATCTAAACCCAGATTGAGATGTAAAATTTTAATTATTGATATTTACATATTATTTTAAATGGATCGGTTTGTGATTATGAAACTGGAGACGTAGCCCCTAAATGGGTGAACTTCATTATAAATTTTGTGTCTTTTTCCTTGCAGTTCATTATGAGTTTTAGTTTATAATTTAATTTTACAAATGAATTAATGGAACACTAGAACTAATCATGGGAAAATTATAAAAATGACATAAATCAAGACTTTTTAAATGGGAAATGAGTTTATAGAATTTTCTTATGACTTTCATTCATTCCTAAAATTTTGCATCCAATTTATATTTCACTAAAAGGGATTGAGATTTTTCAGATCTGATTTAAAAGCTATTTGATTTATCTAATGGGGTAAATCTAGTTTACAGATCATGTTCCTAAATATAATGATTATTTTATTGGCATGCAATATGTTTCTAAATGAAATGATTCTTCTATTGATATGGAATATGATAACAATTTTAACCAATACAATGATATGTATATTTTTTATGAATATTTTATACCCATGTTTAACATAGATGGTGAAACTAAACCTATGAATGAAACTTTCCAATCAGTGGCCATGCATATTATCCATGTAGTGTCCTTGATGCATGAAATGGGTGAACTTACATAATGACTTATTGTTTTATCATTAGATTCCATGCCATATAATCCTAAGTTTGATAATAATGTCACACTATGGAAGACTATAATTCAAATATGTTTTATCATACTTATCCAAAAGGATATATTATACATACATTTTGGTTATTTGATGGACATGGAGATTCTCATGACCCCATTGTATACTTTGTGTCTTCTCATGGATAAATTCATGTGATGGGATAGTATTACTAAAAACCTTTCATAGAAGTTTACAAAGTAAAGCCTTAGACTGGTTCTAAAATCTACCTAGTGGGTCTATAGCTTTTTTTCTAAAATTAGAAGAGACTTTATTATCTCATTTCAATAGGAATATTGGTCATAGATTAACATTGTAACATATATAAAAAGTTTGATAAGGTTATAATGAATCTATACAATATTACACTTTAATGTTCAAAAATAAATTAAATTGCTTGATATATCAACCAATTAATTTGGTAAAGGATTTCATCTTTAGGAAGGGTATTTTACCTTCACTTAGGGAAAAAACACTCTCTCATAATTATAATTATTTTAATCAACCCTAATTTTATGTCTACACTTATGATCATGATTTTATACATGCACACACTTGTGCCTATGATTATACAAGTTACAAACCTTCAACAAGGTCAGTCTCGAAAATGATTCTCCACTTAAGAAGGAAGCTACATATAAGACAATTAATAAGGAGGAAAATTTTATGAGTCGTAATTATTAAATTATGGACTAAAATATATTATTTCATAGACGTAAGAATAAACCAAGTGATATTTTATTAATGTTTATTGATAACTTGATTGCATTGCCTTATAATTGACATCACCTTGTACATCATTTAACACAAGTTTAGACAATATCATTTTGAAACTATTGTAACATCAATGGGCATAAGATAAGAATTATTAAACATTAAAACATAGAATCAAATAACTTGTGGATAAGGGTGTCATTAAATTTTAAAATATAAAAATAATCCTATAAGATTAACTTCTCCATCTTATTTTATTTCACAATCTATGAAGGCCGATTTATCCCAAGAAGATCCTAAGTATCATACATTTAAATATGAACCTAAAAAATAACCAATGGTTATTCAAACTCTAATCGAAGGTGAATATAGAAAATTAAATATTGTTTATGATAATTTATGATACAATGCATACATAATTTATTTTATTATAGAATTAGGACATGATGAGATTGAGTTACAACATACAAACACCTATGAAGAATCAATATGGTATATTACCACACTAGTTTCTTTTCGGGCCTAAGATAGTGGAAACATTTTTTTTGATGTCTATTATTACACAGTTCAATGCAATACTTGGAAAATCATGGTTAAATAAAATGGAAGGAACTTAGATAATATTAATAAGACTATTTATTTTAATTTCCAAGATGGTTTGATTACATCTCAAAGAGATAAAACATCTAAAAATAAAACTCATTCTAAGAGTATTGTTACATATGAAAGTGCATAAGTATGGATGCAAAAACAAAGTAAAATAAGTGCAAATCAAGAAAATTAGCAATTAGTGAATACTCCTAACCCACATAAAGATCAAGATAATAAAGAGACTCTAACTATTAACGTGGGACAAGTATCACTACATGCATTATTTGAAGTAGGTTTGACATAATTATCTAATATGAATACACTCATTATTGTTCCTATGAGTTCAATGCCAAAAATATATCCACATAATTCTCTTACTAACGAGTTAGAGTAATTAAGTCAACATAAAGTAATAAGTGAAGATGATTTATTTTATATACACGATTGGTCAGATCAATTAATCTCATTCAATTTTTATAAATTGATGAAAAAATGAGATTATTATAATCAATAATTATATTGTGCTTCAAAGCTATATCATTCACACAAAAAACATTGACATATTCTCTTAGGACATAATGAATTTCATAACTTATTATGCCTTAAAGAGCTACACACCCTATACATGCTCATGTTGATTATGATGACAGAGTTGAATATTTTACAATTCATGATTATTTATCTAATTCAAAAAATTCTATAGATGTTACTCCTCACCTCTAACATGTGACATTAACACTAATTGATCTAGAATTTTCACATGAGCATCCCATTGATGGAATAATAGGTTAGTTAGAATATGTTTAAAATTAAAAAAAATAAAAAATAAAAGAGATCAAGAATATTATAGATTAGTATTTAGTTAGGTAAATTTAGATTAATCTTAAGTATATTTTAGTTTTGCATTTCTTATTATGAAAATTTCACTTTATTCCAAATTTATGAGATGACACACCTCTTTTAATTTTTTATAGACAATTTTAGAGTTATATTAACATTTAACTCCCTTCACACTTGTCACACACATCCCTGTTGACCATTTTTGACCCAACAAGCTAGAAACTAGTCCCCCTTTTTTCTTGCTATTCTGAGCCAGTACTTTTTTGGTTTTGCACAAGTCTTGGAAGTTTCTACAGACTCTATATGAATTTATATGGACTCTGTAGGAATTTTCTACAGACTCTGTAGGCATTTCTATGGACTCTGTAGGTCCATTTCTATGGACTCTACAGGCATGGATTTCTACGGACTCTGCAGGAGAAGACGAGTTCCCGACACTTAGGCACAAAATGGACCATTTAAAGTGCCCTTGCAGAGGGTAGTTCGGGACTCAAGAGCCCTTATGGAGGGCAGGGAACATTTGGAAAAAGGCCACAAAGAAAAGTTAGAAAGATAAGTTTCCTTCAGATTTTTTGTTTGAGGCAAAGGAAATGCCCTTCAGAAGGGTCATTTCCAATTTTTCTGAAGGGCTTTTTTTCAAAGGAAGTTTGAAGAAGCAAAGGAAGAAATCCTTCGGACTTTTATCTGAAGGAATTCCTTTGGACAAAAAGTCTGAAGGAATTCAGAAGGGTCCAAAGCGCAAAATTCTAAAGAAAAGCAAGTGAAAAGACTAAGACAAGAAGAATAATTTCTTCGGACTTTTTATCCAAAGGAATCCCTTCAGACAAAAAGTTTGAAGAAATTCGGGGAAGCTGCAGCCAAAAAAGTGGATGGAATTTTTGAAGGACAATTTCAAAGTGACAAGGCAATTCTTGTAGATTTTTTGTTCGCAGGAAAAAGTCCATGGAAAAAAGTCCCACGAGAAGAGGAGCCCAAGGAATGCAGTGACCCACCAAGAAGATAGCCCGAGGGCCAAAGGAGCAAGAAAGTGACAAAGTGTAGAAGTGAACAAACAGTCCATGTGGTAAGGAGGAGGTGTCAACTCAGGGATTTACTCCTATAGTTAGAACAGTGCTTGCCAAGTGGTCATCAAACGACATGAATAATAAGTGGTGCAACCTATTTTCTTCATTTCACATTGATGAGCAGACAAGCCACGTAAATTCCTTAAAGGGAGAAGTCTATTTGTAGAAAATAGGCATGACCCATGCTTTCACATTTAATGTTTGAATGCCAAAGTCAAAGTAGGAGCTGATAATCAAATGGCTTCCTCTTCCCAAGGCTCAAAACGCACATGGGCCAGCTTTTCAAGAGTGCCAAAGTCTTTTCAAAAGAAGCGCCAAGTTCTTCTCCTCTTTCTATATATTGTAAAAAATTCTCATTTGAGAGGGATCGATCTCTCAGCCTTAAGGGAAAGCTCTGCCCAAAAATCTCTTGAGCTTATAAGGCAGAACTCTGCCAGATTTTACTTTGAATCAGGACTTAGCATTTTTTACCTCTATTTGAGCTTGCACTTTTGGATGTGTCTATGCCTTTTTTCTATGTTAAGTCATTTTCCTTATGCTTTCACAGGGTGATTTCAGTATGTTTAGTGCATGGTGAGTTTCTCTTTTGTAGGTTTGCTAGAAGTGTCACTAGAAGAGTGTAGGTTCCTGTGAATAGGCTACCATAAGTGTGTCTCAAAACACCTTTGATAGTTTCTTCCTCCCTGTATCTCTACAGACCCCTGACTCACTGATACAGAAGGGTTTGCCACATCAGATGAAGTGTATGGGCACTGCTTCTTGGTGAAAAGTGTATGTTCAGGCTGAGTGGGTCATCATTTTTGGTGCATCACCTTTTTATTTTTAGGTTTAGGTTCTATTTTCAGCATCTTTCTCCCTTTTCATCCCCCCTTTTCCATTTATTTGTTAGTAGTAGGGAATCCAGGGCCTAAAAGATACATCAGAGAGAGCTAGCCCTTATCTAGAGACTCTCCCATCAAGCTTCACCAGTCCCACAGGCCAGAAGGGAGTTTCCATTGTTTCATGTGGAAGGCAAGAGCTCGGCCTCCTACCCAGGGTGCAATCCACTGCGTCAATAGTTTTTGGCACACTCGGTGGGACCAGCTAGGACAAGTTATGTCCAAAGAGTTAAAGAATTTTTGGTGTGTTCTTCAACTAACTAGCCTTTAGAGGCTTTTGCATCAACACCAATGGTGACTCTGAGTTGAATCAGCTGGTTAAGCAGTCTTGGTGTCATCAAGAAATTACATTTTTTGAATAACTTTGGTGGAGCTCAGATTATTATGGAACCACCTCAAACTCCAGCATTACTTCCTTCATTGTTAAAGGGTAACTATGAGAGCTATTTGAGGTGATTCCATGAATATTCTGAGCTTGATCAAAACACATGAAGAAATACAAGGTACATGGTTCTAAGTAATGGATTATACATGGCAAAATGTGCTTTCATTTGAAGCAGCTCTTCCTGTGCATTAGTAGGCCCTTCCTAGTCTTCCTCAACTCTCTCAGATCACTAATAATGATGGAAAGCTCCTGAATTGGAAGGAAATAGTGGAATCATGGGGCAGGAAAGAGGAGAAGAAATTTTTTGCTCAAAACCTTGAAAAAGATGAAGTTGCTCTTACTCATGACGATGTTGGTGACCTCCAGGAAAGGCTCTTCCAAGAAGATATAGCCAAAAGAATTATAGAGTTAGAATCCAGAGAGAGATTCCTCAGCCAATGTGTGATGGATGATTTAGACCCAATGGCACATTCCATGTCTAAACACACCCCATCTACACACCCCCAAGAGAGCTATTAGGCCACACCTAATATAGATGAAGTGATAGCCAAATGGAAGGAGTAGAATCATTCGATTCTATCTCAAGGATTACCTCTTCTTCCACATGGTTTGTTCACTTCACCCCTTCTCAACGAGGAACCTATTTTGTAGGAGGCAAGTGAGAAAGAAAAGATCCAATTTGTAGCTCTTCAAGAGGCTATCATGAGCGACAATGAAGAATAAATCATCATCGATGTTACTTGTGAAGACATCATCAGCAATGGAGAAGACTCAAGTCATGCATACATGCAAATGTTCTAGCAATATGAAGAGGAATGCAAGCATGGTGAGCTCTCTCCCCCTTTGTTTGATGAACTTCCTTGTTACGTAGATGAGGAGGATGACTATGCCAAGGAGCCTAAGTTGGAAGAGGATCAGATGAATGTATTTAAACAACTAGAGACTCTAATCCTTGAGCAGGAAAAGGAGAGGTTGGTCTCTCTTGAGGAAAATCTTGAAGAAGAGAGTTTTGAAGAAAAGGGTGATGTTCTGTGGGATGAACAATTAGTTTGTGATTCCATTTCAGACATCACAACAGTCACCCTTCTTCAAGAAGGCCAAGAGGGAGTAGAGGATGAGTTTGACAGGATCTTCAACGAAGCATAAGGAAATGGGTCAAACCATGGTGCATTACAAAGGGATTGTGAAAATTAAAGGGCTTATGGTGATGAGCCAACAACCATTGATTTCTTGGTGAAATGTACTGGCATGAGGGACTAGCATTCAATAAGCTTCCAAAAAAAAAAGAATACATGTATGTTGGAAGCATGTTTGATTCTAATCCACTCAGATGCAAGCCAATCAAGGTGGCAGGCAAGAGGAGTAGGTCACCAACTCTCCATTTCATTCAACCACTTGCCTAGCAACATAAGTTTCCTAGCCAGGAAGGGGACTTAAGAAGTTTTCCCTTTGATCTAGGAGGGAGGCAAATATACCTGGTTAGTTATACATAGTAGTTTGCTTTTAGTTTCTTTTCCTATTTTCCCTAAGTGTAGTTTGCACAAGTAGTGTTTTTAGCCTTGTGTGTGTTTTCCCTTGTGTTTGGGGTAAAAGGCTTCATGATTGATTTTGAGATCTATAAAGGTGGTTTCTAACTCTTTCAAAGCTACATTCTGACTCTGTGCCCAATGGACTAAAAGGCAATTGGTCTCTAAGCATAGCAGGCATGCTTCCCCTGGGAGTCGCTAATTTGTTGACCATTTTTGGCCCAATAGGCCAAAAACCGGTCCCCCTTTTTCCGTGCTATTTTGAGCCAGTAATTTTTTGGTTTTTCACAAGTCTTGGAAGTTTCTATGAACTCTATAGGAATTTCTATGGACTCTGCAAGAATTTTCTACGGACTATGCAGGCATTTCTATGGACTCTGCAGGTCCATTTCTACAGACTTTGTAGGCATGGATTTCTATGGACTCTATAGGAGAAGATGAATTATCAACACTTAGGTACAAAATGGACCAATTCAAGTTCCCTTGCGAAGGGTAGTTTGGGACTCAAGAGCCCTTGTAGAGGGTAGGGAACATTTGCAAAGAGGCCACAGAGAAAAGCTGGAAAGGTAAGTTTCCTTCAGATTTTTTGTTTGAGGCAAAGGAAATGCCCTTTGGAAGGGTCATTTCCAATTTTTCTGAAGGGCACTTTTTCAAGGTAGTTTGAAGAAGCAAAGGAAGAAGTCCTTTAGACTTTTTTCCAAAGGAATTCCTTTAGACAAAAAGTCTGAAGGAATTTAGAAGGGTCCAAAGCGTGAAATTCTGAAGAAAAGCAAGTGAAAAGACTAAGACAAGAAGAATAATTTCTTCAAACTTTTTATCCAAAGGAATTCCTTTGAAAAAAAAGTCTAAACAAATTCAAGGAAGCTACATCCAAAAAAGCTGACGAAATTTTTGAAGGACAATTTCAAAGTGACAAGGCAATTCTTGCAGACTTTTTGTCTGTGGGAAAAAGTTTGTGGAAAAAAGTCCCACGGGAAGAGGAGCCCAAGAACGCAATGACCCACCAAAAAGATAGCCTGAGGGCTGAAGGAGCCAAAAAGAGATAGTGCAAAAGTGGATAAATAGTCCAGGTGGCAAGGAGGAGGTGTCAACTCAGGGATTTATTCCTACAGTTGGAATAGTGCTTGCCAAGTGGTCATCAAATGGTGTGAATAGTAAGCAACGTGGCCTATTCTATTTATTTTGCATTGATGAGTAGACAAGCCACGTAAATGCCTTGAAGGGAGTAGTCTATTTGAAAAAAAGAGGTAAGGCCCATGCTTTCAAATTTAATGTTGGAATGCCAAAGTCAAAGCAGGAGCTGACAATCAAACGACTTCCTCTTCCTAAGGCTCAAAATGCACATGGGCCAGCTTGTCAAGAGTGCCAAAGTCTTTTCAAAAGAAGCACCAATTTCTTCTCCTCTTTCTATATATTGTAAAAAATTCTCATCTGAAAGGGATCAATCTCTCAGCCTTAAAGCAAAGCTCTGCCCAAAAATCTCCCGAGCTTGTAAGGCAGAACTCTGCCAGATTTTACCTTGAATCAGGGCTTAGCATTTTTTACTTCTATTTGAGCTTGCACTTTTGGATGTGTCTATGCATTTGTTCTATGTTAAGTCATTTTACTTATGCTTTTTCAGGGTGATTTTAGCATGTCTAGTGCATGGTGAGTTTCTCTTTTGCAAGTTTGCTAGAAGTGTCACTAGAGGAGTGTAGGTGCCTATGAATAGGCTGCCAAAAGTGTGTCTCAGAACACCTTTGATAGTTTCTTCCTCCGTGTATCTCTATGGACCCCTGACTCACTGATACAGAAGGGTTTCCCACATCAAATGAAGTGTATGGGTGCTACTTCTTGGTGAAAAGTGTATGTTCAGGCTGAGTGGGTCATCATTTTTGGTGTATCACCTTTTTATTTTTAGGTTTAGGTTCTATTTTCAGCATCTTTCTCCCTTTTCATCCCCCCCCCATTTTCCATTTATTTGTTAGTAGTAGGAAATCCAGGGCCTAAAAGATACATTAGAGGGAGCTATCCCTTATCTAGAGACTCTCCCCTCAAGCTTCGTCGATCCCACAGGCGAGAGGGGAGTTTCCATTGTTGCATGTGGAAGGTAAGTGCTCAACCTCCTACCCAGGGTGCAATCCACTGCGTCAAAAATCCCCTCACCCTTATGGGGATTAAGGACATTTTACATACATAATAAGATTATGTAAGTAACCTATATTTCCTTTTAACTCTATTTATTGAACTCTGTCCTCTCTCATTCAACACACTAAAGTTCACTAATTTTATCTTGAGATTTCTATTTTATAGATTGAATCCCATCTCTATTCTCTATTCTCTTGTCTTCCATTGAGATTTTATTTGGATAATTTTAATTTGTAATCCTTCTTTATAGATGTTGGGTTTTCTTCAATTTAATGGTTTCCCAACTTGACAAATCTTTTCTCTTGTGTTTTCTTTTAACTTGTTATTGAGGTAATATTATTTCATTTATGTATTCTTTATTTCATGCTTTCAACATTCTTTTAATAATCTTGGAATAATTAATAATATGGTATTAGTGCATGAGTTTTTTTAACATTGATCTTTGAGTATGTGTAGGTGGCATGATACCATGTTACAAATTATACAAAGATTCATATTTTTTTTTTAAATTTTGTTGTGTAAACTAAAACATAATAATTTGGATTTGTTTACAACTCTACATGATAAAATATTAAAGTTATAAATTATTTAAGTTTTTATAAACTTGACATTTGACATTTTAATTCTTAAAGTAATAGTTTTAAATGCTTTGTTTAAAAAAAAATCAAATCCATGATCAAATCCTTTCTCAAAACCTTAGAAAAAAAGACATTTCTCTTATAATTGAGATATTTTGTGTTATTTTTTATTAATTGGTATAAAATTTAAATTTAAAATTGGTTTTTTATGATTTGATAAATTCTTTATGTATAAAATTGGCCTTATTTTTAGCATTTAAGATTTTTATGCAAAAAATATTTTTAAAACTAATGATATTCATAATCTAAAATGCCAAATTGCATGTCAAAAATGAATTTTAATGCTTTAAAATCTTCATTCAATGATAAATTTGAAACTATGCAAACCTATTTAATGTAAACATGGAGAACATAGATAATTTTATTGATACACTCAATGTGAAAATTACATCTATTTATCTTAACGATGCTTCTAATGTTAAATATGCTTCTAGAAAAACTTGCATTTGTTTGCAAACTCATTTTTCTAACCCTGAATTAAAAATCATGTACTCAATGTGTGATAATGAAGGTGGTCTTGGAAAACATTAAAATGGCATTGTTGAACTCATTTTATTTAAATATAATGCAAATTTTGTAGGGCTTGGTTTTAATTCCTCTAATGATAATGTGAAGTCATATTGTCCCACTCATCGAAGGACACCATAGTAATTTTCAATCACATAAGACTTCGGTTGGTTATAATGCTTTTCATGCTCATACTTTGGTTAAAAATAGTAAAATTATGAGCATTGTGGTTAACATAAGCATTATATTTATAAATGTTATAAATTACATCTATGTGAATCTTGTGGTAATTCAACTCGTGATATTTTTAAATGTTAGAAAACTAAAACACCTCATTCAAAGGTCAAACAATTTGGCTACCAAAAATTATGGTATATTCTTGAGATTTTTATGTGTGTTCTTTTGATAATTCTTCAATTTATTCAACTAGGATATCTTTTGCTAAAAATGAGAAATATTTTTTGTCTCTATTTATATAAGTTTAAAACTTAAAAAAATTATGCATTCTTTACTTTTCACTTACTTCTTCTTGTAAGTTTTTAAGGAAATATGTTTTTTTGAAGTTAAATATTTTTGACTAACTTTTTTTCATGCATGATTAAACAATTTTTATGGAAATTGTCTTTTACTCTTTTTGCCTTTTATTAGCTCTACTTTTATTACATTATATGTATGTAGATAATTTCATGGCATTTTCAATTAACATTAAGATTGGCGTAAGATTTTCTTTTGAAGGTATAGTGTATCATTTATTACTTTTTTTTCTTTGTTAGTCTTTGTTCTAATACATATTGGCCTTCTTGTTCGAAGACGCTTCTTGGAGATTATTGATGATCATTTTGTAAATTTTTTTTTATGAAATCTATTATATTCTTTTTTCTCTCTCAAATCAACATAGCAATTGTAATTCTTTTCAAAGGAAGTTTTCATTAAAGGGAAGTATTATGTAATGTCATATCCATTCTTTGTATAAGGTTTATCCTTTTTATAACCCTAAAATAAAGTTGAATTAGGTGTGTTAGATATTAGTATTTATTTAGGTTAGTTTAGGTTAATATTAAGTCTATTTTATTTGTGCATTTCTTATTATGAGAAATTCACTTTATCTCGAATTTATGAGATGTCACATATATTTGATACTTTTATAAGAAAATTTTGAATTAAATTTACATGTAACTCCCTTTACAATATACACAAGCATAATCCTTGCCCTTATATGGATTATGGATATTTGATACACACAAGAAGTTTGTGTAACTCCTCTTTCCTTCTATCTCTATTTATTAAGTTCTCTCCTCTCTCATTCAACACACTAGAGTTCACTAGTTTTATCTTGAAATTTATCTCTTATGGATTGAGGCCCATCTCTCTTTACTTTTTGGTCTTCCATTGAGATTTTATTTGTGATGGGGAATCAATAACAACAAACTATGATTCCACTTGTCAGGATCTTGCTCCTCAATAAGAGCACAATATGATTACCTTGTATAAGCAACTAAACACGGAATTATACCAAAATGAACAAGTAACTAGAATTCACAAATATCACAGAATATGAGAGACAATACACAATCTTGTATTAATACTCATCCAGAAAGAAAATACAATAAAGAAGATGCCACTTCTTCTTCCACCTCTGTGAGGCTTCCCACACCTCAAGGGTTTAGTAATTCTCAATCAAGAGTTCACTCTCCTACCAAAAACAGTCCCAACACACAACTCAAACACAGAATTGGTGTTCACCTCCAACCAGTCAGTAATAACCCTGCCAGTACACAAGTACTCAAAGTACTTCAAGTAGATCTCCCATGAACTTGCAACAACCTGCAACTCAAATAATCTTACTTATACATGTAGAACTTCTCCTTGATCTTGCAACAACCTGTAGATCAACCTGTTCTTACAATTGGAAGGATATACCTTGCTTTCCTCTATTTGCTCATGATTACAATACATGTCAATGGGTCTATAAATAGATCCCAGACTAAACCATAACTTAGAATCTTAATTTAGACACACAACTCAAGACTTGAAATAGCCTTTATATGCAAACACTCAGTTCAATGAACTAACTATTCGTGCAATGAATAGTTTTGGAATTGTACAGGTGATCGAGGTCGGTCCCTATTTGACTGGAGGTTACCGACGTCAGCCGACTCCTGCCGATGCCGGTTTCCCTTCTGCACTAAATATGACCGACGTCGGTTGTGCTGCCGATGCCGGTTTCTCTAGAACTTAGTAACCTCCTCCATGTCTGCAAACAGTTGAAGCTTTTAGCTCCACAACCTAATAATTTGGATAGTTTTACTTTGTAATCCTTATTTATAGAAGTAGAGTTTTCTTCCATTTAATGGTTTCCCCACTTGAAAAATATTGTCTTGTGTTATCTTATGGATTATTATTAAGGTAATGGTTGTCACTTGGATTTGAACCCATTGAGGAGATGTCTCAACTCTCCTCATCTAAGTGGTACAATGGAAACATCTCACTTGTTGTGGGTAATCAATTTTATGATATGAATATCTAGAAGCCCTAGTTCCCTTGATGTATTCTTTGAAACACTTTTTCACTTATCAAATTTGCATGAAAAGGGTTAAGAAGAAAAACTTATAAATATAAAAGGTGATGAAACAATATATAATTTCCTCATATTGAAAGAACTTATACTAATTATAGTAAATCAAAGCTTCTTTCACACAAAACTCACAATTCAAGATAAATTATTACATTGATGTTTCATATGCTAGGTTCAAGAGGTATATTGATGTTTAAGAGGCATGATGAATGATCCTTTAGAGAATATAATCTTAGAACACTTATAAAACAATTATACACTAAAAAAGACCTATAACAATTACTCTTATGCACACTTGGTGAACAATCAAGGATAACATGCTAGAAATGATCATCTTCTACTAGACAAGACTAACAAGATTAAAACAAAACTCAATTGTACATAATGTAAGTATGAAAATTCACTTTTTTATTGATTCAAGATTCATTAAAATATAAAATTGCCTAGGGTTTCACCATTAACCAATAGAGGCTGCTCAAAAGAGCCAAAAGAGTCACTATTTATAACATTTGGGAGAGGGGTAAGACAAGGGGAGTCAAAAGGTTGCTTAAACACATGTAAAGATGAGAAAAGAGGTTAAATATGAATGAGAAGGATATGTGAAATGAACCATGCAATGTGAGGAAGTAAAAATGTCTACACAAGTCATGAAACTCATGAAAAGTGGTATAAACTCCTTGTGTTGGCTTAGAAAACTATCTTCATCATCCACACTTATTTTAACATCCCAAAAATTACTATGGATAGGTATGATGATTATAATGAGAGGGAAGTATTTTATAAATGCCTCTCCATTCATTGGTTGTAGTCCTACCCATCTAGAATCTATTGGAAGTGAGCTATCCCTGCCTATAGTTTAAAAAACTCTCAATTCAATCACCCCTCACTCTTTGCCTCAACATGGGATTAGATTTTAAATAAAAATAAATGGGATGGAGTGTATGAAACTTGATAAGAATCTTCATAGCCTTATAATACTTGTTTAGACCTTAAAAAGCCATCCACTTGAATTTTTCACACTTCTCACTATCATGCTCACTATGCCAGTTTTGACTGGCTAAGATGAGATCTATTGTTTGAGAACATAGGAGTTTTTAAAATGAATTAAATTAATATAGTGAGTTATTAAAATTATATATCTTCCTCTCAAACTTGATTTCATCTCTTGAATATTCATAGAACCTACACAATGCACAAAATTATCAAAGAAATCCATTATGTACCATGTTCGTACAGGTAGGGTAGCATAAAAATTTATGAGGATGATCCTTGAAACTTAATATGAAACATAATATAAATTTAATGTTAATTTTTTCCTAAATGGATAGCTGTTCAAGCTTGTTTTCTCCATCAGGTCTCTTTCAAGGGTTTAGTAGGGTTTTAGGTCCATTTTCTCCTTAAGCTTTATTCATAAATACCTGACATTGGAAATGATAAAAATTACACAAAAATGATGGAAAGGTCCCAAAATAACCTCTCCAAACTCTTTTGGTCTCCATGGAAATACTCAGAGAAGATATGAGCATTGAAAACTAGCCTATCAAGCTTGTTTTCATAATTCCTACATGCTTAGACTGTCTCAGAGCTAAAAGTATATTTTATATAGGTTTATCTACATAAAAAAAGATAAAAAATGTCTAAATACATTAAATAAACATGTTACAACCATATAAAATTCTCACCAGGAGTTATAAGTGAAGTTAGACCCCCAATTAGCTCTAGGTCACTTCAAGGCCTAATACCCTTAGCATTCACCCTACTAGTTTTGGATATTTGGACTTATCTCTCATGGTTGGCATAGTGTATCATGATTTTTCACACATAATTAAATCTCAAAAATTCATCACATAAATTCCAAAGCACTCCTTTTCATTTCTTCCTTTCATTCACCAACTAGGCCTAATTGGAACTTGTCTAGTTGGACTGTATGCACAAGTGTTTTGACCATTTTGAGAGATCTAATATTTGGTTAGTATTTAATATAACATATTTACATTTTACATACCTTAAAAGATTATTATTGAGGTTACCAAAGCTTTATATCAAATTTTCCACCCTCTTTGGCTTCATTTGCACGTTTTGCCAAACCTTGATTTTTCTTGATTGACCAACATTTGAGACAAAATAGTGAGGTATATCCCTATTCCAAAATGAAAAATGAAGATTTTGAGAGTTTTATAAGGTCCTGATGAAAATTTTTACCAAAGGGATAATCTAGATTAATCCATTTAGGCACCTAATCAATTCAATTTACCCAAAAAGGCCTTTAAAAGGACTATTTTCTTGCATTTTTTACTTCCACCTAAGAATGACATATAAATTATAAATACAAGATGATTAGGTTTATTAAAAATGTTATAAACCTAAAATTCATGCTAAAAAATCTTTAAATTCATCAAAAAATTCTCTTCTCCCTTAGATTCCTTATTCTTACCCATTGAGCAACATGGGTTCCTAGTGCAACTGTAGGAATTGCTACCTTTGGGATAGTATGAAGAGTAGGTGTTCAGCTTGAAAGGAGTCAAAGAGTATTTAAAAATATGTTATTGACATATCTTGGATCATTCTCAAGTTTTTTACAAACCCTCTCCCTCTTCCTAAGCATATTCACTTCTTACCTTCACCAAGACTACACACTCAACTGTAGGTGCATACAAGGCCTTAAGAGGTTAATTTAATCTTGATTCACATTGAAAATATTTCATATAGGTAATAATGATATTTATGGAGGTTTTTATATTATTTTTTCATCATTACAATCCCTTTTATACTCTTTACATTTCACCTTGAGCTTACCCACTGAGTTGTCCTCCTCCTAACTGTGATACCTTGTTCTTTGATTCCTGTAGGTGTGTGTGAGATCTAATTGAGTTTGGTCATGGTATGTAAATGTTATATTTGAATAATTAAGGTCAAAAAGTGTCAAATAATACCTAATATCACCTTATATGGGATAAAACACCATCAAAACACCTTACCAACCCACTATCTATCTTCCTAGTTGTAGGTGCATATTTTCCTTAAGAAGGGACACCTGTAGGTGTCCATGAAACTTGAAACACCATAATCCAACATCAAAATAATTATCCTCATGACTATTTTTACACTATTAAATAAATTTAACCATTATATCCATGAGAGAATGCATTTTTTCTCCTAAGATGTCAATTGTCATTCAAACTTTAAATCATGTAGATATAAATGTAAGATTTTAGTGCTTTTAGAGGCATCTTTGAGACCTTAAAATTCTATCTTATACTCACTTTATAACCTAAATTATTGGAAAAAATACTCTCCATGATAGAAGCTATCATATTTACCTATTTATATGTTTCAAAACTCTTTTTGACCTTGCTCTAAGATATCCACAAAACACCTTGGACCTCAATTTTAACAATTTTGGGAAACCTTCCTTGAGCTCAGTCTTTGTTCCTTCCAACATGATTTACACCTTATTTTATCCTTTTTAAACCTCATATTTATTTTTTTATGATAAAAAATAATTATATAAAATAAAATAGGGTCTTATCACATTCCACCCTTTCATACAAGTGCCTTCATGGCTCTTGAGGTACCACCTCTAGGTGGGCATTAACATACATAGGTAGTAAGCATGAAATTTTGGGTAGTATACAAAATGGATAGGTTTTTAAACACATCTATTCCTTCACAAAGCATACCAGTGCACCCTTATAAATATTAAGAGATTAAAATACATATCAATCTTTTCACCTCTCAACATGATGTCATTAAAAGGCTCTTGTAGGTGTGCATTTGTTGTATGGAGGCAGTAAACATGGAATGAAGCAACAAGGGTGAATTAATTGTCTCAATAATGACTAAAACTCAATGTAAATCCTTAAAATTCATTATTTTTATTAAGGATGTCTTAATACAAGCTCCATAACACTATTCCAATGTGAAAACCTCTAGCAAACATCTGGAATAGAGTAGACAGGGATGTTTGATGACTGGTTGGTGTGGTGAATGAGCTTGTAACCAAAATTTCACTTTTAAAAAACATATAAATGAACTCTCTCCAGATATTAATTAATTGGATAACTAATAAACCTTCATTACCATTTCATGAATAAGCTAAACTATCTCCATACATATGATTGCAAGTAAAATTAAGCAAAGAGTTGACTATGAGGAATGACAAGACTAAAAGTTGTCCAAATCATGATGTGATGAAATAAACTTAGGAAGAGGTGATAATAAGGCCTTGAAACCAATTTAATACCATATTTTATTCACATAAGACCTTTTTATGAAACCAACATTCTACAATAAGGAAGAAATTGACTGCAACTACACAATGGTGACACCTTCCTACAACATGAGATAAATTGATCATAAAAATAACATGAAACATGAAACTTAAAATGGAGAGAATATAAAAATAAAGTAAACATAATTTAGATTCAAAATCATCAACTGATTTGTATGGACTTGTCCAAAATGAAGAAAAATCTATAAGCTACAAAAAATAATGACAAAAAAAACATAGTCAACTTGTTAGAGATGGTTAATAAAGTATGGTTGACCAATACTTGAAATATTGATATTTAAATTAAGGTATTTTAGTGTAATACTACCTCCAAAAATAATTTGAGCTGAAACCTCTTCATCTATCTGTACTAAGCACAAACCTGTTGGTCACTTCTGTGTGTCTAGAAAGGCAAAAAAAGAGCATACTAGTTTTATCTTAAAAATGAAACTTAGAGATCATGTTAAGCATGTAAATTAATGTAATAAATATTAATAGACATCAAATGACCTTCTCCCATGTTTCACCCTCCCTCATGGGCCGTACAAGTGCCAAACTCCCCTTTTTTAGTTGATTACTTGATCTTTAGCTAGATAACCTACAAGATTATGATTGAACTGATGTTACTAATAGGAAATCTGACATATTGGAATTTTTAAATGAAAATAGGACACCTATACACCTTGGGAACCATTTTGTTTGCATTTATGACCCCTAAAATCCTACTAAATGACCCAAAATGATAAATAAACTAATTAGACCATGATTAAGACTAAAAAGACATTAAATAACATCAAAAGGATCATAACATACCCTATGAAAAAGTATTAGACCTATAAAATATATAAAAAACCAAAATTTTTACCTATAGGGGTCCAAATTTAACCTTGAAGTTAAATTTGGTCAATAAGTTGGTGACTCATAGGGGTAGTATGCCTGCTATACTAAAGACCAGATGCCTTATCCTATCCATGTGATAAGGAGTAAATGAATTATTGAAGAAAACTAGAATTTAATTTCCTAAAACACACAAAAAATAACCACAACACACCAAGCAAACACAAGACACTAACAAGACCCACATATGTGCATAAGCACTTGGGGAAAACAAGAAAAACAATAGCTATGTACAAAAAGAGAGGAGAACCTTAGTAGAAATGTTTAATATATATCCCATTTACTGGGATATGAATCTCCTCTCCATTCAAATTTAAGAGTTGAAAATCATTGTGTTTCTTGCATTTAGTGATGACATAAGGGCCACTCCATAAAGCATCAAACTTTGTGTGTTTTCTAGGCTTAGCCCTATTTTCATCCCACTTTAGAATAATGTCCCTCTCTTGGACACTTCTTGGAATGGATTTCTTATCAACATATCTCTTTGTTTGATCTTGATGATATCTCATAGTTTGCATAGCTTAATCCCTTGTTTCTTCAAGCTTCATCAACTCACACAACCTGACCTCCATGCTTTCATTTTCCATTAGCTCCAGTTGGTAAGTGAGATCCAAGGCTGGTAAATCAAGTGAAATAGGTAGTCCACCTTCTCTCCCATAATCAAGTATATATGGTGAGTTTATAATGGCTCTTTTGGGGGTGATTCTATCATCCCAAAGAGTTATCTTCAACTTAGAATGCCAGATTCTTTGGATTTTCTCCATTATCCTCTTGATAATCCTAATTAGATTCTTATTATTGGACTTATCTAGTCCATTCCATTGTGGATAATAGTTTAAGGAAGTACTAAGATAAATACCATGTTTCAAATCATGCTCAATTGTCTTCATTTCAAGGAAAGCTAATGCATTGTCTTAAATTATTATTGAAGGAGTCCCAAACCTTGTCACTATGCCTTCATAGAAGTCTAAAACTAAACTTTAATTTGATTCCTTGAGAGCTATATCCTCCACCCATATTTTAAAGTAATCTATAGTAGTCAACACCCACTTATGGCCAACACTAGAAGGTGGGCTGATTAGGCCTATGAAATCTAGACCCCATTCCATAAAAGATCGGTCTACTTGTATTGGATGAAGATGCAAGGCTGTAATATTTTGATTACCATCAAAGAGAGTAAATTTTTGAAATTTTATTACCCAATCATGGGTGTCTTTGAAAAAAGTAGGCCAAAAATATCTAGCTCTCATAATCTTAGTAACTATGTTTCTTAGAGCAAAGTGACCACCATCTGGTCTATCATGAAACTCAAGCAATATCTTCTCAACCTAATCTAATTCAACACATCTCAATAACACATCTGAGAAGTCCTTAATAAACAATACTCCATCAATAAGTACATAAGAAATATATTTTAATCTGAAGTACCTTATTTTGGTTCTATCTAGGCCTTGTGGACACTCACCAATTTAAAGAAAATGGGTCATTTATTGTGTCTAAATCCTTATTGATGAAGATGAAGATATCATAGGATCATCATAAAGTGATAAAAAAACCTCTTTTTATTCCTTCAAATCTGAAGAAAGGTGATCACATAATCCCTTCCCTTTCACTAGCTTGGTTGTCTTGATTTCTACATCATACTCCATCAATTTTGTGATCCAACCAACCCTTTTTTCATTCAAATCTCTGCTCAAAAGGAAGTCTTTGACACTATGATGAGGTACCAATATATGAATCTTGTTTTTAGACAAGATATGACTAAAATTATTTAGACTTATAACAACTGAAAGTACTTGCTTCTCTACATAAGTATATCTTACCTCATAGCCTTCCAATCCTTAACTTAAGAAGGCAATAAGCTGCTCCAATTTTTCTTCATTTGATTGAGTGAGCATGGAAAATATTACCTCTTCATTTACAAAGGTATACAAGTTGAAATCTTTTGATAAATTAAGACTTTCAAGAGTTGGGGATTGAGCAATAGCTTACTTGATCTCTTCAAAACTCTCCTTCCTTCTCCTTGTCCAAGTAAAAACTTCATCTTTACTTAGCCTGGAGGTTAGAGGTTTGACTAGATTGGAAAAATTAAGAATAAACCTCCTTATGAAATTGTTTTTTCTAAATAAACTTTTCAAATATTTCTTATGTTTGGGCAAAGTAAATGCCAAGATTGCAATCACCCTTTCAGGATCTATAGATAGGCCTTTCTTTTAGACAATGTGTCATAAAAGTTTGCCTTCATGGACAAAAAACACACAATTATTTGGGTTAAGAGAGATTAAAAAATCTCTACATTATAAAAAATATATCTAAGGTGATTCAAATGGTCCTTTGCATCCTTATATAAAGCTGTGCTATCATCAAGATACACCAACACTATATCATTTATTAGACCTTGAAAAGCCATATGCATTACATGTTAAAATGTTACTCCAATATTAAACAAACCAAAAGGCATTTTCCTATAAGTATATGTACCCCATTTTATGGCAAAGGCTATCTTGTATTGGTCACCTTCCTTTACCAAAATCTAATTATACCCTAAGTATTCATCAAGGAGTGAGAACCTTTCACTACCTATCATAACTTGCAAAATCTATTTCGTGGAAGGAAGAGGATAATGATCCTTCAAGGAAACTCTATTCAAGTCTCTAAATTAAACACAACCTGATTTACCCATTCTTCTTCCTTATTGGGACTAAGTTTTCCAACCATGATGAGTGCTTAATAGGAAAAATAATCTTAGACTCAATCAACTTTGTAAGCTTCTTTCTCATGAGAGGCTCAATCTTAGGATTAATTAGACTTTTCCTTTGCTTGATAGGCTTAACATTCTCATCTAGCTGTATGGTATGTTGAGCCAAGTTTGGATCAAATCCTTTTAAGTCACTATATTCCCATGAGAAAACATCAAAAAATTCCTTGCATAACTCAATGAAAGCATATCTTTCTTCTCTAGTACATACCTTCCCAAGAGAAAGCAACTTATCTTTGAAGATTTGTACTCTCTCATAATTTTCTTGCTTAGTAGACATGATTACCTTTTCCATCTTCAACTGATCATCATAATTAAATATAATCTCAAGTGTGACTAAGCCTTTAGGGAGTTTATTTGTCTTCAATTGTACAATATACCCTCCAAATTATTATTGTAGTTTGGACTATTTATTTAACAAAAAATTCAACCTCCTCTTATACAAAAAGAGATATTTGTTGGTCACTATCAAACACTTTCCAATTAGTGACATTATTAGGTATAGAGAGCCTTACAATCACTTTGAGATGAGGCTGGTTCTTATCCTCTCATATCCCCTTTGGAACATCAAATTGAGCTCCAATTGCTACCAACCTATTAGCATGTTTGTTATCCTCTCTTGGTATAGATTGAATTTTTAAAGCTTGGAAATCCTCCAAAATATCCCACACTTTATTGTTATAGGACTTAAGTAAGGAGTTTTTAGTCATATTTTAACCTCTCACTTGATTCACAACCAACTCACTATCACCATAGACTTGTAACTCTTTCACACCTCTTTTCCTAGCCCAATCAAGGACATAAATTAGGGCCTCATATTCTACCATATTACAAGTACAACTGAAGTGAAATATGAAAGTAGAGTAATAACTTTCCTTGGATGTAGAAACTAACATTACTCCACCACCTGATCCAACCTTGCTTCTTGATCCATCAAAGAAAATCTTCCATAAACCATCCATGTTTTTATTTGGATTCATCAAATTTTGAATGAAAGAGTCCTCCTCATGAAGGAAATACACTCCAAGGAAAGATTCTTACATGAATATGTAAGGATCATGTTCATAGTGCTTAGTTTCCCATTCATCTAAATATAAATTAGAAACTCCTTCAAGAGAAGAGGTTGGAGATTGATCCATGTGAAGTTCTTCCTCATCAAGAATAACATAATTGACATTTTTAACCTTAGGCATGTAAGGATGTAAATGATTGTGATGAATAGGTTCAGATTCAATCTTCACCTTGGTACCATAATTTGTTCTAAAAACCATATATGATCAATTAGCTTCCAAGTATCCACCTATCTTGGTTGTAAAATCTCTTGACAAACAAAGAGCAAAGTATGGAGGTAAATTTGAAAAAACCACATCATTAGGGATGTGAAAATTAGGATAATCATTTAAAATTAAATTTAAATCCTTGACTATTCCCAAGGTATTTTTAGGGGACCCATGCAATTATATAACTCATTTAGCCATTGGTTTATACTTGAGGCCTAGTTTATCCGCTATTGACTTGGGCATAAATGAAATAATAGACCCACTATCTATGATGAAATTTTAAACTAATCAATCACCAATGATCAAGGATAGATAAAAAGGATGAGTCTTATTAGTTTTCTTTACTTTTCCATCAATGGGCTAAGTTTCATTCACCAAGATAACATTTTTAGTCCTACCTAATCCAACTTATTTACCTAGTCCAACAATTACTTTTGAAGGATATATTTTTGTCCCAATATTTTCAATGAATCCCATAATGAAATATTCATGTGTAACTTCTTCATTTGATCCACAACATTTATATAAGGATTACTCATCTTGAAAGGCTCTTTGGAAGCACTAGTACCTTGTGGTGTATCATGTGAAGATGGTTGTGTAGGCGCTGACCTTGCATTCTAAAACTTCTGATTTTCTGACACCTTAGGAGCTGAATTAGACACAAATAATATTGGAGGTGATTTAGGAGTCAAAACATGTCCTTGAGTTTCCCCTTGTGTCTCTTCAACAACCCTCCTTTTAGATCTCATGTTAGAGGACACACTAGTATTCACATTATTTGAACTTCCCAAATGATTCATGACACAAAATTCCCCTTCCAAGTGATTCATAAGATTAGAATCAGATTTTAATTGTCCATTTTACATTCCATTTTTCATTGGCATCTTAAAAGTGGAAACTTGAGGTATTTGACTACCTTGCATTGTCATGGCTTGACTAGGAATTTCATTATCATATGCAACTTGGCCTTAATTTTGGTCATAGGAAGGATAGAATGGTTGTTCTTGAAAAAATTTGTTTTGAGTGGGAACAAGAGATTTAGAAGATGATGGGGCATTGGGATTGAAACTATGGTAAGGTCTAGTTTGAGTGATTTGACCTTGTCCTTGAGCATTACCTTGAAAAGGAGGCCTACTTATTTTTCCAAACTAATAATAGGTCTGATAAGTTCTATAACTTTGAGCTTATTTCCTTTTGCAGGAAACCAATTCATTAGTAACACTTTGAAGAAAAATCTTGAATTCATGAATCTCATTGGTATGGGTAAGGGTAGATTTTTCTTGACAAATAGGCAAAGGAGCCAAGGTAGATAATGTAACTTGACAAGGAGGCTGAAAATTAGAGAATAATGGCATTGGTGGTATAGGAACAATCTTACATGCTTGAAAAAGATAATTATTAGAATTAATAGATATCTCATAGGCAACAGGTAGTGTATTTCCACCCATAGATTAGATCATCATGGCTACATCACTATTCAATGCTTTTAGGTAGTACAAAAAGGCAAAATTTGGAGTAAGTCTCATAAGGGTTAGGATCCTATCCCATGTCTTTTGAAATATAAATTTAAAATATTGAATGAAATATTGAGGATCCCTCTTGATAGTATTAAATTTCTTAGCTAGAGATAAATAATCACTCTTCTCTTCAAACTTCTTAGACAATAGATTTCCTAGTTCATCCCATAAAGCAATGGAATTTTCAAGTAGAGTTCCATACCAATATCAAGCTTTCCCTTTGAAAGACAATGCTAATAGCCTAATATACACATTATATTGAGTGATATTATGGATGTTTCAAAAGCTTTCCATGTTTTGAATATGTTAAATGGTAGTAATAAGACCTTCTCCACTAAAATATGAAACACTCTTAAGGGTTGATTCAGGAATTTGGTCATATTGGGCAAGATTCAAAGGTGATGATCCAATAAAGGCTACAAAAGGAAGGTTTGTATTCATATTGTAATGTAGGATATGTGTATTAGGGGTTGAACTAAGTAGAAACCTAGACTTATTAAACACCAAATCCCTTGAACAAGGATGAGTATTCATAAAACTAAATCTTTTGACAAAATACAAAGGCAATTGCACAAACTCAAAAGGTATACCTTTAGAAATAGATCTGGTGGTCAATTTTGGCATGGAAATTAAGAACTGATTAGCAACCAAAGAGTCTAAAACTTAGTGGAGTTTCTAGGTAATAAAGGTAGATATTCTTATGATTGCAAATATACCAAGACCAACACAAATCTTGGACAATCTTCTAGGACTTAGAGTCCCCGCCTGACATGCCAAAAATTGTTGTCACTTGGATTTAAAACCATTGAAGAGATGTCTCAGATCTCCTCATCCAAGTGGCATAATGGAAACATATCACTTGCTATGGGTGATAAATTTGGTGAGATGAATCTCTATAAGGGCTAGTTCCCTTGATGCATTCTTTGAAACACTCTTTCACTTATCAAATTTGAATGAAAAGGGTTAAGAAGACAAAATTAGAAAGATAAAATGTGATGCACCAATATATAATTTCCTCATATTTACTAAACTTATACTACGTAGAGAAAATCAAAACTTCTTTTACATAAAGCTCACAACTCAAGACAAATTGTTACATCGATGTTTCATATACTAGGTTCAAGAGGTATATTGATGTTTATGAGGGATGATGAATGATACTTTGGAGAATATAATAATAGAGAACTTTCAAAACACTTATACACTAAAAGAGAACACTAATGAATATCTATAATAATTACTCTTCTGCATATGTGGTGAACAATCAAGGATAACATGATAGAAAAGATCACCTTCTACTAGACAAGACCAATAAGATTTTAATAAAACTCAATTATATAGCATGTAAGTAGGAAAATTAACTTTTTTATTTATTCAAGATTAATTAAAATATAAAATTGGATAAGGTTTCACCATTAACCAATAGAGGCTGCTCAAAAGAGCCAAAAGAGTCACTATTTATAACATTTGGGAGAGGGGCGAGATAATGGAAGTCCAAAGGTCACTTGGAATCATATAAAGCTAATAAAATAGGTTAAATATGAATGAAAAGGAGATTTTAAATGAACCATGCAATGTGAGGAATTACAAGTGTCCATACAAGTCATGAAACTCATGAAAAGTGACATGAAACTCCTTGTGTTGGATCAGAAAACTACCTTCATCATCCATACCTATTTGAACATCATAAAACTAAATATGGATATGTATTATTATTGGAATGATATATAAGGATTTTAGACATTCATCTTCATGTAATGGTTGTAGTCCTACCCATTTAGAATATGCTAGAAGTGAGCCATCACTACCTATAGTCTAAAAAACTCCCTTTTCGGTCACCCCTCACACTTGGAATAAAAACTGGATTAAATTTTCCATGAAATCCATAGGAGGGAGTTAATTACACATATAAATACTCTCCATATACTTATAATTCCTAGGTAGACCTTAAAAATCCATCCACTTGAAGTTTTCACACTTCTCACTATCATGCTCACAATGCCAATTTTGATTGGCTAAGATGAGAGCTATTATTTGAACACTTAGAATTTTTTTCAAGGCATTAAATGAACATAGTGAGTTATTAAAAGTATATATATTCCTCCCAAAATTTATTACATCTCTTGAATGTTCATAGAACTTGTACAATGCAAAAAACTATCACAGAAATCCATTTTATACCATGTTCATACATGTAGGGTAGAAAAAAATTAATGAGGAGGAGAAATAAAATTAATATAAAACCTCTAGTTACTTTCATTTTCATTTTATCCCAAATGGATAGCTCTCCAAGTTTTTTTCTCCATTGGGTCTCTTCCAAGGGTTTAGTAGGGTTTTAGGTCCATTTTATCCTTAAGATTTTTTCATAAATCCCTGACACTGGAACTAATAAAAAATTACAAAAAAATGATTTTAAAGACCCCTAATAACTTCTACATACTCCTTTTTCCTCCATGTAAATCCTCAGAGAAGATATGAGCATTCAAAACTAGCCTATTGAGCTTATTTTCACAATTCCTTCATGCTTAGACTGTCTCTAAACTAAAATTAGATTTACTATAGATTTTTATACATAAAATAAGATAAAAAATGTATAAATAAATATCATAAACATTTTAAAACTAGATATAACACTCACTAGGAGTTAGAAGTGAAGTTGGACCCCCTCTAGGTCACTTCAAGGCCTAATAGGCTTAACATGCACCCTTCTAGTTTTGGCTATTTGGACTGATCTCTCATGTTTGGGCTTGTGTCTCATGATTTTTCACACCTCATTAAATCTAAAAAATTCATAACATAATTTCCCATAACTTATTTTCATTTCTTTCTTTCATTCACCAACTAGGCCTAATCGAAACTTGTCTAGTTGGATTGTTAGCACAAGTGTTTTGACCATTTTGAGAGGTATAATATTTGGTTAGTATTTAATGGAACATATTTAAATTTTATATACCTCAAAATTTTCTTCTTGAGGTTCCCAAATCTTTCTTTCAAGTTTCTCACCCTTTTTGGCTTCATTTGCTTGTTTTGCCAAACCCTGATTTTTCTTGACTGACTATCCTCTGAGACAAAATAATGAGGTATATTCCTCTTCCCAAACTAAAAATTAATATTTTATGAGTTTTATAAGGTCATAATTAAAATTTTTACCAAATTTATAATCTATATTCATCCATTTAGGCACCTAATCGACTCAATTTGCCCCAAAAAGGCCTCCAAAAGGACTGTTTTCTTGCATTTTTTAATCCCACCTAAGAATGACCTCTCAATGATAAATAAAAGATTATTAGGTTTATTTAAAATTTTATCCACCTCAAATTAATTCTAAATAATATTTAAAATAATAAAAAAATTATCTTCTCCCTTAGATTTCTCATTCTTACCCATTGAGCAATACAGGTTTCCTAGTGCAACTGTACAGATTATTGCCTTTGGGCTAGTAGGAAGAGTAGACGTTCAAATTAAAACAAGTAATATAGTATGTGAAAACACACTCTTAACATATAATGGATAATTATAAAGTTTTTTCCAAACCCTCTCCCTCTTCCTAAGCATATTCACTTCTTACCCTCACCAAGACTACACACTCAGTTTTAGGTGCATACAAGGCCTTAAAAGGTCAAGGTAAGCTTGATTAACATTTACAAGAGTTTATGGAGGTCATAATGATATTTATTGAGGTTTTTATAGGATTTTTTCATCATTCCAATCCCTTCTATACTCTTTACATTGAATCTTGAGCTTACCCACTGAGTTCTCTTTGTGACTATGATACCCTATTCTTTGATTCCTGTAGGTGTGTGTGAGATGTAATTGCACTTGGTCATGATATAAAAAGGTTATATTTGAATAATTAAGATCAAAAAGTGTCCAATATTACCTATTATTATCTAAAACAACATCAAAACACCTTACCAACCCACTGTCTATCTTCCCAACTATACATGCATATTTTCCTTAAGAAGGGACACCTGTAGGTATCCATGAAACTTGAAAAACCCTAATAAAAAATTATAATAATGATAATAATGCCTATTTTCACACTATTAAATAAATGGAACCATTATATCGATGAGATAATTCTTTTTTTGCTCCTGGGATGTCAATTGTCATTCAAACTTCAAATCCTATAGATATGAATGCAAGATTTTAGTGATTTTAGAGGCATCTTTGAGACCTTAAACTTATATCTTATACTAAATTTATAACCTTAATTATTGGAAAAACTCCTCTCCATTCTATAATATATTTTATTTACCTATTTATATGTTTCAAAACTCTTTCCAACCTTGTTGTAAGATATCCACAAAACACCCTTGGACCTCAATTTTCACAATTTTGGGAAACCTTCCTTGAACTCAGTCTTTATTCCTTCCAACATGATTTAGACCTTATTTTGTCATTTTGACACCTCATATAGGTTTTTTATGATCATCACTCATGATAGAAACTAAAAAAGGGTCTTATCGCATTCCATCCTTCCATATAAGTGCCTTCATGGCTCTTAAAGTACCACTTGTAGGTGGGCATTAGCATACACAAGCAGTAAGCATGAAATTTTGGGTAGTATGAAATATGGATAGGTTTTTAAACACCTCTATGAATTAAAAAATAATCCCAATACACCCTTATAAATATTAATAGATTGAAACACATATCAAGCTTTCCACCTCTCAGCATGACATCATCAAAAGGCTCCTGTAGGTGTGCATTTGTTGTATGGGTAGTAAACATGGAATAGAGAAACAAGGGTGAATGAATGGTATCAATAACAACTCAAACTCAATTTAAATCCTTAAAACACATTATTTTTATCAAAGAGGTCTTAATACAAGATCTATAACACTATTCCAACATGAAAACCTCTAACAAACATCTGGAATAGAGCAGGCATGCATGTCTAATGACTTGTTGGTGTGGTGAATGAGCTTGTAACCAAAATTAAAATTTTAAAAAACATAAAAATAAACTATATACAAATATTAATGACTTGGAAAACTGATACACCTTCATTACCATTTCATGAATAAGCTAAACTAGCTCTATACATAGGACTGCAAGTGAAATTAAACAAAGAGTTGACTGTGAGGAATGACAAGACTATAAGTTCCCCAAAGTATGATGTGATGAAATAAAAATGGTAATAGGTGATCATATGGCCTTAAAACATATGTAACACCATATTCTATTCACATGAAACCTCTATATGAGACCAACATTTTGTAACAAGGAAGAAATTGACTACAACTATATAATGGTGACACCTTCCTGCAACATGAGACATATTACTCATCAAAACACCATGAAACATGAAAATAAACATGGAGATAATCTGAGAAGAGATAAAATATCCTATGGAGTAAACATCACCAACTAGTTTGTATGAACTTGTCCAAAATAGAGCAAAACCTATAGGGTGCAGAAAATAGTGAGCAAAAAAACATAGTCAACTTGCTAGAGATGGTTAAAAAATCATGGTTGACCAATAATTTAAATATTTATATGGAAATTAAGGTGTATAATTTTAATACCACCTCTTAAAAGTGTTTTACTTTAAACCTCTTTAGCTGTTTGTACTAAGCACAAACTTGTTGGTAATTTTTGTGTGTCTAGAAAGGCAAAGAAGGAGAATAATGGTTTTAGCTTAAAAATGTCACTTAAAGAGAATGTCAAGAATGGAAATGAACTTTAGGAAGATTAAGAGATTTTACATGACCTTCTCCCATGTGTCATCCTCCCTTATGGGTTGTACAAATCCTAAACTCCCCTTTTTCAATTGATTACTTGATCTTCAGTTAGATAACTTGAAAGATAATAATTGAACTAACATTATGCATAGTGAATCTTACCTATTAGATATTTTAAAGAAAAATATGACGCCTATACACCTTGGGAACAATGCCACTTGCATTTATGACCCCTACGAGCTCACTAAATGACCCAAAATGACAAATAAACTTATTAGACCATGACTAAGGATAAAAATGAATTAAATAACATCAAAAGGATCATAAAATACCATATGAAAAAGTATTATACCTATAAAACATTTTAAAAACCAAGTTTTTTACCTATAGGGTTCCAAATTTGACCTTGAAGTCAGTTTTGGTCAACAATAATATTATTTCACATACAAATTCATTATTTAATGATTTCAACATTATTTTATTTATCTTAGCATAATTATTAACAAAAAATTAAAAAAATTAAAAAGTTCAAAAATAAAAAATTAGTACCTATGCATGACATGCTTGACTAGTATACATTAGGGATAATTTTAAGAATGGACCCCAAAAATTTTCTATAATATCATAACGAATTCTAGACGAGGGAAATAATTCCATTATCCAGTCTTTGGAAAAATCACTAAGTAGGAGTAAATTCACTGGCTAATATATTGGCTCTTTCTAAAAACCATATAATTATCTAATGAATTAAATGTAATGCTTAAATAAAAATATAATGACATTCCATCCTTTAAATTATTTCTTCTAGAAATGACATCTTATCTCTCAATCGCTCTTTAAAACTTATTTGTCATATTATTTTATATAATTAAAGTTTGTATGCAAATAAATGAAATAACACAAAGATAAAAAAAAAATTTAACCACTCCATGGGGAGAAGGGTCTTTTTGGAGAGTCAATGAGTTATAAAGGTAGTCCAACGATAGTTTCAAACACCCAACTTGAGAGTTGAAGGCTACTCCCTGCTTTTAATTCTCCTCGTGAATTTAAAAAAAGTCCTATCAGATCTATATTTACATGTAAAACCATGAATTTATTTATTTATTTAGCATTCATTCAAAAAAATGGTTAAAATTCCATATAATTAGGGGTCAAATAAGATATAAAAAACTTAAAAATTTAATTAAAATATATTTTATTTGAAGTGGAAAAGAAAAACATTCTTAATAATATATTTAAACATTTATCATAAATTTACTACTGATGGCATTCAAGTTAGGCATGACATTCATAAGCTCAAAAAAATTGACAAAATTGTACATATAGTTTCATAGCCTACACATTCTTTGAAATCGCTTAATAGAATATATGCTTTGAAGGTTTTAAATATTGTCTAATTTTTTACGCTGATGTTGTGGGTTTTGTAGTCCAAATTAAAACTTGTTAGTGTTAAGTAAATGTATTTACAAAATTAATTACTACATTTTGTGTCACCTTTCCTATGATCTCCAATGTAGATTATATGATTCAATATTACATATGTGGTCCCATGGTGGGGGGATTGGTAAAGATTATTAACATGTTTTAGATGCTAAAATCTGATTTATGTATTACCTTAGTCTTGTACTCTTGAAAAATATTTATCATGGCTGTACCTTTCAGTTATAGACCTGCCAATATTTAAAGACTCACGTTCACTATCTTTTTGTGCCTAATTTTTTTATATCTTAGTCCAAACATTGTTATTCAGATGACCAGGTCTTTCATACTATGAAAAAATATCTAAACATGGTCATTATATTTCATTTCCATTTTTGGACTTGTACCTATTTTCTAACTTCTTGGACACTTCTAGATAAACACCTGTGTCTAATTTTACTAAAAGGGGTCCAATGCCCAAAATTTATTCAATTTATAAATGAAACATATCATAAATGTTAGCCTAAGTGCTTAGTGTGAGATATTTTTAAAAGAGATTGGTAAATATACAAGACCAACCCTCATTCATTCCTCACCTAGTAAATACCAATAACTCATAAGACAATATACCATAAATCACTCAATCAAGCATTCAAGTGATAAAACCCACCCTATTCATCCTTATTTATATATCACTCATAGAAGCAATATTTATTTAGGTCTGAAGCATTCAAAAAATAGTTCATGAGCCATATTTTCTAAGTTCAATACTTGGTCACTTCATGTCTTTGATTATCACATATTGCATCCTTGTAGACACATAATAAAACACGTAGGGGAGAAATACATAAATATGAGGCCCTTTTTAGAGTATTAACTATGTAAGTAGTGCCTATTGACATAGGGGTCCTTAGGGTAGATCAACACTATGAACCCAATAATCCATTTTTATCATAGTCACTCTAAGGGGGAAGAAGCTACAATTTTGATCATTTAAAAAAGAGTGACAACCTATGCACATGATCTAAAGACATTAGAATAAAAGTGACATGATGGCAAGGGTGATCCTAAATGACATATTCAATCTTTATATGTGGCATGCCTTGATTATGAATCCAATGTTAAACTTTTTATTGATGGGTCATTTGACACATCAACTTAGGTAATGTGAGGATTCACCCAACTTATCCTGAAAGGAGATGGAATCTCCCCAAGGTCTATTTCACCAGGTCTTGGTATTGTTGGGTAACCTAGTGGTTAATGTGTAACTATTCCATTTTTAGGGGCATATTTCTAAAATTCAAACAAAAATAAACAAATTAATATGCAAATAACTGAAAAATATATTTAATAAAATTAAGATCTTCAAGTAACCATAATTAAAAATTAGTCTTTCATTGCATACATTAATGATATTTTAAAACAACAATGAGTATGACTTGCAATGAATAGGTTTAACCTTATAAATCAGATAACAAGTCTTTCTTTCTATTCTAAAATTAATCTAACATATTATAAAAAAAATATAAGGGTAAAGAGGAAAGAAATGAGCCTGTTTTTTCGTGCAAATAAAATTGAATATGTTGATTAAGTAAATCCCATAAAACCAATCTTTATCTTGACCATTTTGCACACAACCATAACAAAATATGATTTAAAAGTTTGAGAAAATTTTAGATATGAAAAATATCACCATATACATGCACAAATAATGAACTTCATCTTTCAATGCCTTTCAATTTGACATATATTATATATAAAACACTTGTTGAAATTCATCATAACTAGTTGATACAAATTTTAGCAGCAAAACAACACAGCTCATATTTGGAGGAGGATGCAAAATATAAAATACAACTAAAAAGATATAAAAAAATTAATTTATATAATAAATCCTCTTACAAATGCATATTCTATCCTTATTACAAGTCTTATATAAAGTCTTGGTCTAAATGAAGACAAGGCTTCCACTCATGAGGTGGGTGAAAATTATGAAATATAAGGGTCAATATCAATAAACCATATTGAGTGTGAAAAAGACTATCTCAATGAAGGAAATTCCAAGAACAAGACAAGAGGTCCAACATTTAATTTTGGTAATAAGGGACAAGTGGAACAATAGCACATCACATGTGTACATCTCTGGGACAAGATCTTCCTCCTTGATGTACTTTTTGGACTTCATTAAATGTTGGTAACAATTTTTGTCTTCAAATAGAATATTAATTTTGAGTGGGTGTATCCTTTATTTTTCCAATTTATATAAAAATAAATAATAAAATATTACATCTTCTTGCATAAGTAATAAAAAATTAAAATTAATAATTATGCAATGTATTATTGAAAAACTTCAAAGTCATGAAATTGATGGGTTTACAATTCATATTTTAACCATATAAAAATTTTCATTACAAATATGGAAAAACCATATTTCCAATGTAACTAATAGAATCAAAATTGGAGCCATGGATCAAAATATATGACTAAAAAACTTTTTTTAAGTGTTTCTTGATTAAAAGTTGGCTATGTGATGAATCTTCCCAAAAAAGTTATTTTACATAGTCATATCTTTCTATTGGCTAAATTAATAAATAATAAAATAAATTATTTGTATTTTCATATCATTTAGCTACCACCATAAAAAAATTCAAGTAAATTTTACTTCATTTGACTATGTGAAAATGAGTTTGAAAAGTACATACTGGTTAGATTAAAAAACTAGAAAGATGTATAAAATGTCTAAGTAAAAATCAACATAGAAGCTAGTTTTGATTTATATGAATTTTTTACATGGAAATAATTTTTTTATAAATTTTTTTACCATTTCACTTTATTGACATTTGGTTATCAACCTAGAAAATTTCAATAAAATTGGATTACCTTTAACCATGCAAAAAGCCTTCTAAAAAATGGTTTTTGCTAAAAAAATTGCATTACACATGCAAAAAACTTTTAGACAAGTATTCGAAAGAAATATCATATTTCAAAAGATAAACCATGATTTAATAATATTAAATTGAGGCGTTTTGTATAAACAACAACATTTTTAACTAAACTATTTCCAAGGAACCTCAAGGACTCTACTCTAAGGTGGTTCTAGATTTACCAATCCAATCCGTAAAAGCATTCAAACCTCTTGTAAATCAATCTTTGGCACACTTTTCTATAAAAATTATCAAAAAGGTATCCTATGATCAAATTTCAAAAATAAAACAAGGAACCAATGAACCTATCAATGAATATGTTTTGAGGTACAAGGCAGTGTTGGCTAAAATGACAAACCAAATGGAAAATAAATAGCTTTAATACATCTTAAATCAAAATTTGATTTCCCCATTACATGAGTCCATTATTTTCAAATTTTGATGACTTATGCCATATTGTTAAAGATCATGAAATGAAACTTATTTCATTGAACAAGCTTAAATATGTAGCAAACACACTAACTACATCTAGTACTGAGTTTCAAATCAAACCAAGCTACAAGGTTAAACCTATAGAATTTTAGGAGTGCACAACTACAACCATTAATTTAGTGTTATAAAAACCTAATCTACTAATCTTATCTAATGCACCAAGGAGAAAATTTACACAATTATCGAGTCTCTAGCTTCTCTACTTAAGAAACTTACAAATTATCATCTCATATCTCTCCCTCCTCCCATAGAGGTTGATATGAGTAGACTTCTACCTTGTAGATATGACGTCAATTCTTATTGTGACTATCATCAAGAACCTATGCATTGTACTAGCCAATGTTATACCTTGAAGCATAATATCCAAGACCTTCTCGATAACTAATAACTTACATTTGATGATCCTCTCAAATATTCAAAGTCACAACCTGGTGACCAAAAAAAACCAAATGATGTTAGTGATCCATTACAAGATCATTCTTAGAAAAATTTGGAAGTGAAAATGGCACACAATGCACATCCCCTTCCATCACATCACTAGTAGAAAAACAATAATAAATGACTTAAAAAACTACTAAAAATTGCATATAAATGACTAAGCTTGGTCACGTGACCATTAGTAGTTTATTGCCGGTCATTTATAATGCGACCAAATTTATGACTAAACCATTTTTACTCATTTATTTTTTGTTTTGATTGATCAATTTAGTAGTATATTTAGTCATTAATTTAGTCATTGATTGTTGTTAATTGGTCATTTATTTAGTCATGATAGTCATTTATTTAGTGAGTATAATTATTAATTATCATTAATTAGTAGTGTATTTAGTCATTTTTATTCACTGATTTTCATCTATTGGTAGTATATTTAGTCATTTGTATTAACTTATTTCCATCCATTGGTAGTATATTTAGTCATTTTAATCATTATTTTAACATCAAATGGTCATATATTTAGTCATATCTATTCACTAATTTCTATCAATTGGTAGTATATTTAGTCAATTTAATTATTAATTGACATCAATTAGTAGTATATTTAGTCATTTGAATTGATTGATTTCCATTAATTGGTAGTAAATTTAGTCATTTTAATTTTTAATTGACATCATTTGGTAGTTTATTTAATTATTTTTGTTCAGTGATTTCTGTCAACTAGTAGTATATTGATACATTATTTATTAATTGCGTAATCATTATATTTACTACTAGTTTAGTAGTAAATTTTTATTTATATGATATGAATAGTTTATTAAATACCATAAATTATATAATGTAAAAATAAACATATATATATTTTTGATACTTGGAAATTATAAGGGTCCCATGCCCTTTGACAAAAAAGATTCAACAAAAACAAAATAGTCTACCACAATCAGCATCCTTCCATGCTAAGACATATGATTGACCTATTAATAGACAAAATACTAACAAATCATCCTTAGATACATACATATTTCTATTACTATCTTACTAATTTAATGACTATTAATAGCTAAAAGCCAACAAACTAACCAATTATTCAAGAATTAATAATTCTATAAGCTTCTCCTGATTTGTGTGAATTTTCTTCTTCTTTGGCTCCTCAATCAAACTACCTACTACTACACCCAAAGCCACCAAATTATTGTTTACCTTCGAGTGATTCAAAGCCACCATCTTGTTATCCTTCTGAACATCTATAGATTGCTCATAGGCTAAAAAAATAATCTTTTCTATACTTTACCAGCTACCTCCACATGCTCCTTCTACTTTCCTTTCCACTAGGGTGGAGACTTAAAAGAGATTCTCACCACTCCTTTACCCAATATTTTAATTGCATTAACCCTATCTTTATCATGCCTCATCACCCTCCATTTTACCAAGCTGAGAATGGGTTTTAGAAGATCTTCAATAGAAGGCAAATTGACTCTCTGCATTTCTTCCAACTTCAACTGCACTCTACAAGCTACTTCCACATCCTTGGCAAAATAAACCAAAGCCAGGAATCAAAAATCAAGCTCTTAAAACATTTATAGTCAAACAAACCCTAAATAGTCTCTCTCTAAAAATGGTAAAAGAGGAAATGACCCAAGTTGCAAATATGCCAAAGCCTCTACTAACTCAAACATGTATTTTGACCATATGAAAAATTCCACCATTGCTTGAACCTAGGCTCTATCCATCATAACCAATCAAAGATTAGAAACAAATAGAGAGGCCAAGTTATAATTGACTCTAACTTAATGACTCTTTGCTAAAAAATCCATGCCCAACACTAACTTGATATTTGTCACCACTTCAGGAGGAGTCCAAAAAAATTTGACAGACGCATCTTAGAGACCATTCTAGCAAAGCCCATCTCATGACTTTTTGCTTTTTCAAAAGCCAATGGCCAAACAAGTGATTCCAAACAAAATTTATCCATCTCTGCTACACCCAAAACTTGAACACCACCAAACTAAGAAGCCTATCAACCATCCTGCCAAAATGCTACTCTAAAACCATCGCAAGGAATAAATATCCAAAAGTGAGAAAAGAGATGACATAAATGCTCCACATCTTAGCACCACCAAAAAATCAGTCTACATCTTCAAAATACATCAACCTTCATACTTGATAAAATTTGAATAATGATTACCCTGACAACTAATCACTTTCTCATGAATTCATAATCTTTTGGAAAAGATTTCAAATCATAAAAATGATCTATATTAACAAATACAGAGACATCATTAGTTTGTTTAAAAAAAATAATTTAAGGAAAGTACCACAATATCAATATTAAAATTGCATTTTTATATATTTTTATATAACAATCTAATATTGATATTTCTCAATTAAAAACCTAAACAAACCATATTAACAACATTCTTTTTTTTTTAAAGAAATATAATGTTGATATTTCTCAATTTAAAAATCAATCTAATCAAAAGACCAACAATCTTACTAGCTCTTATTAACATTATCCATCCTTTCCTCCTCACACTGATCAATCATTGCATTGGCCAAAAAATTGGCCACTTTATTACTTTCTTTAAAATAATGGTAGAAATATTGATTCAACATCATGATAAAGAAAAGTAATCTACAATAAAAAATATAATGCAATTTTGATGAACTATAAGATGTTTATATATATATATATATATATATATATATATATATATATATATATATAATCAAAAATATCAAAGTCAAAGAGTTTCTAACTCTTGCAAATACACCATGATAAAGATCCCTAAACAACACATTCAAAATACTGCATAAAGTAGTGGGCCAAGCTGTCTAACAACTAGTAAATGATAAACATCAACTGTCATTTTTGTAAATATTTTAGTGGCCACCGTGTGAAGGTTTCTTCTTTCTCATTTAGACAAACAAATCTATCTATTTTGTCTTCATAAGCAAGGGGCATGTTACTTCTGACCTTTAAAATATTTACATTTGCATCTCATGTTCCTTTCAATTTGACTCCATGTACAATAGATAGTGAGTGATCCACCCAATGTCCACATTAGCACCATCAAACAAACCCAACAGTCCACTTTATCCCCTTTGAATTTATCTATACATTTTTATAAAAAACAAAAAAAATACACATTATATTGAGATATAAAACATTCGATAACACACAAATAAATATTTATAAGAAACTATAAAATGATGATAGAAACCCTAAAACCATGCACCTGACATATTAAACAAAAATTAATTTCTTGCTATTTGATATAGAATGGATGTTAGATACAAGTGTCAATATGTTAGTAGTCATGTGCCATGAAGATGTGGATGCTATAAAGATAACAAGTGCCATTCCTCTGGTTATTATGGGCTATTCTATAGTTATTATGGGCATCTTCCTCACCACTGGACACAACTTTGTAGTGGCTATGAGCTTAATCTAAAGTTGTTGTAGGTACATCCTAACCCTTATATACACCTCTCTAGTAGCTATAGGTTAATTCTTCACAAATGATGAGATATGGCTTTAGCTATGGGATATTGAGAAATTCATGGAAGACACCAGACAAGTTAGAGGAGGAGTGAAGGAAGATTAGAGAAAAAACTTTAAATATTTTTAAGGAATGACCATACCCCTAAATAACAAAAGTGATACAATAAAGGCATACACTTCCAATCTCTATTTGGAGTGTTATAGACCAAAATTTATGACCACAAGGATACAAAAACCATTCTTAGCTTCTGATCACTTCATGGAAAATAATTTCACTCTGCCAATAAGAGAGATATAGGATCTTTTCTAGAGCATAGGTCCTAAGTTTGATAAACCAGCTAATTTCCAAATTAAAAGTTTACTAAACAAAGAATCTATCAGCAAACATCCTCATTTACTCAGAGTAAGACAAAAGAGAAACAAGGTATCAATAAGCTCATACAGAGGAGATCAAGAGCAACAAATGTAATCACCCACTCTCCTCCATGATTATAAAAGATCTTACTTGGATAATAAATAAAGATCTATAGTAACCACCTGTGAAAGGATGGTAATAATATCTCATACGACTACAAGACCACTGTTCCAGTAGTTCTTAGGTCATCATGATTACATGTAGGTTGTTGAGGGCATAATTAAAGGATAAAACATTGTGATCACATAATTACCCAAGGGTAATAATACAATAAAATCATAACTACCAGGGTAATAATTGCACGAGAAAACAACAAGCTAAGCTTCCATTCTAGTGAACACTCACATGTAGATTTCCTATGCCACAACCTTAAGAACAAATGGTTATAAAGGTATGGTGTATATTTTAGTCATAAAAAATCATTTTATTTTTTTAATATAACATGCATTATATTAAAAATCATATTTAATCATTAAAACATCATTCATCAAGTCTTGTCATGAGCTATGCCAACTCACCACTCAAAACCCTCATTATGACCCCATACTATCTTTTTGCATCCTACACATACCACATCACTTGGGGACAAGTGACACTTCATGTGGAGGGAGAAGAATGCTACAGGAAATTAATCACATGATAATATATGCATGTAGATTGAAAGCCCATGATTACGCCATAACTACACCTATATTCAATTGGATAAAATAACCAATTCTATTTTTTCCACTTTAAGATCAAATCTCATTGACAAAAAGACCTAAATGAGACATTGTTGTAGCCTGCAACCAAAATTGTCATTATTGAAGAAACTTGCTTTGATATAGGTAGCGATCTAAAGGTAAAATTTGGTGTTTTGAAGAGATATCTATTTTCATAGTTTGATAAGAAGATAAAATAGATAGAATGAGAGGTTTAGTAGTGAGAAGGGAACCCTTAGACCATAGGCAGTTGCAAGGAGACCTAGACAATTGGGCCATCTTCAATAGGGTTGGATGGGCTACTTATTTTGAAAAACTATAGTATTTTTTAGAACATATCACTAAAGAATTTATAGGGTCTTTTATAGGAGAACAAGTGACATTATTTGGCATCACATTTTTAGTTACAAAAGAAATGGTAAGCCAGGTTATTGGGTTATCAAGATTGAGGAAAACTAGGAAGAGAAACCTAATGGCCAACTAGCTAGACAACAGTTTTATCAAGATAATGAAAGGCTAGTGATTAAGAAAGGAGGTGTGGAGAGACTGAGTCTACCCCTAGCCTGAAGATAAGTGCCTCATATATTATCAAATATCTAACATGTGAAGGTAGGTACTCCTTGATCTATACTCTCCAATTCAAAATTTTGAATCATTTAAGGCATGATAAGACTATTAATATCCCAAACCACTTGTGGAATATCCTAAAAAATGTCTAAAGAATACCAAAAGGGGGTAGAGAAAGCCTTGTCTCATCATTATCTAATTTGGTTGTTGATTAAATAAGAAATAAGAGATACTAGAATTGACCTTAATTGGGAACAATTTCTAACCTTAAGGACTGGTGAACCTCAACAAGAGGAAGGAAATAATGATGAGGAATCTCTCAAGTGATAGGTCCAACAAATAACACAAGAGCATACTACAGGCACTAGTGTAACTAGTCAGCCCATAGCTACTATAGTATCACCTATAGTTACTATAGATAAGAGAAGATGAAGAAAACTAGTACTACCTCCTGAGGATATAGAGCAGAAAAGTCCACCAAAATAGATTGGGTAGGATACTCCTTCTCCTACTATTATAACTATTTTAGCACAAGAAATAGATTCTTCCACCATGGCTCCTTCAAATGGAGAAGAAGCTCTTCCATCACTAGCTGTATAGGAAGAAGTAGATGCCACAAAACTTAATCTTCAATAAGAAGTTCTTCCATCACCAGCTACATAAAAGAAGCAGGTTTCAATAGCTCCCCCTCCTAAAAATAAAAATAAGATTGAAAGGAAGAAGCCCTCTACATCAAAGAGAAGGAGACCTCTTCTTAGGATGTCTTAGAAAATTAAAAGACAAAGGTCAACCTAACATCCTCACCTATATACATTAGTGAGGCTGAAGAGAAGTAGAAGGAACCCAAAGTTCATAGGACCTCTGATGGGTTTGAGATAGCAGAATGGTCTAATAAACAAGAGTCTAAAAAAGAAGAGAAGATGCAGTCACTTGAGTAACCTATATGGGAGAAGAAGACATGGAACTACTCAAATAAATAGGGTATACGGAATAAGAAATAAGAATGTCATATCATCCTATAAAAGAGGAAGAATTGTTTAAAGAAAGGACCATGGAAGAAGCAATAGAAAAAGACATAGTTCCTCATGACCATGAGTTTTAAACTTTAAAACAAGCCATGGAAGAGATATATAGGTTGAGGAACAAAATAGTAGAGTTAAAAGGCAAAAGAGGCCTAGAAACACTTCTAGGGGAAACATAATTTCTAAAGCCATCTATGAAAGAAGAGTCAAGCAAGGAAAGGACATTGGAGGAGCCTAAAATAACTCTCTTATAAGTGCATGCAAAAATTTCAATCCACCTTACCTACATATGGAATTAGTGTACTCCTAGAATAACTTACAATAGATAATGGTCTAGCTTTGGTACCATTCCACAATAGGTTTTGTTTTTTAGAAACCATTACAAAACTACCTACAATAGAAGAAGTAATTGATGTAGACCTCTCAGCTATTAGGCCAGTAAAAAATGATGACCTTTTGATTTTTCTTTAGGAAAAGCTTAGTGATGATGAAACTTATCATAAGTATTTGATACAAAGGTTTAAAATATATGTTGAAGCAAGGGAGAAACATGAAGATTTAAAAGAAATCCTAGAAAGGGCTAAGACTAGGATCACTTATTTGAAAGAGAAGATCACTAAAATGCATGAGACCATTGAGATGTTCATGGAATGTAGATCACCCTCTAGGGAATATTCTATATACTTAGAATAAAGGTGGTTCAAATTCAAATATGACAGGATATACAATGATCAGTCTTACATGGTATGTTATTATAAGTCTTTCTTTAAGGTGTATAGGCATGCTGACCCTGATATTCAAGCATAATTGAGTGAGTTTTACATGCATCAATATGCTATGCCACATGACACAAAGTATAATCCTAATATATACCTAGGGGATGTCTTATTGAATGCCTTTACCTCATACTTCCTCAATGAAACAAGAAGAAAGAAATAAGTTGAGGACTATCAAGAGAAATAGAAAGAGGCTACCCTAATGATTAGGGGTGAATCTACTAATTTAGAAGCTAAAATAGAGGAATGGATTGATTTTATGAATGTAGATACTCCATGAGCATGGGTCACAAACAAATAAATATAGGTCCAAAACCACTACTTGAGACTCATGGAGGGAGATGGAAAACAAATTTTTGTTTCTTGTTTACACAGATGGGCAGAGCTTTCAAACACCCTAAAATAAAAATAACCTTATTCTCCTCAAAACCTCAAAGAGGTAATACATAGAGTATATGTGTATATTGAGCTTGTCAAGAAAAGAAAGATAAGTTGGTTAGGGTTGATGTTTCATCCACCCATATTTTGGTTCCCAATTCCTGATTGGGAAGGGAATGTGCCAGCTGATAGAGAGGTAGAAAAGAAAAGGTGGAAAAACATAGATGATGCTAAAGGTTTTAATATCTTCAAAGGGATGGGCTGTATTGAGCCCTTAAATTTCAAGAAATATTGTGGATTCAAAATGCAAATAAGGCTTGATCAAGGACAAGTAAGAGGTTAAGTAGGGGGTGTGATGAAGCCACTAATTATTCTATTTATAGCCAAATCTATAATCAGTTGTATATATTTTTCCTATATGAATGCCTAGAAGTATCCATGACTCATGTAAATTAATGAATGAATTAATTATTATATGTGTACATTAATATATACATTTTGTGTTATGGATTAATGATGCTTTTTCTTTGATTAGATTATACTTGTGTAACCTTATTTAACAAACATTTGAAGGGTAGAATAAGATTGTAGGAATCTTATTTGGTCACAAAACTTATACAGAAGCCTGTAATAAAAGGGGCTTCTAGAATATAACAACTACCAACCTACAAGTTTCCACCTACAGGGTGCCCATAGTAATTGTAGGCTTTCACCTACAGGTTGCCTGTAACAACTACCAATCTACAAGCTTTCCACCTATAGGTTGTCTATAACAATTGTAGGTTTTCACCTATAAGTTACTTGTAGCAACTACAAAATTTCACCTATAAGAGCCCGTAACCACTACATAGAACCAAATATTGCTATGACAATAAGTAATTGGTTTTTAAGGACACATCCAACTATCTTAAAAATAAAGTAAATGATTGAATAAGATCCTCCATAAAAGCTATACAGATCCCTCACATGCATAGAAACTTGGATGTGCTACCAAAAGATGAATAAGATAAGGACAATGGAAAGGAGAAAAAGAAGGAAAATAATAAAATGGAATATATTGTCCTTTACCCAGTTAGGGATAAAAATAAGTAACTTTAAGTTAATAACCACCTGAAGGTTGACTAGGTTAGTTGCAAAGTATTTGTACCTTTCCTAGTTTATTTTTACTTGTAGAATTGAGAAAATTCAGTTCTTATACACTTAATACAGAGGGTTTTTGTGAACTTATCTAGTGAAATAATATCTATATATTATTCCTCTTTGAATTCCCTTGCCGCTGGTATAATGAGTTGTGTGAATGATTACAAAAATGACATTGAATCCCAAGTATATTTGCTACTGAGCTCGATCACCTCACTATTAATGTCAATTCATATAAAATATTTCATAATATATACATATTTTGAGTTTGAATACATGCCTTTTATCTTGGGAAATCTAACGGTTCATGTTTAGAGGTGTAATCATTGCCACTAATGATTTAAATACTTTGATAGCTTGTATCACATTACCGCTCTATCATATCAAGACCACTGTGGGGTAGAAATATGGTAGAGTTAGCATTGTACTCTCCCCATTATACCTCACACCTTCATTTTTCTTGCTATGGGATAGTATGTTAGATAATCTCATTGTGCACCCCATGCACACCCCTTTGGAATCCCATGGGATAGTGGGTTAATTATAGTAGTTGAGTGATTATTCATTACCATGCTATAGTGTCACTATTTACCCCTTGCAGGGTTGTGGTATTAGATTTTTTAATGTATTTTAGGTGGGAATATAGGGGTATATTATGAATTCATATTTTAGATATCATTTTATTGAAAAGATTGAACAATTTTCTAATTTTGTAGTCTCTTAGTTTTAGTTTTTAGTGTTAGTTAGACATAAGAGATAATTTATTTGTTTGTAATGAGGAGGTTTAGTCAGGTAGAGAGACTTTTAGCATAGGAATCAAGTCTTTAGTCATTGGGCTCAAGGCTAGTTATGATAATTAAACTAGGCAAATTTTGGAGGTTCTAATATAGGGGTTGTCATTTTTCAAAATTTTGCCTAAGTATGGAACCCTTGTACCTTGAGCATTTTGGTCTTATAATTCATCGTTGACCTCTTGTTCCACTTATAGTCTTTTAAATTTCTTGCACTACAAGTTGATGAGGATATTTAAGCCAGTGGGTTAATTGAACAACACTTTTTCCATTGATGTCAAAGGGGGAGAATTGAAGTAGTAAAACATAACATGATCCAGAACAACATGAAAGTACTAAAGTTAAGGGGAGCATAACAGTAAGGGGGAAAATGATAGAGAATTCTACTTGTCTTTTCACACAAATTGTTTAATAATATAGGTTAAATATTTTGTTCAACAAATGTTAAGATATCTATATGTATTATTAAATCATAAATATTCATTATTGTTTCCTTCACACAAGTATATTCAATGCATGTGGGGGCTAGAGGCTATATTACAAACTAAAGCTATCCAAATATTAGATAAATGACTATAATTTATTACCAAGATTTTAAAGAGTTGTTTACTTTCACAGGTATGTTGTTGCATCATTTAATACCTTTAGACATTGCTTACTTCTTTTCATATCTAGTAGTTATAGAGAAGTTAGAAAAGTCTAGCATCTAAAAAAAATAGGACATACAAGAAATTATATTTTAACTAAAAAAATTAATTTCAACCAAAGTAAGAAAACTTAGAAGAATGATTGAACCTATCTTTAAATTCACTTCAAATCAGTAGTGAACATCTCAAGTTTTGTATACAATATACCATTAGAATAATGATGATTACATTTAAAAATGTATTAGTAAAATAATAGTGAATAATCACACCTATACTTAGATATTTATTTTATTAAATAATAAATTAAACCATACATATAACCAATGTTTAGGTGACAAGTTAACAAGTTACGGTGACAGGCTAGTTAAGGTGACAAAACATCATCATAATCATCTACATTGCCAGAAAGATTAAAATCTTAATCACTCATGTCTAAATCTGATTGATTCTCTTCCTCATCCTCATCTGTGACATGAAATACATTATCTCTCCCAATCTCTTCAATTAAAATATCTTCTTCAAACACTCCATCATCATCTTCATCCACTTCTTCGAATGTTTCTTGTAAATTAACATATTGCCCATCAAGCATTATATAGATAATTTCCATGAATTTTCATTTTGAATGAGACTCTTTTTGAATGAAATACAACCATCTTGGGCTTATTACATCATCAATTATAAATTATTGGCTAATTTGAAGAGGGGAACATATGGCTCATCATTCTCTGATAACAATTGTCATGTATTTGCACGTACAAGTCTATACTCATCAAATTATACTGCAGATGGTCATATCCACTTAAATTTTAATAATATAGGAATATTTTAACCAAAATCCACTTGAATAATTTCTTGGATGAGTCCAACATAAAATTTATTATTAGTGTCATGAATAAATTCAACACTAATGACAAAATCACAATTTATCTTTCCTTTGTCTTTTTCTTTCACTCTTAAATGACTACCATAGGCTCACATTCCACTAAAATTCATAACCCATAAATGTGAATATTGTGAAATCTCACTTTCATCCATTGTTATATCTTGACCTTCTTCTTTTGCATCACTAACTGCATTAGCAATCCATTCTTCAAATTTTGGAAAAGAGTCACCTCCAATCAAATCATGACATCTATGCTTTTGAATGTTGCATCCAAGTTTTATTATCTTATTCATATTTTATACATAGAATATTAACATATTAATAGTAAGATTAATAATATAAATGTGTAAATGAAATTGAGTAAATAAATTATTATGTATTTTTTTTTACCTGCACCACTTATCAAATGAAGATGTGTTTTAAAGAATATAGGCATGTACCACACTTCTTTCTTGAAGTGATAGCTTGAAACAACATCCATTTCCTTCCAATACTTCACCTAAAACTGTCTCATCTTCATCATCATCCCATACACATCGATTGACATTTTTAAAAATCCTTTATATATTATGTGTAAAATCCCATGGCCTCTTGCATTAAATATCCCTTAGACATGCTTCCTTCCAATTTTCCCCTAATATAAACAATTTTTTTCAAAACCTTCATATATTGTTCTATAGGATACACCCATCTCATTCTTATTGGGCAACAATGCTCTAGTTCATATTCTAAATGTATCAAAAGATGCATATAAATGTTAAATATTTTTGGTGGAAATTCCTATTCTAATAGACAAAGGACTTCAACAACCTCCTCCCTCAAACTATCAAAGTTTGAAGGATCTAATACATGTAAACTCATTCTCTTTAATATTAGGCTGAACTTTATAATTGCCAATCTTGGCCCCTTTGCCAAACTTGACATATTTGCCACAATAGGTAAAATATTATCTATTATGACATGATAGTCATGGGTCTTGAGGCCTCTTAAGCTATTAATGTCAGTTTGGATTCTAATACTACTACTTATATATCCAGTGGGAAAGTGAGTTTGAGACATGAACTCCAAGAATTGTGCACATTGTTCCTTTGTCCAGACATAAGGAGCACTAGGTTTTTTATATTTTTCATCATCATATTTTTTAACCCAAAGATTTTTATGAATATTTAGTTATCAAAAGTCTTCACATGATGAAATAGTATCAAAAGCACAAAAAAGAGTTTCTATAATAGTATAGGCTATATTTTTCTTAGTATGCATAAAATCAACAATATGCCTAATGGCTATATCCATAAATTATGGTAACTTATAGAATATGTGTTAAAGTGTGGAGCTAAAAGCTTCACCAAATGAGTGAGTGCAGAAGTTGCAGGAGTCACACAGTCATCGATGACGGTCAGGAATGGACCAGAGTCTACCGGTGTCGATCATGGATCGGCCAACATCAGTCATAGGTAGACAGGCAGGGACTGACGTCGATCACCTGTGTGTCCAAAATCTATTTTCATGGACAGAACAGAATGTTTGCATGATAGGATTAAGTGTTAGTCTTAATTCCGCATCTCTATCTTTAGTAGGACTGTTTTGAGCCCTTGATTAGGAGGTGCATCTAATGGTTGTGATTGTATGCTCATGAATCCCTAAAGTTATATAATAGGGATAGATCTTCATAGCTTATTGTAGTTATTGTAGAACAGTACAAGAATTGTATAGTATATGTATATGTGAATCAATCCAAGTTTTTGGAGTCAATTGTAATTGAGAGAGAGAACTCTTGAGGGAAAGAGATCTGGAAAGAGATCTGTACATCTGAGAGAGGTGTGGAAGAAAGAGAGATTTCTTCAATTGTATTTCCAAGAGTTTAATACAAGTTTTCAGGGTGGTTTCTTGTATCTCTTATTCTTTGTTGATTCTGATTTCTAGTTGTTTTCAATTCTGGTTTAATTCCGTGTTTAGTTGCTTGCAAAAGTAATCAATTGTTATTGTCTAGATCCTGACAATATGCACAACTATTTTAAACCACTTTCATTACATGGATCATATATAATACCATCAATCCCATCATTTTCAATTATAAATGACATTCTTTTTTGTCCATTCTCAATAATGTAATCACCCGTTACTAGCAATGGTGCTTCACAATTCTCTTCTTGATCTTTGAAATGTGTTTTTTGTCGATGATATGGATAATAAATTTTAAGGTAAGCATGACATCCATAATTAATACACTTACACAAACTTATTGAGTGCCTCACAAAATCCTTAAAGTTGCAAGCAGGATATCCATGGTATCCATGAATAGTGAGACTAGACAATGTGCCATATGCAGGAAGATCATGAATCATAAACAATAAGGAAGCTCTTAAAGTGAATTTTATTTAATGACCATCCCTTAAAGATTGAATTTCTTCAATTACTTTCCATAATTCCATTAGCTCATCATATAATGTCTCTAGATAAGCATTGATTGTATTTGAAGTCGCACTTTTCGTTCCTAGTATAATCAATGATAGCATTAAGAAAAATGGTTTAGTTACTAACCATGGAGGAAAGTTATAATTTATTAAAAACACTGGCCAAGTTGACCATTCAGTACTTTGATCTAAGAATGGGTTCAACCCATCTAGAGCCAAACCCAACCTTATATTATGAGGATATTGATAAAAATTAGGCCATTTGTTATCGAATTCCATCCACATCTTAGAATTAGGCACATGTCATTGTTTTTCATTAGTGCTCTTATTTTGGGCATGTTATTACATAAGTTCAAGAATGTCTCTACACCTATACATTTATAATAATCATGGGATTATCATAAAGTGGCAAAGAACCTTTCTAGGAACCATAGATGATTTCAACCCTTGTCTATACCTCGCTTCATGACATTTTATAAATTCACTCTCACTTACAAGATTATTGTGAAATAATACACAACCATTCACACATGTGTGGATGTTTTCATACCCTGATCCTAACTTAGTGATTTTATTTTTTACATTGACTTCTTTTTGTCGGCAATGTGGAATCAGGTGGTAACAATAAACTTAATAATGCCAATAAATGATCTACAATCTCATTTGTCCAACCAAGCACCACTTGCAAGTTAAGAATATGAATGATAATTTTCAAATGAATTAAATTGAAATTAACATACACAGGCTTTAAATCATCCTCCATCAACTTGGCCCAATCATTATTTAGACCCTCATTCAACATTCTATCAACTTTAAACCCTTCATCTAACATTACTGCCTCTTCATCTATGTTTGGTGCCACTTCATCTATGTTTATTACCTCTTCATCTCTCAAATTATATAATTCGTTCATATCTTCATAATAATTGTAATCCCAAGGGATTATACCACTATGCCCATATCTTATCATATGTTGATAAATCACATTTATTTTTTTCACCTTTCCACCAAGACAGTCATTACATGGACATGGATATTTTTCTATGTCCCTCTCATCAGCTACTCTCTCATCATATGCATGGTATTGATCCATAGTCAACCTTCAAAATTGATCCATATATAATGTTCTGCATTCTAGTATTAATTTAGTTTCCTATTTCAAGAAAAAATTAGAAATCTAAAAAACTCAACTTACTCAGGATCTAATACATGTAAACTCATTCTCTTCAGCCCTTACCTAGAATTTAGAGCACTTCACAGAATTACGTATAAAGCACTCTATAAAATTAAAATTAGAGAACTTTATAGGATACATAACACTTTGCAGTAATTCAAATTCAATAAATACTGTTGGGCATCACTCTATGGAATTAGATGTTCTTTTTATGATTAGAAATAAACAAATGTTATTTTTATCCATGTTTTATTGAGGGCCTTTCTTGTCTAGATAATAATTAAAGAAATGCTTTAGAAATGGAACACAGAATTTATGCTTGTTCTATTGATGAACCACAAGCATTTAAACATATGGAAATCTTGTCAATGTTAATGAATACACAAACACTAACAAACATGCTAATGAATTCTTTGTTGTAACTTCAAACATTAATTACTAGCATAAATTATTAACATGTTTAGATAAGATGACTTGTTCTAAAAATTGATATACACCCATGTGTGGACATATAGTATCAATCAAAATAGATTGGTGACCACATTGATTTGATGAACTAGCATAACTTTCAACTATACCATATGAGACCATCTTCTAGGATTCCATGCAATTAATAGATTAGGCTTGTACATAATGTTATTGAAGCATTGAGGTCTAGGCTAGGGATATGATCCCATGGTTTAAGGGAAAAGTGATCAAAGGAATTGAAATTTGGATTCATGTTACAATTTTAATTTGCATATGCTCCAAAATTCATAGAGGAAACTAATGAAAAAATAGTCAACTAAAATCAGAATTGCCTGTATAGTTTTGGTCCTCAGTTGCCTACGTAACTAATATAAGTTACACCACCCAATAAAAAAATAATTATGATGTACATGCACTACCCATGCCATGAAGACTTAGTGAAAATGAGCCTCAGGGATTAGGTTGGTGAATTGGTTACAAAATTAGAAATTAATACCATACCCATGAATGATAACATGGAACACAAATAGATAACTTTAAGATATGGTCACTACATTATAGTGATTATACAATGAATAAAAGCATCCAATTATTTCAAAATCTTAAGAACTCCAAATTGTTACATGGTAGTCAATGTCTTATGACAAGATACCCTCCTATTTATGTAACTCATTTGTTATAATACATCAATTTTATTCTCCTAGCTAGATAAAATTACCAATCAAAAAGCTATATATTTTGTGTTTAATGTAATGAGGGTTTCAAATTACTTTAGAATTCACTACAGAGGGTGTCCCCAAATTTAACTTCATTATAGAGGGCCTTGTCGACTTCAAATTCATTACAACAAACTCTAAATTCCTTACCTACCTTTTTAGAGGTCTCTAGGTCCTTTCTAAACAAAATTTATTGCCCATACTAGTAGCTTCTATACTTATATGCTAAAACCCAAAATGCCTCATGCCATCAAATTGGCACACAAACCCTCTTTGGTCAACTCCAACTCCATTAATAATCAATAAACCATCCTTCTATTTGTAGAGGTGTATTTCATAAATAATGGCAACTGTACTCCCCACTCCCCCATCAAATTAACTCTACCAAATTCTACAATCTACTATATTCCCTACTCCCACCAACAATTTTTCAATTCACTATTAACCCTACGCATGCAATACAACCCACTCTCGCCAATAATTTCCCAATTCAAAATATTTTTTTAATTACCCACTTTAATATCATATTATCTAATTTTTATTTGTGTGACTAATTATTTAGTTGTGTTTTTTACTTGATGATCAAATTAGTCATTTATAGCTATGTTGCAAGAAAATAGTAGAATTTAGTCATTTTTAGTTGTCGTGACTAAAAGTTTTAGTCACATAGTCATTTATTTTCCAAATTCTATTAGTTTATTTTGGGAACCTATTATATGGGATTATTGGTACTTATACATGGTATACACCTCCTATGGTTCAAAGACCCTTTATTACTTTCGATGACAATGAGATTGTAGATGATGACTCATATATTCATTCATTATTTATTCAAACATACCTTTATCACCATCCTAATAACAATGATATGCTTGATAACAGTGCTAAAAACTATTTACACCATGATATTACCTACTCATTTGGGATATACACATGATGATTTATACCCTTCAACCAAAGTGGTCAGAGCATTTTATAGACACTAGAAACCACACCAATGTTTCTAAAATATCAACACACTTTTTTGACCCCCTTGGCCCCTCTTAGGTTAGGACATTTCTTAACCCTCTTAAACACCCATTTACCCCTTACCCACATCTAGCTAAATTAATTTAATAATTAAGTTAATAAAATTCTATTTACACCTCACCCTAACTAAGCCCATGGCTAACTTAGTGACACCTTACCTTAAGACCATTTCCTACCTTAGCATTTAAAGTCCTAACCTCTTAAACTATTTTTACCCACATGATCATGCTTCCTTAAATGATCTTAGACTATTTATAATGGTTTTGGCTACCAAAATTAAGTGTAAAACACTATTTTTGGCAAGTTAGACCATTTCTACCTTAATCAACAATGGTCATTCCTCAATTGATGTCAATTGACTAGGACTGACATTGATTACTTACAGATGGCCCATACCCTTTGCTCAAGAGGTTGAATCATTTGAGTAATAACTAAACTTTTATAAAAACTAGAGTTATCCAGTGAACCTAAAAACTAGTCCAGAGACCAAAAAGTGCTTCATCACCTCAAGACTGATGATTCAAGCACCTTTACTTAGCCTATTTTGTTTCAAGATTCCAACCATCTCTCACTCAACTTCAAATCATCTTCAGGCTAAGAAACTCCATAATAACTAAGTATTATATGATTTATTATAAGTTTAGTATTCTATTTTGGTTGTTTATTGCCTTCACCCCTTTCAATCTCTCCCCACACCCTCTTTTATGTTAGAGTTCTACAATTACAACACCCCTTTTCCACCAAATTCCCACTAACCATTCTCAACATTTTGAGTATTAAACCTTTTTATTTAATATTCCTGAGTCTTCACTTTACCTTTACAACCATTAACCAACTTTCAAATAGCCCACAAAACCCCTTACAACTAGCCCAAAATCCATTTTTACCCTAAAGCCAAAACTGTGACAATACATAGAGACCGACATCGGTCATCCTTGACTAACACAAATCTTTGTGTACTTATATTTTCCTTTAAAAAAAAGTTATAAGTACCTATTATCCCCAACCTAAAACTTTATTTCTCAACCCCTATAATAACATAGAGTCAAAAATAACAATCTAAACCATACTTTAGAATTTTAGAATTTATTTTGCTTAAGTTAATGTCATTTTATTAAAGCAATCATTTTATTGAAAAGCATTTTATTACATTGTGTTAAAGTAATTTTCCTTCCTTTATGCAAGCACTTATTATCGACATTATTTAGAACTTATTTTTTAAAAAATAATGGATCAACAACCTTCCAAAGGAGTCTTGTACTTCTTGGATCTAGCACTTGATAGGAAATCCACCCTTCAATCTTATTAATCAATCCTATTTATAGTCTTATTCTTATTTCAAGTCATTCCTCCCAAGCCAAAGAAGAGTACTTTACATTGTCTGGATCATAGAGCGCAACCACATCGAGGTTCATCTACACCTCACTTTCTTAGTTTTACTTATTTTTAAAAGAAAAAACAAAATAATACAAAAATATAGTGAAACATTCTAGCATGACTAGTGGGACCCTGAAGTTTTCTTGGGTTCATAGTTATTTTAGGATATTCTAGTTGCATTAGTGAAAAAATAATCATTTATTGCATTTATTTGTTTCTAAAACTAAAACATTATTTTCTTCATTTCTAAATTGAAAATCGTAACTTTAAATTTCTTCATTTCCAAATCAAAATCAAGTAATTATTTTCTTTACTTTCTTTGAAAAGGCAAAATCATTTATTTTCCTTTATTTTTAAAAAGTGAAAAGGCATTCATCCTAAGTTAGGACTTGCATTCTTATCTTGCATTTAGGTGAATACTTATTGTTTTTAACTCATTCAAAGAAATTAAAATTTATTTTTGGGTTCAAAATCAACCTTCATCCATTGATTTATTTCATGATTAAGTCACATAACTTAATCAGTCAATAAATCAATCGTAACAATCACTTCTTGTCACACATATACCAAACCACTTACACAATCAATTCACCAAACATTGACATAAGGGAATGGATTGGGATTTCATCACCTAGTGGAAACCTTCATCCCAACTATCCTACTTGGATTTCACCACCAAGGGGAGAACTAACTCAATACACTGACTGAGTATAAACTCTAGATATCAAGTATATATTACAAAGCACCCAACTCCCTTATGCTACAGTGTGTGAAGCGAGGGGGTAGGCCCCAATATTAATCCATATATCAATTCCAATATAAAGATATTTTGAGCCTAAACAAACCTGAAACCCTCCATACACTACTTCTTCTAGTACCCATTTCAAAATCCAAGTGGAGTCTCACAAATTTTAAACTTAAAGCATAAGCCCAAAGTGAGATAAAAAGAACTCTTAGGATATAACATACTTTTAATAGGTGTGATATTTTAAAATGTTTTCTTATTTTCTCTCTTTTTGATTTCATGATTTTATTTACATCAAACTTATAAAAACTTCCACCACTTTATCATATGGTCTTAACATGACAAAAAGCTAGAGACCAAGTTAAACAAAACCAACCTCACCACCAACCTTCTTCCTCTTCTTTATCCATGGAGCACACTCTAGATGTAGAAAGCTCTCCTAACCAATTCAAGAGCTTATATGCCCTAATATTTTTCCTGAGGGGATATGGAATTCACCAACCTCCTTGAAAACAACCTAATTTGCCTTTAACATTACCTTGTCATAATTTCCAACTGTGCCCCTACTTTGGTTCCTTATATTAAACCACCTTATGGAATTCCTACTTAACTTATGGGTGAGACTTCAGTTACCACCACCTCCACTATCCAATCCATGGTAACTCAAGTTTCATCTTCTACAAGCAACCCTTCTATTAGTGTTACCCAGAACCAATCTTATCTTCCACCACTAACAAATATCTAATCACCATCAACTTACACCAACCCCATAACTAACCCTTAAAATGTAGGGACAATCCAACCAATGATAACTTAAGCACCACTTAACATTGGGATTCCATCCACTAGTATAGTTTCCTTACCTTTTTCTACCCAAAACCCAGCATCATCTACACCATTTAAAAAATTAGTAGTTTCCATACCATCCACTCTCCCACCCATAAGTTCTAGGGTAACTACACACCTTCAACAAACCAACCCAACCATTCCCATGTCTCAAAAAATACCCACTTCAGCTAATCTAGGCCATGTCCCAAATCCAAAAAGATATATGCCTCCCATATTAGCCCAAACATTCATGGCCAATTATAAATATGTGGTATCCTCCTAACCTTCCAACATGTAATATAATGTACCCTCATAAATCCAATAACACATACCCTACAACTATGTGGGTGCACCACAAACTTAACTCATCAAAATGTTGATGATAAAATAACAACTCTAGAGACATCCATTTTTGGAGCTCATAATCTTTTATCCTATGATCATATTTTTATTGAGCCCATTCACCCTTCTATACCAATCCATCCTTACCCTGCTCAATGGAAACTTCCCAAATTCACCAAATTCCAAAGTAAGGAGGATCCCCAACAACATTTAATATAATTTAGGCATACATGCTATCTCATTTCCTATGATGATGCTTTTTTACTTTGGACCTTCCCCGTGTCTTTAACAGGACCCACGTTGGATTGGTATAGTGCCATCACTAGACATTCTCTCTTTTCCTTTGCCCAGCTTGCACAAACTTTCTTGGATCAATTCTCTAAAAACATCTCCAAGAAAGTGTCCATTATTGACTTACATTCTATTCACCAATACAAGGATGAATCCATTTTTTATTTTGTTACTTGATGGAGGGGGTTAATCAACCAACTTTACTTTTCCCTACCCAAAATAGAATTGACTGAAATTGTCTCTCAGGCATGTGCCAAACATATTTCATCTACCCTAAAAGCTCAAACATTTTATACCTTTGATGAAGTGTTTACCAGGGCTATGAAATTAGAAATCTAAGTAATTAATGAAGGCAAACTTAAGCTTAAGAATAAGAATGCTAGATTCAAATCTACTGAAGCTTCCTCCAAACCTTCAAACCACCCCAAATCCAAAGGATTAGCCAATATTATTGTCCTTAAAATAACCCTTCCTCCAATGGTAAACTGATCCAACCCATCTACATCTTCAAACCAAAACTTGAAATCCCAAAACCACTTTGTTCAAAAGCAATATGCTCTACTAGGGGATTTTTATGCTTCAATTTTAGATAAATTTTTGAAAGCATTCATAGTCCAACTTCCACCAATTAAACCCCCTCAAAAATTTAATTCATCCCATCCTATACCAAGTTGGTATAAAGAAAATGAGATTTGTAACTACCATTGTGTCATTAGACATAATGTTGATAGATGCAAAACCTTTAAAAATATAGTTCAAGACTTGATTGATAAGGGTAAACTTGTAATGGATAACCCAAATTAACCTCCAAATTAAGCTCTTAACATCTTCCATTAACCATTTCCAAAGCACCCGCCTTCCTCAAATAATGAGAATACAAATGTGGAAACATCCCATAAACATGAGGTTCATATGGTAAATATTTTCCTTAATTGACTTACAAATTACAAAGCCACGTCCCAAACTACACCTATTCCACTTATCAATTTGGTGGAACCAACCCAAACCACCAAACCTACTCTACTTACTTCCATATTGGAATCACCTATCCTTCATTAAGAAAGCATAACTAAGGAAGAAACCACCACTCCTACTCCATTTACTTCCATATTGGAACCACCTATCCTTCCTTTGGAAAGAATAACTAAGTAAGAAATCGCCACTCCTACTCCACTTACTTCCATAGTGGAATCACCCATCCTTATTTAAAAAAACATAACTAAGGAAGGAACCACCACTCCTACTCCACTTACTTCCATAGTGGAATCACCTATCCTTCCTTCAAAAAGCATAACTAAGGAAAAAACCACCACTCCTACTCCACTTACTTCCATATTACAATCACCCATACTTCTTTCAAAAATCATAACTAAGGAAGAAACCACCACTCCTACAGTTAATTCCATAGTGGAATCACACATCCTTCCTTAGAAAATCATAACTAAGGAAGAACCTGCCTCACCTACTCCACTTTATTCCATATTAGAACTACCCATCATTCCTTCAGAAAGCATAACTAAGGAAGAGATCATCTCACCTACTCCTTCCATGATGGTATCACCCACCATTTCCTTAGAACTCTTTCTAAAAAAATATGAAACCATGACCATCCCACTTCCTCAACCACTTAGTCTCTCCTTGGAAACCCCCATTGAGGAGGCTGAATATAATTATAAACCATTTTCAAGGTTGGTTTAAAATATTTAATTTTTATCACAACCAAACCTTTATCGAACTATATTTTGGCATCGTCTTGGGCTTCCCTACCCTAAAAATAAGGAACCAAAAATCCCATAAATGACACAACCTTCAACCTCAATAAAATTAACTACCCTCACCTCAACCAAACCAATTAACTCATCCATATATTAAACTTAAAAAAAATCAACCAACTCAACTCACATAAAAATAAACAAAATAAACCCAACTACCCCACTCAAACCTATCAAAAACCTAAGTGTCCTTCCAACTCATAATATCACTCATCCACCTTTAAAATTAGAGTTGACACCAAAAAACCCACATAAAATTTTACAATCCAAACCAATAAGGGAGATCTAACCACTTAGGACTCGAAGGCCTAAAACTATTTCACCTCCCATTTCAGCTTTGCTCGCTATCCTAGGGCCATACCCCTTATCAATTTTAGGTCCTCACCCTTCCACCTTGTTGAAAAAGCTAAGCCCTCAAAAAAAGAGACCGTAAACTCAACCTATTATTCTTACCAAACCTCCACCCATCCATACTAAACCCTTAACCCCAAAAACATCAACCAAAATCATTGCACAAACTAAAGATCCACTAATAAAACCTACTGCTAAAAAGGTACCAACCCCAATGAGCAAGACAAAGACTTCTACCCTCTTAACACCATTTATAGAATCTTATTCTACTATCTTAAAAAGGTTGTTACAAACTTACTACATAACCCTACCCCCCATCAAACCATTCAAACCTCTTAGCCCAAAATAGGCTTGGTTCAATGATAACTTAATATGTGTATACCATAGGGCACCTGAACATGACACTGAGGATTGCAAAGCTCTTAAAGACATAATCCAAAAATTATGTGACACAAATGATATTTTGATAGAGGATATTTCTTTTAGATCATCTCCAATCCCAAAAACAAAAACCACTACCCCACATAAACCTACTTCTAAGCTCTCATCAAAGAGTAAGGATGAACCAAGATAACCTACCAGCCAACATACATTCCAAATTGACACCATATATATGGTCACTTGGTGACAAGTAAAAAGGATAAAGGGAAATCTAAAGTATCCATCCCTTAGACATATCCATCTTCTATGGAATCACCCCACTCACCTTTTCCAAAACCTAAGATTTCTATCTTAGGTACACCTCAATCCAACCCATCTCGACTGATACACAAGTCGGTTCTCAAACAACTTCACCAAATCCTGGTAAAGATGACTTTATATGAATTGATCTAAACCTTTTCTCAACATCATTAAGATATTATGGAGGATTTATAATTTATTGAGGTTTAACTTGAATATCCTCTACCTCTATCAGCCCTTGTTGGAGCTCTCCAAATATCAACCCTTATCACATTTGAGAATTTTGAGATACCTCCTATCTACCCAGATGATACAAATACTCCCCTCTTCACATATCCCACATTAATCAAAAATAAATAAAAGGGTTATGATTTATTGGGGACATAACATCAATATCATCTCATCCCATACCTATAATCAACTTAAAATTCTTGAGAACATCATGTTTGAAACCACTGCTATGCTATAATTTTTTAATGAAATTATAGCAACCACCTTGGGAATGGTTGTCCTTCACATATGTTTAGTACCTAGAACTCTCCCAAAGCTCTTCTAAATTGTATAAAGGGATTTTAAATATAATGTATTACTTGGATTCCCTTGGATCTGAACCATGGGTTGTGTACCATCAACCCTGCACAAGTGCCTAAAATTTAAAGATGAGGGTCAAGTTCACATAATCCCAACCAACCCTAATCCATTTAAGTCATTCAACATGACTTACCACCAAAATTATGTCCTAATTACATTAAAATATGCATCCCCTTCATCCTCAATAAACAAATCTTATACAAGCTCAACCATACCCTCTTCCCAAATCCCTATGAAAGTCCCCTTGTAATCCACCATCTAATGTCATTTTCTTGGAGAATACTGCCTATTGACTCTTAATACCCTTACTAATCCTCAATAGTACATAAATATTAATAAAAAACCTTAATATGATTATAACATTAGAACCATTATCCATTTTGATCCTCCCAATTGTCAAACTAACTTTATCTATGGGGGACTCGATCAACCACCTTTATCTTCTAACACCTCACCTTCTATCAAACCATTCACCTTTGATATTTATTTCTTAGATAAACCATATTTTACCCAAACATAACATCATTGGTGTATTTAGAAAGGATTTAGTTTAGGTTATTATGTGTATGGATTGAGGAAGAAACCCCATCCTCACCAACCTCTTATTTTTTGAAGTTTGATGACCCTAATTCCATACCTTCTAACTTTTTTTGATCAAGATTATTAATTTGGGACCCCTAACCTATCAAATTCAAGGGGAAACCAAAACCATTCTTATGACTCATCCTAAGATGGTCAAAGATGATTCTCCTACCATTAATACTATCTAGTGTTATGATGATGATTCCCTTATCACCTATCTTTTCAAATACCTTACTCCTGATACATCAACCATGTTGAATTGTGACTGTAGTATAACATTCACTTGGTTTTATAGTGATATGACTATAATTGACCCTTCCATAGTCGTCCAAAACATCATCACCAAGTTTGATGCTAATGATATTATCTAAAAACTTCAAAAGATGTACCCTGACATTGCCCTTCTTAATGAGGAGCTACATCATCTCTTATCCATCAACTTCATCCAACCCATTGACTATCCTTAATGGGTATTGAATGTCATTATGCTTACTAAAGCAATAGGGGGACTTCTTATTTGTATGGATTTTTGTGACCTTAACCTTGCTTGTCCAAAAAATGGCTTTACTTTACCAAGTATTGACCACTTTATTGATCTAACTACTAGCCATGAGATGCTATCTCTTATGGATGGATTCTCAAGATATAACCAAATCTTAATCACCCCAAAATATCAACACAAAACTTCCTTCAACCCCACGGGTAACCTTTTTCTATAAGGTCATGCCTTTCAGCTTGAAGAATGCTGGTGTAACCTATCAACATGCCATAACCTATACATTTCATGATCTCATCCATAAAATCATGGAAGACTATCTAGATTAACTCTTTGGTAAGTCAAAATGTCATAAAGACCATTTAGAAATATTTAAAGTCATCTTCAAAAGCCTTATCCAATTTCATGTTCACCTTAACCTAAATAAATGCATCTTTAGGGTATTATCAGGTAAACTCCTTAACTTTATCATTTCCCTTATTGAAATAGAAGTTGATCCCGCTAAAGTTAAATCAATCCTAGACATGCCTCATCCAACTAACCTTAAGTAACTCCATAGTTTATAGTGTAAGCTTTAGTCTATTCATCATTTCATCTCTCAATCATTTGATAGATGTCAGCCCTCTCATCACCTCCTTAAGGACATCTCTTTTGAGTAGAATGAAGACTATAAAAAATCCTTTAAATAAATCAAAGGATAGCTTCTTTCTCTACCTGTCCTTGTTCCTTGAAAAGAGGACCAACCCTTCTACCTCTACATCTCCACTATAAACCATTCCTTAGGTGTCATTCTCACACATCATGATGATCAATATAAGGAACATGAAGTATACTGCATAAGTTGAACACTTATAGAGTATGAAACTTGTTATACCCATATCGATAAGTTATGCGTTGTATGAGTACATTGGCTATAGACACAAAGCTGTGTAGGTAAATAAGTGTGATGATAATATCAACTTATGTAGGTAGTTTTGAACAAGAAAAGTAAGATGGACCTACCTTCCCACAACATTTTCCCCATTCCTCAAGACCCCTTATAGAGTTTTCGGTCTATTGTGAAGATTGGGTACTCGCATGAGAAAGTAGGTAGCACTAAAAGATTTTTTATTCTCCTTTTATAATCTACTATCCTACCACACCCCAATGGACTTAGACTCTATTTTAATGCCAATTATGGAGTTTGAGATTTGATTATAAGAAGGACATGTGCTTATGATCATGTCTTTTAGTGTGATTTGACTTTTGAGAATTTTAGATATTTCCTTTTAGATCATTTCCTTTTGTTAAATGATTTGGATTTTGAATATTTTTATGGATTTTAAGATTTCTCCTCCATACAAATTTGGAATGACTAACCATGAAAGAGAGAGTGATACACATAAATGAGTTTTAGGCTTAGACTAAAAGAAGCTAAGTATCCAAAGACAAGACTAACTAGAACTCTTAGGCTTAACTATGAACTAGCATGTTATCTCCCATCAGGGAATACCATAAAGATACGCACAATGGTGATAGGGACCTGAGTGAGAAATAACATTTCAAGGATCAAGCCCTTGCAAGCTCATTTTCCTGTGGGACTACCTTGAGTGATGCAATTCTTAAGATGGAATTGAGGATGCTACCATTATCTATTAATGAGAGAGTTATCATGGATAAGGTAGGGTTGGGTCATGTGTGTGACCTAGGCATAGTGTAGTGAGATAGATATATAATTACTACCTTATGTGAGAGGTGAAATGTGAATACTTGTACTTTATGACTTCCTATAGGGGAGATTATTGTGAATCTCAAGGATGTGTATCACATTTTGTATTTATCAATTAGTGGATGGTGTGTGACGTTATAGGATGACATGGGTATTGATACAATTGATCATGTGTCCTTGTATTTTGCTAGTGTGTCCTCAGGTATACATCAAAGAGGTAGTGATAGTGATGTTTTATTATTAGTTATAGCATAGTCTAGTGTTATATGCCTATGAAAGTGGTTAACCATGTTGTTGGCCTCATTTGTCATTATGGATGGGAGTGGAGTGTTGATTCCATATAGGATGCATAGGATTGTGCATAGTGTGGAGGTATATGGAGCTGTGTTCTTGTGGGGTAAGACTATGCTTGCCTACATATATAAGGATATTTATAGGTTTACAAAAGAGGCATTTAGTGGTGGTGTGAGTGCAACTACCTTATTGCATTATTGGGCTCATGAACACATAACAATTATGCAACCGAATGGATTACCTAGGCTAGAGTGGGCACCTTTTCAACCATTTAAGGAGTGATGTATGAGTACATTGGCTATCCAATCTCTTGATCTTCCAAACTTTGTCACTACCTCCTCAACCATAAAATCTTTGTCATCACAAACACTGACCCCCTCAAGTACATGCATTATAGGCCACATCAAAATCAATGTATGGATATATGGCTCATGATTTTAGCTGAGTTTGATCTTGAGTTACTTAAATTTTTTTTAGTCAAATGGAAAATCATTGCCAATCAATTGATTGAATCCCATTTAATTAACAACCAACCTTCTAGCCTTGAGTTTCTTGATGAATCCATCACAAATCTCTCTCAAGAGGACATTTCTTACTAAATGGCCATGTTATCTAATGGATCAAAATGTCAATGTGGTAGGGGTGACATAATCATCCTTATACCCCTTGAAGGTGAGCCTTTTCCCTTATCCTTCAAACTTGACTTTGATTGAACCAACAACATGGTTGAATATGAGGCTTTAGTTTTAGGTCTCCAAACAACTTTATCCTTGGGAGTAAAATTGACCAACATTTTTTATGACTCCCAACTTGTGGTCAACCAAATCAATGGTTCTTACCAGTGTAAAAATGATGTTCTCCATAAATACAAACAAATAGTAGGTGTATTATTAACATCATTTTATCATTACCTTATCCAAGCCACTTTGTGTTCAATAAACAAGTTCATCGACACCATGGATTCTCTTGATTCTTAAATCCCATTTGCACCTTTAGACTCCAAAATATTTTTCACCATTCACAGACTTAACCAACCCTCTTACACTAAAACAAACCACCCTTCTATCTATAATGTGGAGGAAATTGGATATTTGGTATAAGAAACTTTTGGACTATCTTACCTTATCCATCATCCCTTTTGACCTCTCTAAGAATGGTAGATGAGATTTTATATGGATTACTTCTCTCTATACCATACTAAGGGGAATTCTCTTCAAATGAGGCTTTGTTGGTCTCCCTTTTATAAGCCTTCATAGCTAATAAATCCCTCTTATAATAAAAAAACACATGATGGGATTTATGGAGGATACTTTAGTGGTTTAGCTATCAATAAGCACATCCTTCACCTTGGCTAATATTGGCTTACCCTTAACCAATACTATTATGATTATGTCAAGTGGTATGTAAAGTGTCAATAGTATGCTAATTTGCATCATGTTCCCAATCATGCTCTTTAACTTGATAAGTAATTTTGGCCCTTCTCTTGATGGGTATTATATCTCATCGATAAAATTAATCCTCACTCATCATAGATACATTATTTTAACATTACCATGTCATAGTACTTCACCAAATGGGTGGAGGCTATTCCTCTCATCTCAACCAAAGCCAACAACATTGTTGACTTCATTAATCATCATATCATATGCTAGTTTGGTGTTTCTCACAAAATCATCACTAAAAATGGCAAATCATTCAAAAATAAGAAAGTACACAATATTTGTGACACCTTCAGCATTAAGTCAAGCGTATCATCTCCATACAACCCATAAGCTAATGGACAATTTGAAGATTCTAAAAAAACACTTATAAAATGCTCACCAAAGTAGTCAATAAATCTGGGAGAGATTGGTAATTACACATTCCCTTTAATTTATGGGCATATCAAATCAACATCCAAACCCATATGGGTACCATCCCTTTCTCACTTATCTATGGTGTAGAGGTTTTCTTGCCTCTTGAAGTGAAAATTCCCTCCCTTTGTATATCCCTAAAGGATATCATCTTGGAGGAGGACTATCATCAAGAATGTCTAGCCCAACTTGAGCTACTTGACGAGCATCATTTGGCTGCTCTTAACCATCTTCATGTCTATCAAGATCGAATCAAACACACTTATAAAAAACACCTGAGATAGTGATAAATAAATATTTGTGACCTAATCTTAAAGGAAAATAAACATATAACTAACATGGAAAGAAGCAAGGAGGGCAAGTTTTCTCCTAATTGGCTTGGACTATTTATTATCGTGCATAAGTATGGGTCAGGAGATTACTAGTTATCATCCCTTAAAGTAAAAATGAAACCTAAGCCCCTCAATGCTTTGCGTTTGCATCCGTTCTCTTGTTAAAACAAGTTCTAAAGCATGTTATGTCTAACTTAAGCTCGTACCTTATTTTACAAACTTATCACCTTCATCTCCTTACTTTAAGGAAAACCAATTAAAGCAAATAATCATGTGATTATCCATCTCATTTTTATCCTAAATCTTAAACATGGGTACCATGGATCTACCCATGACATGATTCTCATGGATACTTTTTTGCCCTTATAGAGTAGATCCCCATGGTTGTTGTCTCTTAAACACTCTATCATCCATCATTTAACCTTTTTTTGCTATGATTTCTACTCATAAATGAAAACCTTAGGCATATATAAGTAAGTCCATGTCTAAAAACAAAAAAAAAGCATAAAAACATATAATATATTATGGGTCATATCTAAATTTTTAGACTACTCCCTTAAAGGACAACTGCCAAAATAATTCAAAATTACTCAAAAAGATAGATTTCCCCCTTAAAAAATGATCATCAAAATAAAAAATCCAAAACTTTGACCACTCCTTTGAAGGATGGCTAAGTCAAAAATTTGTCAAAAAAGAGCAATCACATGGAAGCTTCCTGCATTGATCAGTTTCCCCAACATATCAACCAAAAGAGCATAAAAAATACCCTAAGTCAAAATTAAAAAAATAGAAAAAAAATATATATGTATCCCAAAGAAGGCTTCAATTAACTTTCACATAACATTAGTAGACTTCCCACATTGATCAGTCTATACCAAAATAAGACATGGACTTGTTTATAATGGTTCCTAGGTCACCTATAGAACGTGTAAGCCATCCCCACAAGAAGGTTAAACAACATTCACTTATTTGATACATCCCCCTTTTTACCCTCTAAAAATCAAGGGATTTTGAGCTTACTTGACACTCGTGATCAAGTCACTTTTTAAAAAATGAACACATGATAATGTAAACCATGAAAGGGGATTATGTTCATAATCCATCTCATCTTTATATTTTGTTCCTTCCTAATAAAAGAGCATCACATCTCCTTCTTATTCATCTTGATTATTTGTTGAGACATTCATTAAGACATCTATCTTATGTTTGATTAAACATCATTCTCTCATTTCTTTACTCTTTTTACATATAGCATTTTAATGAAATTAATCTATATGTTAAAGTGGTTTTGAACATTTTTAACCATCTATCATCCTATCTATTACAAATGAATGGCATCATAATTCACTTAAGCATGTTATGCACATTTTATTTTACCATTATGAATAAAATAAACATTCTAGTGCAGTTATGTGTTTTATTATGTCACATTCTATTTCATCACTTATCCACATCATTTATTTAGGTGTTTTTATTACTATGAAAACATTTTATTTACCGATATCATAGTAATTATAATAATCATAACTAAACCATATCAATCATCTCATTAACAATCCTAACTCAACCAAATTATCCATCACATAAACATCATCCAGGGTGAATAAATCCAACCATCATCTCATATTAATTTATAAATCACATCTATATGATATAAATCAATCAATATTGCTTATCATCAACCATAAATCAACCTAATTAATCACATAAGAATCATTTTTTTTTTTTATCATGTATGAACCAATCCACATTTTAATCTTTTTTTATAAATTAGATAATGATTCAAAAAACTATGTTATCAAATCACATATGCATCTAATTATGGGATCACATGGATTCATTAACTCATATCATAGATATCAGAATATGATAAACCACATCAAGCATACACCCAATAAAAGGAAAAATGCCAAACCATAACCATAACTCAAACATGTCATCATAGATATTTGTCATCATAAAGAATCACAACATAGAGCATCACATAAATAACACCATAACATTGTATGCCATCATCAATAAACATCATAACTAAATCATGTGATGAATATATATGAATATAAATGTCCATGTCAATATCTCAAAATGATATGTACATCTCACTACAACAGATCACATACCAAAATAAAAATCATAATATAACACAATAACTAGTAATCTATGGTGTAGGGGCACTACTATCCCCTAGACCCTCTCCATCTTTGTGACCTATTTGTACACCTATGGATGCTATACCACCATTGGGTATAGCACTGCCAGTGATCCTTGACATAACCCAATATGTTAGATACTCTTTTTATTAGGTCACATCTATAAGTCCCCTAATAAAATGCCCCTCATAATATCTTAACTCCTCCATTGTATCAGTATATATCATCAATATAATAGTTTGAGGTGGTCCCATGATAGCTTTAGTACCATTTGGAAATGGTCCACTCTATGATGGTCACCCTACTACATACCTAAGAGCATCCCTCGTAGCTATAACCAAGGCCAACTATACCTATAGGCCATCCCTATCCTGAGTAACATTGGTAAGATATCCTTGCATAATTTTTCTTTGTTGAGTGATGGTGGATAGCTATACCTATAATCTATCTCTTTCTTGTGTCCTCATCACTAGTTATCCTTATTTAGTGTCTCTCTATTAAGTGATGGTGGATAGTTATACGTATAGGTTATCTCTCTCCTATGTCTTCATAGATAATTTACCCTATGTTGTGTCTCTCTCTCTTATGTCATAGAGGTTAACGATGCTTATGAGGAAGCCTATGTTGCTTTTGTAGCATCCCTTTCTACAATGACCATCTATAGTTTAGGGATTACCTCCTCCATCTGTGCATCACCATTTTCCTCACCCTATTCCTCACCCTATCCATCATCTTCTCTAATAGTAGGACCCTATCCTCCATCTCCATTGATAGCTACAAGTTATCATCTCTGCCACCAAGAAATATACTCTAGAGTCACCCTAACTTCATCAACTATTGTAAGAGGTGGTACCTCCTCCTTTGATGTCTATGGTAGGGGAAGTGGTGCCTATGCATCCTCTCATTTGTATATTGGTAACACTCTTAGATCACTCTGAACCAAGACAAACTACCATCGCATGTAGTCAAAGGGTATCAAATCCAACTCATGCTCTCTCCTCCCATGTATCCATCTAAAACTATGAAGGGAAAATGTATGTACACGTAACCCCCTCCATGATGGGAAATCCACATATGATCTCCAAATGACCTCTCCACCTACAAAAGTATCTAGCCACTATCTAAAATATGTTACATATCATACCACACAATCCACTTATGAAAGCTCCATATCTGACCTCCACCTCATGAAGCCAAATTTGAATTATGCCTAATGCCATGTAGCCCACAACAATCTAACTAGCCATAAAATGGTGATATGCTCATAAAGCCAACAATGGAGTAAGAAACACACACTCATTCCATACCTCATATGTACTTGGTAGCCCCAAAGCTCTAAATAAACTTATGTAAGCATTTTTGGTACCCATGCATAGACTATCATATCCTTATGAATCTTAACTAGTACATCCATCAAAGCCCAAGGATACCTCTCACCACTTGAATCTAACAATGTGTATCATGTGACTACTATCATTATAATTATCATCAATATCCTCCTCTCTATGTCCAATCGATATAAATCCTTGAAGTAGAAGCCTCTACCATGGTATCAAGCCTCTACTATACCCTCACCATATAATAAATCCATCTACACATCCAGCTCATCACCACAAATCAGCTAAATCAATCAATCCTATATAGGTAACCTTATAATCTTGTACATGTACTCTAAGGTAATAATCAACTCTCCTATTAGTATCCTAAAAATGTTGGTGGCTAGATCCCATCTATCAATGAGGGTCACCAACATACATGTATTCCAGGGCATGCAATGATAGTGTCACATGCCTCTTAGGCCCACAAGCATTATGTGGGAGCAATCCTCACCAATAATATCTCTCTACAACTCCTTGAGTAGTAGAAACACTCAATCCCACATTGTTAATCTAGTCTTAGCCTACAAGGTTAGATATTTAACTCAGTTCGATCTATACCTCAATTAACTAATAAATATTCAACCTGATCTACTATACTCATTTAACCTATTCCACCTATACACTTACCTGAGTTCACTACTTCACATCTTCACCCATACCAACAACCTTATTTTATTATCCCTAGGCTCATTTTTCTTATAAAAACCTTTGTTAATTATTCCAACCTACCCTTTCCACTTTAAAAATCTACCCATCCTAAGACTTGTACCCTTTGTACCTTACCCTAACAACTTACTTAACCAAGAAAACCAAAGCACACGCTCCTTTTTTTTTTTTTTTTAAACCATACACCTTCAAAAATCATCAAATAAATATTTAAAGCATTTCAAATTTCTCTATTTTTACCCTTATAACATTCAAAACTAGGACTAATGTTGGTCATTAGTCGACTGACACTGGTTCCCTATCAATCGATGTCAGTTAACCCTCAACCAACATCGATCACTATTATTTTAGGGCCAAACCCTAAAACCCTTATTTTTCCCCAAACCTTACTAATTGATCTTCAAAAACACTTATCTCCAAACCAAACACCTCTAACTACCCTCCCACTACCCTAACTTCTATATTTACACACAAACATTCAAATTCAAAAATTATTTCATAATAAAACCCACTTACCTCATCTTAGGTCCATATTTATGATGACACCCTCTTCTTGGATGGTGCTTTCCTAACTACCACTTGTCTTCCACCTAGTTACATGGTTAGTATGTCTATCCAAATTGGAACCCTCACTCTACCCCACCTATTGCCCTATTAACCACTCTCACACTACCATAAAAGGCAAACTCTTTCTTTAACCAATCCACTTCAACAACTCACCTATCACACTCAAATGCCATCCAAAAAAGCTCTCAGGCAAAAATTGCTCTCACAAAAAAAAAAGACAAATACAAATGAGAAAAATAAACTTTTTGGTCAACAATCCCGCTTTTCTAGGGTTTGGTCGATGATCGATATCGATCACCTTTGGTTAAGATGACTGGCATCCATAAGTAATGTCTTAGGATGATCAACATCAGTTATATATTAGGGTTTTTTTCCTTAACCGCTACCCCCAACTTATACCAACCTTAGATCCTTTTAAAATAAATGGGATCCCTTTACAACATACCACTACCATAAAATTTGCATCACTCATCAATAAAAAAATTAGAGATCACCTTATTCTCCTCTGACACCCACACCCACTTTACCTCCAATTGGTCACTCTTTCCAACCATTTGCACTTTTTGTGCTAACCTTACCTTGGTCACTTTGACCACTTAGAATACCTTGTCATGCTTGACAACCTTACACACACACAATACTTTTGTATGAAACTCTTTAGGTTCATTGAATAAAAACCACTTGTGGTCTTGACACCTGCAACCATTTTGTCTTCTTAGGATCACATCCTATTTTTGGCTCCCTGAGAACATGAAAACCTCACTTAGGAGACTTGAGTCTATAAGTGTAACCCATATCAGCTAAGCCTAACACTATGGCTTGGTTCACCTATCACTTATTTTTCTAAGTGCAAATTTATTTACCAATTCATTCAACCATGGAAACTTTATCTAGGCACAATTTATGACATCACACTTCATTGTATTTTGTGCACCATTTCATGCTTGCATGCCTACCTGCCCAACCAGCCTTCTCACCCACTTATCCACTTGTCAAACCTAAACCTAACTTCATTTTTACCTCATCAATTCCTAGTTTGAGAGGGAACACCTCCTCCCACACTTGGGGCATCCAACCTTCCACTAAATCATTGGTATTTATTTTGCATATTATTGATGCAAACTATGCAACAAAAAGGGGGAAAATGTAGACACTAGAAAACCACACCAATAATTCTACATATCACAACACATATTTTAGACCCCCTTGGCCTCCCTTGGGTTAAAACATTTCTTAACCCCATTAAACACCCATTTAACCCTTACCCACATTCAGCTAAATTAATTTATTAATTAAGTTAATAAAATTCTATTTACACCTTGCGTTAAGACCATTTCCTACTTTATAATTTATAGTACTAACCTCCTAGACTATTTCTACCCATATGACCATGCTTCCTTAAATGAGATTAGACCATTTATAATGGTTTTAACTACCAAAATTAAGTGAAAAAATCTATTTTTGGTAAGTTAAACCATTTTTACCTTGATCGACACTGATCACCCCTCTACCGATGTCGATTGACCAAGATTAACATCGGTTACTTAAAGATGGCCCATGCCTTTTGCTCCATAGGTTAAATCATTTAATCAATAACTAAAATCTTATGTGAACAAAAACTATCCAGTAAACCTAAGAATTAGTCCAGAGACCAAGAAGTGCTTCATCACCTCAAGACTAAGGATTCCAACACTGTTACTCTACCCATTTTGTTCCAAGATTCCAACTAGCTCTCACTCAACTTCAAATCATCTTTAGGCCAAGAAAATCCACAAAAAATAAGTATTTTTTGCTTTCTTATAAGTTAAATATTTTATTTTGGTTGTTTATTACTTTCACCCCTTTTAATCTCTCCTCACACCCTCTTTTGTATTGGAGTTATGTAAATCCAACACCCCTTTTTTCACCAAATTCTCACTAACCATTCCCATCATTTTGAGTGTTAAACCTTTGTGTTTTATATCCCTAACTCTTCACTCTACTTTTATGACCATTAACCAACTTTCAAATAGCCCACAAAACCTCTTACAACTAGCCCAAAACTAATTTTTACCCAAAAGCCAAAACTGTGACAATACATAGTGATCGATATCAGTCATCCTTAACTAACATCAGTCATTCTTGACCAACATCAGTTACCTAATGACTGACATCGGTCTCTGTGTATTTCTATTTTCCTAAAATAATAAGCTAAAATTACCCATCATCCATAACCTAAAGCTTTATTTACCAACCCCTATCATAACATAGAGTCAGAAATAACAATCAAAACCATACTTTATCATTTTATCATTTCTTTCACATAATTTAATGTCACTTTGTTAAAGTAATCATTTTATTGAAAAGCATTTCATTATATTGTGTTAAATTAATTTTCATTCCTTTATGCAAATACTTTTTATCAACATTATTTATAACTTAATTTGTTAAAATGAGTGGATTGACAACCTTCCAAGGGAGTCTTATACTTCTTGTATTTAGCACTTTCTAGGCAATCTAACCTTCAATCTTATTAATCAATCCCATTTTTAGTATTATTCTTATTATAGGTCATTTATCCCAAGATAAAGAGGAGTAATTCACATTGTCTAGATCATGGAGCATGTAACCACATCTAGATTCATCTACACCTTCTCCCTTTCTTATTTTTACTTATTTTTAAAAGCAAAAGGAAAACAATACAAAAATATAGTGAAACACATTCAATGGGACCTGATAGTAGGTTCTTAGTGAGATTAACTTAACTTTATAGGTTGGCCCAACACATGTGGTCATTACTTCCCAATTATACCATACACAAGAGTATTTGATATGTTACTAGATGAATTTGGCTACATAAAATCTATAATATTACCTTCCACATTGAATGGGTGTATTAAATACATTTATACCAATAAAGTAGTCACAATTCCCAGAATTCCATATGAACATCTACTTGAATAAAAAAATTGTATTTAAAGATAGTTAATTATCAAACATATTAAGGTTAATCCTCTACAAAAGGATAATCAACATGCAATCCTCTTTCTTAGGCATCCCATATTTGAGATACCATTGTATTAGAGATACAAAGTGGATTCCAAGGAATCCTCATCTAGTAATATGCAACATACTTAGTTATCCAAATCAATTAAACATGTTCCTATTATTTCTAATTAAAATACACCATAGAGAACAAGACCATGGGTTACAAAAACCCTTAATCCATATATTACCTCTTCAAGACTACATAGTCATATGATACATATACAAAACATTATAGAGCCTATAGAGCCATATATTACATTTATACATGCTCCTTACCAGTAACCCCAATTTGTTATGCCATATCCAGTGGTTAAACTACTTCAAGATGAGAATCCATTAGATGGGATAATTGGTTAGACTTTTACTTAACTAAAAAATTCAAAAAAACAAATAAATATTTTAAAAATACCAAAAACATTTAAATTTTTAAAAAATACCAAAAATTTTCAACATGTTCTTAGTTGTACTATTTATTTTCCTTATGTTTTTTGCTTCATGTTAGTATATATCATATAATCATTTCCTATATGCACATATGGTTCATTATTCATTTGAGTGTGGCACATCCATACCTCTATTTATGATATATTCACATATAAATGTTGGGATTACCCTCCACTCATATCCTAAGTATGTTAGAGCATTTGCTTCTTTGATCATGATACACCTAGGTTACATTATTATATGATCAATTTCCATTATCATGTTTGAGATAATATATACTTACACATGCCTATATCCATGCTTATTATACCTTTCACAATGTACTTGATATGATATGTACTTTACATTTTAAAAACATATATGTTTAGGAACTAGTATGCTAGGTTCATGATGGTTTCTTATATTTGTCTTAATTATTCATTTTAGACTTATTTGAGTGTGTTCCTTATTTGTTATTATCTTGTATTTTATTTCTTATTCGAGCATTTGAATATGCTCCATTGATGATGGATCATATGCCTTTACTTAACTATTTTGATATATGAATATGTCATTTTTTATTGTATGGGCATTTGAATATTTCATTCTATGCTTTATGGAAATTTGACTACGTCATGTCCCTTTGATTGTGTGACATTTAAACATGGCCCTTGTATGAGGTCTTCCTATACCATTTCATGTTACTTTTATTTTGAGTGATCTTGTGTGTGTGTTTGATTGATTGTTGAGATTATAATGTTACTCTCTAGATATTACCATGATTTATATCATACATCTTAGGATGTGATGTGATCACATACTGTGTACCTCATTATTAAATATAACTGAAAATGTTACCCTTATATGTTACATGATCCATATATAAATTATACAATTATCTTATCCTTTTAAGGCAAGATGAATACCAGATTCTACTTCCTCTCACATTAAAATGGGGGCATATTAGTAGGGGAATGTCATAGAGGCATGAATTCCACACTTTCATAGTTTTAGATTAAAATGGGGGCATGTCAAAAAGGCATGATCTTTACACTTACTCGACACTCAAAATTTCTAGATTATGGTGGGGGAATGTTATGGAAACATGTTTACCACATTTATGTCAGTTATCAGATTCTCCAAATTAAGTGGGGGTATATCATAGAAACATGTCCTCCATAATTGTACCAATTTTAGATTCATGAGATTTCATAGTTATATGATTTAGAAACATATTTTTGGAAACATTCTATACATTGGTATCATTATTATACCCATATTTCATCTTGAGACATATATGAGGTGCCTATTACATGTAAATGGGCACCTAAAATGACAAAATCAAATAATTTTCCATATTTCAAATACTGTTATGGACTATTATTATACCTAGGTTGGAATTTTATGGATTATTATTGAGCCAATCTATTTCAGTAATTGGTTCATCTTCGGATGTTTGAGTTGAATAAATAAATAAATATTACCAAGATTATAAGTTATATTTGATTAAATCATCTAAATTTACCATAATTATAGATTTTATTTGATTAAATCATCCAACTTGACCATATATATGTTCTGAGTTGATTAAATAAATCACACTCACCAAATCATGCACACATTTGGGTTACTTGATTCAGATGAAATAAGATCAATGAACATGTTGAAACTTACCTTTTAACCAAGGTTTGGGGTAAGTGTCCTCTAATACATACATAAATATGCACTTGTACATTCAAATTTATCCTATTCTTAGGTTCAATGCTTCATAATGAGGCATCCTTTCAAATCAAATTGTGAAATGGCAAGATGGTTACATCAACACATATGTGTATTCCTAACCTTGATCCTTATACTTTAAAACATTTCAAATACTTTCAATTTCATATTTTATGCATTGATTTTATACTATAACATGATTTTGGTTACAAGCTAGTCACAGATAAAGCACTCAAGTTTGGATCATGCAAAGTTAATGTGTATATACACACCTAGGTACACATTCCTTTCCTTAACCTAAAATTTTTAGTACTAGATTAGATGGGGGTGGGTAAATTTAGATACTAAAATATGATTAATGTATTACCTAAGTATTGTATACTTAGAAAATATCTATCATGGCTATACCTTTCAGTTTTAGACCTACCTACCATCAAAAGACTCACATGCACTATTTATTTGTGCCTAAATTTATTATCTCTTAGTTTTACCATTGTATAATGATAAGGCCTTCTATAATATGCAAAAATATCTAAACCTAATCATTATCCTTACTACCAGTTTTGAACATGTACCTATTTTTTAACTTCTTAGATACTTGCATCCTAGATAAATAATTGCATCGACACAAGTGTCCATTTTTCCTATAAAATGTCTAGTGCTCAAAAGTCATCTAATTTGTAAATGAAACATATCTTAAATATCACCCCAAGTGATTTAGTGTGATATATTTTCAAAATGGACTAGTATATATACAAGATTAACCCTCATTTATTCCTCACCTAGAAAATATAGAGAACTCACAATGTAATATACCAAGAAGCACACAATCAAGCATTACAGTGATCAAACCTACACTATTCATCTATATTTATATATCACTCATAGGATTAGTATTACCATAGGTCTAAATCATTTGAAGAGTATTTCATGAGCCATATTTTCCAAATTACAAGCTAGGTCACTGCATGTCTTTTATTATCACAGATTACATCCTTGTGCATACATAAGCTAACACGTATGGGAGAAATACATAATTATAAGGCCCTATTCAGATTATTGGATATGTATAAAGTGCCCATTAATTGAGAGGTCCTTGGGGCATCTCAACACCATAATCTTACTAACCCATTTTTCTCATAGTCACTCCAAGGGTGAAAAAGCTAGGGTTTTAATCATTTGATAAAGAGTGAGAACCTATGTACATGATCTGAAGACATCCAAATAAATATGATATAAAACCCATAAGGCTCTAGTTCATCACATCTTTATCCAGTCAATATTTCATATAGGACACCTATAGTAGGCTTAGACACATATGTCGATGTAACTATTTAATTTTGATGTAAGCATTTGAGGACACATAACAAATATTTATAGAATTTGAAGACTATTATAGGATCATATTTTAGTCCAATTATATCCTATTCTAGATCAGACATGTATGATCATAGTAAGCTAGATAAGTATCATTATTCCATACTTATTTTAATATTTATTAATAGTTATACTTTACTATTTTTAACAAATATCAATTTTATAAATTTAGAATACTATTTGTCTGAGTTTTATATATAATTAACATGCTCATTAAGTTAGTTCACCATCCTTGAGTAAAATCTCAACTAATAACCCTTAATCCTAGATATACTCTCATCTAAATATAGGGTTAAACATAAGTGTTTTTGAGAAACTTTAGGAGTCCTTCCCAATTTAATAGTTTCATCGTGAGGGGCTTACTAGAGTTTATTACAAGTGTTGTTGAGAAAACTTAGGAGCATTTCCAAATTCAATAGTCCCATGGATTTTTAGCTCTTTTGTGATGACATATTTTATGTTAGAATTTATAGGAATTATATTCAAATAGATGGTCTAGATTTTTAGCAAAATTTAGAATCTTAAGGAAAAGGTAAATGTGGATAAAACTCCCCTAAGTTGGTGGTGAAAATTTCATCCCACTCTCTATAAATAACTAAAATTTTACTACCTACAAATGTGGGGCTCATATTTTTCAATAAAGATTCATATTATTCATGTAGTTCTATTGTATCAATTTCATGGGACCAATCTTACATTAAAAATAATATCCCAAGCCCCTTCTTTGGGACCACATCCCAAGAAGTTTTTTTGATTTATTGTATCATTTTTAAGGTAAAGGTTTAATTCTTGATTGACATGGAATATGCCATGATGGGATTTGAATACAAATCAATATAATTATAAATGTAAATCCACACCAAAACACCAAATTGAGGTTCTTGACGAGGCACACATAATTTGTGGTGATATAGGTTTTATATGCAACTTGTATTATATTTTTATTTTTGGTTTGAAATAGTACAGAGTACAGCTAGTATTTCTAAATAAAGTACAAAATATAAAAATCCCATGGTGAAGGTGATTATTTCATTATGGCTTTCAAGCATATTATGTGAAGCTAAAGAAAAATTTAACACACTTGTGACTCATAATTTTAATTTTTTTATAACTTCAATAAGAAAATATAAATAAAGGCAAGTAATCTAAATAAATTCCCTTATAGATAAAAAATAAATATGGATACTTATTGGCTACTTATATGTAAATTTATGTATGAGATTAAATCATGTGACATGGAGGATGAAATGATTTCCTTGCTTAAGGATTTTGATGATGTATTGGGTAGGGCAGTGTCTAGTGGTTTCATCTCAATTTCACATCATTATGTAAAGGAGACACTATACATTATGATTACTACACAAAACCATATAAGATCTCTACATAACTTCAACTATTACACACATGCATTTTGAAAAAATAAATTTTAGATAAGGAAAACAAAAACCACATCAATGAAAGTGAAAATAATTTTTTTAATGAAATATATATATATATATATATATATTAAAAAATATATAATATACAAATAAATCATAAAAAAAAGTGGTATGGAATCACACCTCGATCCAAACTAGGCCAAGCCTAGGAACTAGTCACAATAGAAATTAAAAACATCACTAGGCCCCACCTAGGAGCAAGGTATAACAACAACATAAATAAAAGGAAATATAATTAAACTACTATTGTAAGGTCAGAAGGTGAAGGATCCATATTATCTGGACCCCAATCTAAGCTAGACAAGTCATTGCCATCTAGATTTGGATCCTAACCAAAAGCCTGTGTAATGTCTTGATCATCTTCCTATTGCTGAGTAGGAGAAATAGCAAGAGAGAACCTAGGGAACTTATCCAACATGTCTGTTTGACATCCAGGTGGCACCCCCCAAGCATATAGATGCATATGAGGAGGAGCACCGCAACCATAATTCCTAGTAGGGGAAGGAGGTAGGGTTGACACCCTCACTACCATCTAAGAGGAGACATGTGTTGATATAGAGTGGTGCTATGAGAGTGGAACTGAGATCAGTTGCATCAGTGACCACCTCTAGGAGGAGGAATAACATTTATTACAATAGATCTATTATCCCTAGGTAGGAAAGTGAAGATAATTTTACCACACAAACTATTTCAAAATATGCATGTATGAGAAGTGTAGTTTACCAATGACATGGGTATCCTCATAAGACATTAAGTTTGTTTCACCAAATGCAACTAACATGTGTCAAATTACACCAGTTCATGTTTGCCACCATATTTCCATCTTATTAAAATAACAAGATTTGGAACAAGGTAAAAATGCCCATCACTATATAATAGAAAGGGATTTTTTTATAAAAGCATAGGTAAAAATGCAACATGATTTTTTACTTCCTTAAGAGACGTGCCTTTCACCGTACATACATAGGTTAGAATTTTTGTTGACATGTTGTTTGGCATAACTCACCAACATTAGGATTTCAATGCAATTAATCCTATCTAGCCTCTCTTGAAAGGAGTCCTACAAGGTAGATCTTCCTAAGGTCTTTGTGTATTATGTCATGGTGTATTAATTTCACCTAGTTGGTCATCATGGACTGTATTGATCAAGGGGATTGCTAGTGTGAATCCAAAACTCAGTTTTAATGGTATGTATGTGCTTGAACATTTTATTGATTAATGCATGTTTATTGTCTCATTTGGATGGGTTTCATGTAGATGTCAAAAATAATAAAACATTCATTCATTTAATATGCCCAACAAATCAGTGTTTAGGGTTTGTTTAAAATGTGAATGAGATTGATTTACAATGTTCATTCATTTCATTAATTATGTTTTTGATACTACATTTAAAATAATGTAGAAAATGCTTACAATCAAAATATAACTATAATAACATATCACATTTGAAATGTTTACTATACTATCAAATATAAAAAAAAGATAAAAGAGGAAAAGGGGTGAAAGAAAAGATTATAGTAATGATGATAGATTCGAGCATTTTGATTAAAGGGACTCCATAAATCAATCACATGTGTGACCAATGCATGTACAATCATGAATAGAGTTGATTCAATATTCTAAGGGTGAATAAGTAGTGAAAGGGATAACACAACCACCATATACATGCATAAATTGTGAATAAACTTCCAAATGCTTGATATTAATCAAAATATAATCCTTTTGACACTCCAAATTGAGTATATCAAGATCAATTAGTTATAAATCCACTAGTATAATGGAAAGAGAGGAGATGAGAGAGAGATTAATATATTAAAATAGGAAATAACATGAAGATTAAAGGGATTGGCTCTATAATCTCTTTGGGGAGAAAAAAAACCAACCCTTTTATAATGGAAATCCAGGCATTATATAGAAACTACAGTCCTTAAGAGGAAGATTTTCCTTCCAAAACACTCAACCACCTCTATTAATGCTCACCAACATATTTTATTCCCTAGTTTCCTCTTTTACATGTCACTTTCATTGTTCACCACCTACACAAGGTAAAGATACAAGTCACTTAAAAAAAAAAAAAAACTTATAGGTCTTTAAAGTGCATTTTATGAAGGCAAAAATGGAACATGGTTAGAAAAATTAATACAAAAAATGATTGAAAAAAAATCCTAAGAAACTAATCACATCAAAATGTCTACATCAAAATGATATTTCTAATGCATCTAATGGTTCACAAATTTGATAAGCAGATCAAAAGTTATGGGAAAAAACATGACCTCCTATCAAACCCTATTTGGACTTTAAGGCTACACTACAAGCATTAGATTTTGAGGACTACAGTGTAAGCCTTAGATTTTTAAGGATGAAATACAACCATAAAAATTTGAGAACTTCACATTAGGTTCAAAAAATTGACAAGTCAAAATGAGAGGTAAAACACACTTCCATACCAAGAGTTATACATAAAAAACATTCAATTGGACTCGATCTCCATGATGGGAAGAGAAAAAATAACATAGATAGTAAAATGCCCATATCTTATGATTAGGAAAACTTCCAATAAAAAAATGTATCAAAATGTCCATGTCAAACTATATTTATAATTCACTAAGTGGTTTACAAATCTAAGCCCTGGTTTAAAAGTTAACCATTTGAATGACCCCCTATCTATAGGTGTCAAGGTTTTAGGGATGCACTATAGCCCTCAGGTTCTGAGAACTGTAGTGCATTCCTCAAAGTCTAAGGATTGTAGTGAAATTTTTATGCACTATAGTTGGAATACAATGTAGTTGGATTATAGTGTAGTCCTTGGATTCTAAAGACTATAGAGTAGAGGTAAAACTCCATTTGCACCTAAAAGGGGAAAAAAGACATTTTTAATCCAAGGTTAAAACACAAAAATTTCTTACAAAAACACACTACCTGATATGGAAGGGTTTTTTAAAGACAAAAACACACGCAAATATATAATAAATCCTTGGGATGAATCGAGAGAGCTAAGAAACCCACATGTACAGCATGGGCCTGACTCCCACAACTATAAAAAATAGGTCAAAACTATGTTTAGGGACTAAGTGTTATATACAAAACTTTCTCACATAGATTTAGTATCTATAATGGAGGGGATTTTATATGATAAAATGGTACATAAATTGAGACAAACCCATGGGATGACTCGAGAGGGTTGAACAAGCCAGTTTTTCAAAGGCAAACCAGGAGTTTAAGACTTAATTTTCATGATAAGTGCCTTATACATAGTTTTCTTACACGAACATGGTCTTTCCAATGATCATGGTTTCATGTCTTGGTTCAACATGCAAATTGAGATAGACCACCAAAAAAACTTGAGAGTGCTGAGACCAATGAGTTGTGAGCACAAGTAATAACAACACAAAAAGTAAAAAGAGGTTCCCTAATTTTGGAAAGAATGAAGGCATGTTGAAAAAGCAACACCAAATGGTGACTCTATTGGAAAATACTCCTAACTATTTTGGAATGATAGAAACATGTTTACAAACCCAAAATCTCTAGCTGAGACTACACATGGAACATGAATGGATTCAAAAGAGGAGAAGACAAGGATGGTTAAAAGATCAAATCAAACATTCTTATTGATTGTGTGTGCAAATTCATTAAATTATAGCTTCTTATAACCATCAAGGACTGACTACTATTGATCCAATGACTAGGATAGTGAATCTTACCTTGAGAATGCTTTCCTAAACATTTCTCTATTTCTATATAGGCATACATAGCCTTGATGGAGTTGAATCTGATCCCACTCAAGGCATTTATCTACTACTGACCAGGCATCCATAATCTCGATAGAGATTTCTTGAATCATTAGGATTAAGTTTTTATGAAATTTATTTTTATTTTATTTTCTAGTTTTCTCTTTTCTATTTATTTTTTTAGAATCTTGATTATGGGTTGGGGACCACCATGGCAAGTAGAAGGTAGAATTATAGATTTTCACCCTAAATTTTTACCATATCAAGTTCATCTAGGTAAACCCAAAAATGATTAAGATGTGATTTTTTATGCTTGTTTCCAAGAGAATGTCTTCATTGAATGAATAGTTTTACCCAAACTTAACCCAACACAAACAAATTTAGAACACACATGATAGTTAGACATTTAAAACCATTTTATAAATAGAATCTAATGCTACAAACTACTTAGAGTAATTATGCACCAAAATGTCACTTGAGCTACCTATGTACAAGCCTTCTATTCTTCATTATTTTGACCAATAGAAGAACCTATAGGGAAAAATAGATATATTAGGAGAAAAAGAGACAAGTAATGAGGCTGAACTGAAAATAAAAAGTAGGAAAAATAGAGAAAATAAACCTCAAATAATTAAGAAAACAAAAATAAAGTAGGAAAGGGAAAGATAAGGTATTTATAGGAACTTACCAGGCTATTTCAAGCTTGGAAGTAGTGTTTGAGGAATTTTCCATTCACAAGTAATAGAACATACTCACTAGTTAGACACCTTAGGCATAAAGCATTCTCACCTAGGATTTTATAGATTTGGTAGGGACCCAACCATAGGGCATCATATTTTCCATACCATCCCTTTTTCACATGAGCATTGTCCTAGAGAAGAACTAAATAAGAGATATAGAAGAATTTTAATTTTATTTTCTTGTGAAACCAATGTTTGATGACTTATTGGTGTTTTATAAAATGTATTAGGGATGCATCATGTTTTTTTTCTAGTTGTATCAAGTGAAGGAGGTGATATTCTATCTTGTTGTCTATTTTCAAGTAGTATCTTATGAACTATAATGTGGGGATTCTCAATTTAACTAGAAAGATGGGGTATTGGCCATATAAAATATGGTATAATGATGTTCCTAAGGCATACTTAACTCTTTTTCTATAGGCCCATAATATAAATTTTAGAGTATTATGCTATTCCCTAGGGTTCTTTACCAAAATATTCTTAATTACATCAAACAAGTTTTTATTCATTGATTCAGTTACCCAATTACCTTGAATATAATAATTTGAAGAGAATTTGAGTATTATATGGTTTTTATAGGCCCATTTGATAAATTGAAGAGAAGATAAAGTAGGAATATTATCACATACCAAAGTAGCAGACATCCCAAACCTAGTGATGATATGTTCTTCTAGGAAGTTGATTACCACATCGATTATGAAATTCTTGCATGTCTTAGCTTTAATCCATTGGGTAAAATAATTATTTTCCATAAGAATGAACTTGTGTTTTGTAGATGAATTAGCATTGATTATTTTGATGAAGTCTAATCTCCATTTTTTGAATGGTTAGACCTCAATAACTGAATGTAATGACATGGTAGGGGTACGGTCTCTATGCACAATAAATTGGTAGGTATGATAGCTAAAGATGTGATCATGAATATCTTTAAAAACATGTGACTAATAATATACTAACTTGAACATTTGATGGACTATATCACTTCCTAAACCATGACCAGTTCCACACTTTTTATGGAAATTATTGAGTACTCTAACTAATTCTTCATTTAGGCATCTCAAATAAATACCTTCATGATTATTTCTATATAACATGTCTTATTTAATCATGAAATTCATACTTTTTAGGCATAAGGCCCTTTTTTGAGTGAAATTTAGATTATTTAGACACTCATTGTTGAGAAAATAGTAGACCACATCTTGATAATAGTCATCATTTATGATATCTTACACTATATACTATTATAAAATGATTTATGGGTTTACTTTAGCCATGAAATTACTATGTCCTTGACCTCTTACAATTTTCATTGATTGGAGTTCTAGATCAAACTCTTGGAGAATGGTTATCCACTTTTCCCTTTGGTCACCTAGCTTATTTTGCATTAACATAGCCTCCACTGTTGGGTTTGAGATGACTACAAATACCTTTCTATAGAGAATGTAGTGTCTAAATTTTTTGATTGCTTTGATTAAACAAAGTCTTGTTTGTCTATGGTTGAATACCTTAATTCAACATTCTAGAGTAGAAAGCTCATGAATGAGATATGCATATCATCTACAACTTCTTTATTCTATGTTGAAACAACATCACTTGAGTTTTTAGAGGTAAAAAAGTAGATGTAAAGGGTTATGTATAGTCAAGAATGATTAGCACTAGTGGATTTACAATTGCTTTATTTCTCTGATAAAAACCACTTATGATTTAGTCATCCATTCAATCTTAGCATCCTTATTTAGAATTTTATTTATTGGTCAAACTATCTCTATAAATCTTTAAATAAACTTTCTCATGAAGTTGATCTTACCAAAGAATGACTTCAAATATTTTCTACTACTAGGCAATGGAATTTTTAAAATTACCTACACTCTCTCTATTTCTATGGATATACCTCATTCTAAGATGATGTGAACCAAAAAATTATCCTCTATGATCCCAAATATACACTTCATTGGGTTTAGGGAGATTCCATGATCTCTACACCTCTATAATACTACTCTTAAATATTCCACATGGTATTCAATATTATTGGAAGATACAGTCAAGTTGTCCCTATATATGACTATGCATTTATTGATAAGATCCTTAAACATAATACACATGTCACATCGAAATGTATCACCCATATTTATTAGGCCAAATGGAATCTTTTTATATGCAAATGTGCCCTAGTTTATTGTTAACACTATTTTGATCCAGTCCTCATAGTTGACCACTACTTGATTCTAGTTTGAATACCCATCAAGAAATGACATCATTTGAGAGCTATTCACTATTAGTCAGACTTCATCTAGTGAAGACAGTGGGTAATTTTCTTTTTTTGAGACTTTTTTAAGGTTTAGAAAGTCCACATAAAGTTGTATCTATAAAACCTTATTTATAATTGGTACTAAATTAGCCACCCACATGGAGTGCCTAATATGGAATATTATCCTTGCTTGGAGCAACTTTTGCACTAGTTTGAATATCAATGGATCTAGCAATGGATTTATTGGCCTTTTCCTTTGATAGAATGGTTTGATTCCTAGATTGAGAGGGATGGTGTGTGGTGAGAATACAAGAATTAAACACTTTCATGTCATCGTATCTCCATGCTATAATATCATTGAAGTCTTTTAGAGCTTGAACAAAATCTTGTCTTTCTTTTTTGATACATGTCATGACTAAAAGCACATTCTTTGATTCATTGAAATTGCCTAGATTATGATGATGGTGTATCATACCTTTGGTGGGGGCTAATTTTCCCTTCTCACCCTATTAATCCATGTCAAATAGCCATTGTATTGAGGCCATGCCCTTAGGTATAATATTGGTTTTTAGATTGATTACCCCTATTAGGAATAGCTTTTACATTTATGTAAATTTGAGGTAAATATTAATTAGTTTTTTATAACCGTATGCTTAATACAATAATATTACATTAGTTAGAATATTATGTTGTTGAGATATATTTTTATATGTTATAACAATATATCATATTTAGGTGTGTGCTTAATTAGTGGGATCCGGGTGTGAGAAAAATTAGGAGAGTAGTTACAAGAATCATATTCCTATAAATATGTAGCATATCCCAAATGAATTAATTCAATTAGAATGAAATAATATATCAGAGTGTTTGAATAATTGATCTCTATGTATTTGTTTCTCTATGCATGATTTAATCTTGGGCTTAGCTCTTATAATTCCTATCAACCTCTTCATCTAGTTCAAACTCTTCTTTGTCCTCTTCATAAGTGATATGAGATTCAAATACATCTATGTTCATGATGAAGTTGATGATATGATGATCATTATTAAATACTTAAAAATTCCTAATATTATTTGGAATAGGAGTAAAGACTAACTCCACTGAAAAACTTCTCAACCTAGAGTTAAATATAGGTTCTAGAGTGATTTTTAGCTATGTATGTAAGATTTTGATGAGTAGGTGCTACTACAACATTGACCTCTTCATTAATTTTCTCAAACTCTAGTGGGTATACATTTTGTTTCTCAGCTGATAGGGACTTTCTGGTCAAGTCCTCAATAGAAGAAGTAGGTATAAGGCTATCCAAAATGGATATTTTCTTAACATAAGAGCTTGTAAACTCCTTATTTTTTCTTATATGACTCTCTTGTAGCTTGTTTATTTTTGACTAAACCATTCCCAATGTTGATAAGAACTACTAGAAACCTTGGTTTACACTCAGATCAACTAGTTTCACATCTTCATATACTATGGTAGCACTGGGGAATGAAATTATTTTAGTGGCACAAAGGAAATCATCTTCATATACCTGATATAGCTCCTAAAATTATGAAATTTCTTGCATGGAAAACATGTTAATGGAAAATCTCTTAAAATCTTACACTTCTCTCTCAAGTGTATACACCCAAAGTTCATACTCATTATACAAGATCTCATTTATTTTATTGTATTTTGTGATCATGTGAGTCATTTTTAGCTCACATTAAATTATGATTTGATTGAGTATACCTCAACATAGGAGCTACATATGAGAGAAGTTAGTTTCTATGTAACCATTAAATGTTTTTGACCAATCTCTATTCAAAAACATACCATAGGCATCAGGTATATCCACTACCTTAATATCAATAATTTATTACACTGTAGGATCTGAGGCTAGATGCATATGGATGTGATTCAACTTGAAAATGACCTTAACCTTTGATTTTTCCAACTAAAAAAATTTATTATTTGACTTTATAGGAGTTAGACCCAACTGCTATAAAATTGCATAAGGCATCGCATTTCTAGAAGCACCTCAATCCACAAAATAATCATGTAAATTCTTTCCAAAAATTTGGATTGTTAGGAGGAAAGGATGAGTTTCATTTATCTTTGTAAATTACAATGTGAGAATTAACTTTCCTATTAGCTTCTTTCCCTTTAGGAGTAGATAATTCTTTCCTTAACATATATTTTTGGTTTGAAATTTTGAGTAATTCAAATATCATTATATTATCCTTAGTTCATTTCAAGTTATCTATAATGTTATATCCATGTTTTCTTGGTTCCATTGATTTCTAAGTTGGTGGAGTAGTAATATTATTCTTAGGTTGATAAGATGTTAGGGGTCCTTTAGGTAGAAAAAGGTTTTTTCTTGATCTCTCATCAAGAGGAACTTGAGTGTTGTTTGGAAGAGTAGATGTTGTTAATAGAGTTTGAAATTTATTCCTTAATTGGTAGTTGTTTCCCATTTGAAATTATTTAAATGCATGAAACTCATCTAAGTTGTCCTTAGGATCATTTTAAATTTAAAATGAAAACTCATAATTTTATAAAATTAGAGTTGTCCCAAGATTTCCTCTACCTTGATTAGAGTTACTATTGTTAGGTGCAGGCACTATTTCTAGGATGCCCATCTCTTTTTTAAAGATGTTTGAGGCTAGGGAAAACTGGATATAATTGATCTTACTATGATTAGTTATGTTGTGAAACCTACACCAGGTGGTCAATGCCAAATCAATTAATTTCATTGTGTTTAAATCACTATTTTTACTTTTTTGAATCATGATGATAATTAGACTAGGCACTCCATTATTTGGCCTCATGTTCCATTGCCTATTGGTTCTTTAAAAGTTGAAATTCCTATTTTGTGGTGGGTTTTTTTTTGTTTTGGTTAGTTATTGTGGTACTTGTCTACAAAAATTAACCATATCATTTGTCAATCTCTAGAACATTTACTATAAGTTGGAAACTTCAGGGTTCATGCTAGCATTTTGCTGATTTATTATTTGTGGTTGTGGGTTACCCATAAGTGTAGTAACATTTAGAAATATAGGGAAATAAGGTGTAATTGGTTAGGAACATTATTAATAGGAATATAATTATTTAAAAACTATGGGACAACATTTATAGTAGAGACAACTGTAGATAATATTTTGTGATTATATAACACCTCAATCTAGTACACTTGGCAAACTCAGTCCTTGGCTATTCCTTTTAGTTATAGATCTTTCCCCACTTCTTTAAGAGTCACATATAATCTATATCATGCCCCTTGGCCTATCTCTTAGTCCAAACAATATTATGTTGATGACTTAAGTCTTTTATCTTGTTCAAAATGCTTAAAATGCACTTATCTTCTACCTCTACAACTTTTGAGCCTATACCTGTTCTCCTGCTCTCTAGACACTAACATCTAGGATAGATAGTAAAATCAACACTACTATCTTGACTTGACGTATCCCTAAAATCTTCTAATTTTCAAATGAAATGTATCCCAATGGTTGGCTTAAGTGATTTAATATGATTTATTATTTCAAAGGGATTGACATAAATACAAGATCTACCCTCATTCATTCCTCACCTAGTATTCAAACAAAAAAGAATTCAAGTGAAGAAAAATTCCCTATTTCTTGTTATTTTTATATCAATCATATGGACTACACACATACATGTTTGAAGTACTAAGGAACAACCCAAGAGATCAATTTTCCAAGTTATAAGATATGTTACTATTTTAATTGCTTTTCACATATTATATGCTTCACACTTAAGCCAACACATATGGGAGAACTACATCACTCTAAGGCTCTCTTCATAGTATTGGATATGTAGGTAGTGTCCTTTGATAATGGGTTCATTGGGTTCAACTTGACACCATGTGTCCACTAACCCATTTTACTCTAAGGTCACATTAAATATGAAAATCTAGTGTTTTCCCATTTCACAAGGAATAACTATCCATGACCAAGATTTGAATGCACCAGAGCAAAGGCGAAGACAAACCCAGAATCCTCCAAGTGGTTGCATCCCATTTAAACATATATTTTGTACATAACACTAACATTAATCATAGATATTAGCATCAATACAACTATCTCAAGATGACATTATTTTTTAAAGAGCCATAAACATCAAATCCATAATTTGACAATTTTTCCAGAATCTCCTTCCCACCTACTTTTAGCATGTTTTAGATCTAGAACTACATTAACATCAGAAGAAGTTAAGTAATTCACTTTTTTATCATTTATATATCTATCATAGTTTTATTTTATATATTTAAACTATTTTAGCATAATAAATTTAGTATAAGGTTATATATGAGTATAACATCTAATTGGCCTACTATAGATCTGATTATCACCCTTGTGCCATTTCATTTCTATATATGCCTTTGATAATATAGATAACCCCAATATAGATCTCTATTTTAGGGTTAAACATTTGGTGAACTTAATATTTTAACATCAAAACCCTAGGGCACTTAAGTTTTTCTAATTTTTTTGTTGTTAATCCCTAAGTTTCTATGTCTTCACTATAATGATTGATTGCTTATTGGCATTTGTTACCCTTGATTATCTTGTTATTATATTAATTTCAAAACATTTAAAATAGATATAAAGAAGATCCTCCCTCTTCCTAACCCTAGGGAGGGTGATATCTCTCATCCCTCTAACTAGGTCTAGGCTATCACTTATCCAAAAGGTAAGTCAACTAACCTTACATTTTCAAACAAAGATATTCAATCTCAAATACCTATGATTTTTGATTGTGAAACCCTAAAGGAATAAATTAGTACCATGACCAAGCTAATACATGAGTTATAAAAGAAAAATTATTCTCTAAATTCAAAGTTCACTTTATTACAAAACCATATTTCATATATAAAGAATCCACATTATGTTAGTGTGAACCATCTATTTGCATCTTTGCATACCAATTATGTACCTAATAAAAATCAATATTAGAAGCCAAAACCAAAGTAACCTAATGACAATGATTCTACAAGTGAACAAAAATCCTACTAAGAGGTCAAGTAATATTCTAAGGGAGGTGCTTATAAATAATTTGATCAATTTACCTCATATTCATCCTCAATGAAAATCCAAATATTATTGTGCCTATCATGGAATGCATGATCACCATATTGATTATTATTTTTCATTGAAACAAAATATACAAAAAATAAATTATCTCAAATCAAAGATGTCTAATGAAAAAAAATGGGTACAAAAAGATCCTCCAAAATAAAAGGAGAAGCCTTTACCAATTCCACCTCAAGATTTAGATAATACATCATTAAAGTTGGTTTAGCCTTTACATGATTTGTAAGTTTTCCAATGTTCTAAATTTCCAAAAGACATACCAAATATTCCAAAGAATGATCCAAAGCAAGAAATTTTGAAAGAATAAATATAAATGGTAATGTTATAAAATGATCAAAATACATCTTTTTATAATGAACAAGATAATATGTGCAAAGTTTTTCCAATTTATATCCCATAGGTTACCAATGATGAAAAAAAACAAGAAAAATACATTTCCAAGAACAAAGATCCAACCTATGGTGCTATTGGTTTTTTATACATAGATACTCAAATTGTTAGACAAATTATTTAGAAGCCATTAATTCAATATAAACCAAAGGTATACAAACTATTCTTTAATACCGGTTACATATATGACCCTAAAGATAATATAATTTAGCATTCTCCTTCTATTCCTTGATGTGATCACGTTGGTTCTATGAATTTCAATGATACATTTACTTTGACATGTTCCCTTTTATATGTTAGAAGGTTACATTCATATATTTTACAGTTGTCTTATCCTTTTTAGGTGAGTTAACTACTATTTATAATCTTTCCCCCATCTCAAAGAGGGGGAATACTAGTGGGGTCATGTCATAGAGACATGTTCTCCATATTTGGCACAATTCTCAAATTCAATAGGGGCATGCCTTGGAAGCATGTTATCCAGACATTCAATATTTGGTACTTATGTCAATTTGTAGATTTAGTGGGGGCATGTCATATGGGCATGGATTCCACACATTAATAGTATTTATATTTAGTGGGGGAATATTTTGGAAGCATGTTTTCCAAATTTATTTAGTATATGGTACTTTTATCAGTTCCCAAATTCAATGAGGGCATGCTTTGGAAGCATGTTCTCTACCCTATTTAATATTCAACATATCTAATTTACAGTGGGGGAATGTTTCATAGAACATGTCATCCACATTGGTACTTATATTAGTTTTCATATGTCTCCATATATAGTGGGGGAATGCTTTAGAAGCATGTCTTCCACACTTACACAATTTTCCAAATTGGCCAAAGCACACAGTTATATGATTCAAAAATTCATAGTTGTGGTAGAATTATATACATTGGTACTATTTTTATACATAATTTCAACATGAGACATATGTAAGGTGTATATGATATACAACATGTGCTTAATATTACAAAATATAAATTAGTTTTAGATTCTAAAACTCTTTTATGGATTGTTACCATATCAAAGACTTTTTTGTATTGATACCCCATAGAATTTTATGGAATTTTATTAAGCCAATATTATATAGTAGTTGATCACCTTTTTGTATGATTGAGGTGATCAAATCAATAAATATTACCATATTTCTAGGTTGGACTTCATCATCTAGCCTTACTAGGTTCTAAGTATCATTGGGTTGCATGATAGAGCTAATTTCAATTCCCAGGTGGTAACTCAATTTTCATTGCCAGGTGGTAACTCACTTTTGATCCAAAGTTGGGGGCATGTGCCCTATAATATATATATATATATATATATATATATATATATATATATATATATATATATATATATATATATATATATATATATATATATATATATATATATATATATATATCTTTATATCTCTATCTTTAGATATATGTACTTTAAAGATTTATCTATATTTGTCATAATCTTAGTTTCATAGCTTTACAATGATACATATATTTTAAAATAACTTTCTAGTAGGCAAGGAAGTTACATCGACACACAAGTGCACTCATAAACCTTGCTCTTTAAATTTTAATCTATTTCAAGTACTTTCAAACTAGATTATATGAACTAATTTTATACTGTAACATGCTCTTTGTTTTAGGTTAGTCACTATCAAAGCACTCTAATTAGACACACATAAAGACATGTTGTGCATACACACCTAGGTATGCATTTATTTCCTTTAAAATAGAAATTTCATTACTAGATTGAAAGGGTGGAAAATGTAGATGATATTTTATGATTATATAGTACCTTAGTCTTGTACACTTGGAAAAATTAGACCTTGTTTATTCCTCTTAGTTCTAGATCTTTTCCCCTTCTACAAGATTCACATCTATTCTATTATATGCCCCTTGGCCTATATCTTAGTTTGAATGATACTATGTTGATGATCCAAGTATTATATCTTACCCAAAATTCTTAAAATGTACTTATCTTCCACCTTTATAAGTTATAAGTCTGTACATGTTCTCCTGCTATCTGGACACTTATGTCTAAGATAGACAATAACATTGATGCTACTATCCTGACCCAATGTAAGTATCTAATGACCTAAAGTCATCCAATTTTTAAATGAAATGTATCCTAATGGTATATGTAAGTGATTTAATGTGAGTTATTATTCTAAATGGATTGATATAAATACAAGAACAACCCTCATGCATTCCTTACATAGCATTTAGATAAAAGAACATTCAAAGAGAATTTAATTTAACATAGATTAATTATTTATTCATATTTCCATACCAGTCATAGGGACTACACATATAAAGGTTTGAAGTAATAAAGGACTAGCCCAAGAGTCCAATTTGCCAAGTTACAAGTTAGGTCATTATTGTACTTACTTTACACATATTGTATGATTTACACAAAATGAAAAACATATGGGAGAACTACATCAGTCTAAGGACCTATTTAGAGTATGGTGTATGTAGATAACATCCTTTGACAATAGGGTCATTGGGGTCAGCTTGACACCTTGTGCCCATTAACCCATTTTCCCCCAATGTCACATTAAAGATAAAAAGCTAGGGTTTTTTCCATTTCAAAAGGAGTGACTGTCCATGGCCCAAATATGAATGCACCAGAATGAAGGTGAAGAAAAATTTAAAAGTATCCATGTGGTCACATCCTATTTTAGTAGATATTATATACATGACACTAACATTAAACCTAAATAATAACATTGATGCAACCATCCTAGGTAGACATTATTGTCTAGAGAGCCAGAAGCATCAAATATAGAATATGATGATTGTTCCAAAATATTCTTCCAAATACTTTTATTCTATTATATATCCAAAAATTCATTAACATTATAAAAATCTAAGTACTTCATTTCTATATCTATCATAGTTGTACTTTCCTTATTTAGACTATATCAACATAACATATTCACTATAAGCTTATATCTAATTTTAACATCTAATTGGAATTCTATAGATCTAATTATCACTCTTTTTCCATTACATTTATATATACCCCTTTAATAATATAAATAACCCCAATATAGATCTCTATTTTAGGGTTAAACAATAACATAATAACTAGTGTTAGGCATGGTAACAATGTTGTTATATATAATGGGAACAAGTTATTGGTTATTTGCCTACAATAAAATGTTATTCAGAGGCACATAAGGATAACCAATAAGCATATAATCATAGGCATTAGATTTTAGACTAGATTTGTGCTTACATATAAGGCCCTTAGAATCATATTCATCAATGGAGTGTTATGTTGAAGAGTATTATTGATCATCAAAATTTGGTTGTAAGCACCTAGTTGGCCTAATGAAGATAAAGGACCAACTCTATATCCTTGTAGCACCATTTGTTTCTCATTGTTGAGAGCCTCATTTTAGGCCAAACACAAGGAAGGATAAGAGAGATATCAAGGTTCTTCTAAGGAATATGGAATTCATTGATTCCAAATCCCTCAGGTAAGTTTGGATAGTAGTCAATTTTGTTTGTGTATGGGTATTTTAACCTTTGGTAAAAATTAAGGAAGTGTGAATTAAAGACACTCAAGCTCATTTAGCTCCCTATGGGAAATAATAAAATTATGGTATAAGATGATTGGATCAATGGTAAATCTAAATTGATCGATAGAAATGGTTTATAAATCATTCCAAGAAGTGATATATTAGTTTGGCAATCCAAAATACCAAGTGTAAATAACCTCTCTTAAGTAATAATAGAACAAGTGGCAAAAAACATCCTCATGTTGGACCTGAGTTCAGATCAAGGCATCTTTGAATGCTTCAATATGTTATTTAACTATTTAAATCCTATTAGGTATGTAATTTGGAAAAAAATTATTGGGATTCTTTGGCAAGTCAAGGGTAGGCCTTGGAACATGCATAGGGCATCTACCTCCACCAAGCCAAGTAAGATTAGTTATCATTGGTGGGTTCTGATGGGTAGAAAATGGGTTAGTAAAAGAAACTATAACTATAGACAAGCTACTAGCTGAGTGGATTTGTGGAGGTTTTTGTTTCCCTTTGTTTACTCTTGGTTTTCTATGCTTAGTGAGTTTTAAAAACTCAAAATCATCCCCTACAAAATTTGATCTCATGGGTATCCATCTAGTTTCTAGTTTAGCTTTTACACTACCTGAGCATGGGTAACTCTCCTAAGTGTTCAAGTTTAAAATTTTCTATTAAAATTTTAGTTTTAATTTTTTTGGGTATTGGCCTCCCTCCTTCTAGCATCAAAACCATTGACATGTTGTTTGGCACAACTCACCAATGTTAGGATTTCAGGGCGGTGAAGCCCATCTAGCCTCTCCTTAAAGGAGTTTCACTAGGTGTATCTCCCTAAGGTATTTATATGCTAGGTCATGGCATACTAATTTCACTCAGTTGGTTATCATGGATTATTCTAGTTAAGGGGCCTGATAGTGTGAAACTAAAACTTAGTTTTAACAGTATGCAGGTGCTTGAACAATTTAGTGAGTAAAGCATGTTTATTGTCTAATTTTTATGGGTTTCATGTAGATGTCAAACATAACAAAGCATGAATTAATTTAATATGCCCAATAAATTAGTGTTTAGGGTTTATTTAAAATGTTAATGTGACTAATTTAAAATGTTCATTAATTCTATTAACTATGTATTCGATAATGCATTTACATTAATGGAAAAAATGCTTGCAATTAGAGTATAAAATTAAAAATATATTACATTGGAAAGGTTTCCAAGATTATCAGATTTATAAAAAAAGATAAAAGAGAGAAAAGGGACAAAGAAAATCCTATAATAATGAAGACAAATTTGAGCCTTTCATCAGAAGAACTCCATAAATCAATCTTACATGTGACCAATTCATGTACAATCACATATGAAGCTAATGCAAGCTTATAAGAGTGAAAATTAGTGAAAGGGATAACACAACCACCATATACATGCATAGATTGTGAATGAACTTCCAAATGCTTTTTATTAATCCAAATATAATTATATTAGTAATCCAAATTGAGTCCTTTAAGATCAATCAGTTATAAATACACCAGTATAATAGAAGGAAATATGAGAGAGAGATTAATCTATTTAAATAGGAAATTACATGAAAAATTCAAGGGATTGGCTCTATAATCTCTTTGAGGATAAGAAAATCCAACCCTTTTACAATGGAAATCTATGCACTATATAAAAACTAAGTTCTCAGGAGGAAGATTTTACCTCCAAAACACTCAACCATATACATTATCACCAACCTATTTTATTCACCATTCTCCTCATTTTCATGCCACTTTCACTATTCACCACCTACATAATTAAAAAACAAGTCACTTTTCAAAATGGATAACTTATAGGTCTTTAAAGTACACTTTACCAAGGCAAAAATTGAACAAGGTTATAAGAATGTATAGAAAAATTGGTTTACAAAACATCATAAGAAACTAATCACATCAAAATGTCTAAATTGAATCCATATTTCTAACGCATCTAACCATTAAAAAATATGATAAGAGGATAAAAATTTATGGGAAAAAATGTGACCTCATATCAAACCCTATTAGGAATTTAGGGCTACACTACAACTATCAGATTCAGAGGATTGTAGTGTAGGCCTTAGAGTCCAAGGGCTATAATTTAGCCCTAAAAATATAAAAACTACACATTTGGTTCAAAACCCTGATAAGTCAAAATTAGAGGCAAAACACACTTCCATACCAAGAGTTATACTTGAAAAAAATTCCATTGGACTCAATCTCTATGATGGGGAGAGAAAAAAATAGAAATAGTAAAAATCCCATATCTTATGATTGGTATAACTTATAAAAAAATGATTATACCAAAGTGTCCCTATCAAAATGAACTTTCTAATACACTAAGTGGTTTATAAATTTGACCCCTAATTTAAAAGTTATGGTCATTTGAATGAAAATTATTAGGCCCCTTATTTCAGTAAGTATAGGATTTGTGCTATCACAATATCCACATTAGTGTGAGGCATCATTTTTCATGATAATGACTTTTTGGAATCTTGGCACCAACTAGAGGAATCAACACACACCTTGCACCAACTGGTAGGTGGCTTACCAATTCCAAGATTTATGGGGCATATTCTAGGTTGGATGATATGTGAAAACTAAAACACAAAGTGCATAAGGTGATGGAGATAATGGGAATGATTATAAAGGCTCTATCTTGGTACTTGATGTGCACATTCTACCCTGATAGAGATGTTATCGTAAGGATATATAAAAAGTTTGAACCACTGAAGTAGACAACATGAACTTAGCACAATGAAGCTCTAGTGAATTAGAATTGGTTTTATAAGAATTGTAATGACCACCATTAGACTTAAGACTAGCTCAGATGCCATGAAGGCTCTATTTATATATGCCCAAGCTTACCTGTGAGCCTTAGGGCCATTTAAGTAGTATAAAATTGGATGTATTTCCTATTATTAACTATGTATTACATAAATATTTGATTAATGGTAATAAATGTTGTATCAAATGATACTCTATTTGGTTTATATACATCTTGAATTATTATTTAAATGTGAATTAATTATAATGTTGTAATTTCAATATATGCATGTTATGTTCACATGAACTTCTAGTTTATGTTGTTAATGATATCCTCATAATATATGATGACATCAATCGTAACTTATATGAAGACTAAGTATTTAAATCCCATGCGTCAAGTGTTTTTCCCTTGCTAGAAGTGTGAGACTAGTTTGGGAACTTAACTAAAAGTATCCCCTTGTCCCTCTTAGCATCTATAGGACTCTAGACTTATCTTAACATAAGCTTGCACCTATATGACACTAGGAATAATCTATATAAAGGATTGCACCTATAGACCAATAGACTTAGCCCATGAAAGGCTTGTGCCTATGGATCTATTGTAAAACCTCTTTAAATTGACCAAGTCATATAATTAATGTCTTGTGCCATGGTAAAACTAGCTCAATGAGGACCCTGATTCCTTCTTAGTTGTGCTTCAGATGAGTGCATAAGGTCCATTCCTTATGTGAATTTATGCCAGCATAATTGAGTATTCAAATGTTGAGCACAAAAGAAGAAATATCTAATGTTTACACCTAGTTTTAAGAAGTCAAGACCTAACTGAGATACCTTATACGCCTAATGTTTTTACAAAATTTTGGTTCTATTATTAGGAACCTTGTTGAATTTTATTATTGTAATGATGAAAAATAATGATGTATCGACTCTTCCTTGAAAACATCAAGTGTTGGATGCAATAGGTGGAAGATAACTTTACACTAAAATATCCAACTTATAAGGGACAAAAGTTGAGAAAATGTATTTAGAACAACCTCTATGATGCTTTATACGAAGTATTTTTCTATGATTTGCCTGAGCATGTGTATTGGTGATTAGCTATATATTCAACCCATAGAAGAAGAAGCTATGGAAAAAATGATGAGTGGATGAAGGAGTGCCTAGAGAGGTTTGAGACCTTGGATGCCACTCGGACTAGAGTAGTAGATAAATGGTAGCAAGGAGTGTTGAACAACTACATACTTGAGTTCATAGTCTCAACATATTCATGCCATAAGTAAGTAGAGTACTAGTTCTTGTATGAACTTAGAGGCACATTTGTGAAGGGATTTGATGTAGAACTCAAAAAGCTAATTGTGGATTATAGTTTTGAAAATTTGAGGATAGAAGGATAAACTCCTTTCACATATGAGTAGTGTAAAGGGGGAAAAGGGAATGCATAGGTGAGGCATAATGGAAGGGGATGATAAAAATGGCATTAGAGAGCTCAAAAGATAGAATTATAATAAGATATGGTGTAGAATGATGGAAGATATAGAACTTGGAAGTGCTGAGAGAACCTATAGTGAGTGGGAAGGGCATAGGGAAGGATCTCTAGAAATACAACAACATGAGGATAAGAAATATAATAAAGTGATGGATCGAGCTCACCACTTGACATGTTTAAAATTTTCTAGGTTATTATAGGATTTGGTGACTAAAGATACACTTGATGCACCTACCCCCTTTGAACTTATAGTACATGCTCACAAGCTAGATCCCCCACTTGAATAAGGTATAGGAGTAATAATTGACCCTATTGATGACATAAATCTTAAACATTTTGTAGACTTAGAGTGAAACTTTGTAATTGAATAGATCATTCCATAAGAGGATGTGAGTACAACTACCTATACACCATTGGGTACTAGCTTTCCACATCAAAAATTGAGAGAAAGTTCACCAACTTAGCTAATTTTGGTAACATAAATTAGTTAATAACTCATAATAAGTGGTCTAACACCAAAATTAAGTAGCATAGTATTATCAACAACATAAATGATACATATAGTACTAATGGGACTAGTACCTAACCTAGTGGGTAGAGGTGTTGGAGGACTACCACCAACCTAGACACTAGGGGGATAATCACCTCATAACCCAGTTACCTCCCAACAAATTTGCTATGAGATGGCCATGTACTTGTTAGAGTATCATGATGTGGATAATGACATAGATCATGTGCTAAAGTGTGAACTATAATAGCATGCATAGGGTATAACCCAATTGGATCACAAGTCAACCCAATTTATGACCACTCTACTTGATCATGCCCACACTTGGTATAGAAAATTTTATCTTAAACATGATATGGTTGATTATGATACCCTAAAGGAGGCATTCCTTAATGAATTTGACATTCCAGAGTTTGAACAATAGAGCATCATTACACTCAAAGAGATTAATCAAGGAATCTCAAAAAATGTGCACCTATATTATGTAAGGTTAAAAACTCTCCTATCAAAGCTCCCATATGATATTCACCCTTCCCAACATGTGCAGTGATTCATTGGAGGGTTGTTAGTGCCATTTTAAAGAGTGCTTTCCATGAAGACTTTTATAGACCCTTGTAAAGTGATTGAAGTTGAACTTAGAGTTAAGGTAATAAAAAGTGATGATATTGGGATCAAACCATTTATGGAGGCACAAATTGCATTTATGGCCTCATAACTCTAAAAGCTTACTACTAGTTCATCACAAGATGCTCAAAGTGGATTATGGTGTACTGACTATGAAACAAAAGGCCATAATAAAAATAAATACCCATGATGGAATGTGCACACATTGCCTCTAAGCTATGAATTTTTTTGGGATGTGCATGATATTTGAAACTACCCTTTTTTGTAACATACTAGCCAGGTCGACATAACCATCTATTATCTATTGTGCGATGCCTACAACCATACCACTATTGACTGTTAAGTGATTGATGAAATGCATGAGAGTATGAAAAGAGGCATAAAGTATACCAATACAATAATTAGAGGGTAGGCTAACTAAGGAAATGAAGGCTATGGTTAACACAATATAGGATTTAGGATGCAATGAGGTTTTAGAGGGTGAGGTGGAGGATGCGGTGGTGGAAAGTTACATTCACACTTATGTTATAAGTGTGGCTCAATAGAGAATTATCAACACAAATAATCTACACATCCTATGTTTGGACATTTTCAAGGATCCCATGAGGTTGAAGAATGCCCTAAATTATATAAAAAATTGACCCAAAGTATGCCTAGTGTAGACAAGGGCTTAGGGATGATCAGGCATGATTCAAAGTTAAAAAAATAGACCCCTAAGGTGCAACTGACCCATGTAAAGATAGTCAAGGTTCAAGTGACTACTCAAAGTGGGTTCACCACTTAACTACCAATTATGTTGATACCTGATTTACACTTAAAACATGGGAATAAGGGTCACACTGAGTGCATAATGTGGCCTGAGTCCAAAGTTACACCTTAACCAAACCTAGTAAACCAAAAATATGTATTATAGTAGGCCATGAGTGTGATCCAAAACATGCAAGGGGAGCTCTAATTAGATCAAAACTTGTAAGTGTAAGCTTCTACCTCTTGGAAGAACCATGACAACTAAGAAGTTGAGATATAAGAATTAACAAAGATTTTGCACCTCATATAAATAGAAGCAATGCTTCCCTTATTGAAGAACTTGCTCTTGGGACATGTGGGTCAAAATCAATTTGAGGTCATTATTCCATGCATGGAGAGGGAAAGATAAGTTTGACATATACATAATGCAGAGTATGACCAAGAACTCCTCATGGATGCCACTATTGATGGGTGGTTTTCCTATGAGGTCTTTGCAGACATAGGCACCAAAGTCAACATCTTGACCAAGAATGCCTAGGAGAAAATGGGTAGGCCAACCTTGAGACCTTCACCTCATGTATTCTTCATGGCCAATAAGACCCAGGTGTAGTGGATTATAATTTTGAAGAGCATAGTTGTAGATATCATGCATGATGAATTTCATGCTGACTTTGAATTAATAAAGTTAGCAGAATAAGACAACTATCTAACACTTATAAGAAGGCCATGGTGATATTAAAATAATATAGATATGTGATTCAAGAGGTTCTACATGATATTTTAGAATGAAAAAGAGAGGGTAGTTTTACCCCTCTCACATGACCAAGGACTCCTTATGTTAAGAGTGTGGATATCAAGGATGAGATCAACCATATATAATATCATGACACAAGGAACTAAGATGCTCAACCTCAATGATCAAGGAGTCATATGTTGGGAAGATGAGAAATCAGCTTGAGATACCACCAACATTGATTACGATTGATGGGTCAAGGAATCATATGATACCACTAGTCAAAGGTACCACTTGGTGCACATAAAGGTGCCAAAACTAGTATAGATAGGTTGGGTCCATATTGTTCATACTTCTAAAACTAGGTCCCTTGCACCAAGAAGAAGGGAAAGAAAGCATTTAACCTTAGTAAGGGAAAACTTGTAGTGTTCTAAAGATATGAAGAGATTAATCCAGTGGAAGGCTATGTTCATGACCTCAAATAATGCATCCTAAAAGAGGTGGATAGAATGGGTACACCAGTGTATAGTTTAAAGAGCACTGCTACTCATTGGTGGGCAATGAAAAAACTTGGCTTGTCAACTTAGTGAGATGTGAAGGTAGATATTTGCACTATATTTGGGAAGAGTAATGAGGACTTGGACATTTTAGCCTACTCTAATGAGTTTGACCCCATAATGCATGTCCACCTTTGTGAAGAAACATGGAATATTTATGGTGAAAAAACCCCAAGGAACCTATGGGTGCATGCCTTCTATAGGACCTTAAATATTTGGGCATGGGCATGGTACATTATCATTGAGATACACTATAAGATAACTAATTGGGATGCACTAAAGGAGCAGTTTGTCCACCTTGAACTAATTAAGTCAATACAAAAATTTTGAAGGTAAATATTTTAGGACACTAAAATATTAGAGGAATGTCTAAAAGACATGTTTGATGAAAATAGGTTAGCGCTCCCAAACTTCTTCGAATAACAAACCCTCAATAATGACTCTAGTGATGAGGATAATGAAATATGAAAGGTGTGTAACTAGATAATTTTGATAGGTAAAAGAAAGTTAGTTCTCTAAGTTGAGGATAGTACCCCAAAAGAAGAATACCCTACCCATATTCAGATAGAAATGACTAAGGTCAGTAGATAGGTCAAGGATTCCCACCAAGAGAAGAATGAACCCTACCACACATCACTAAAAAATACAAAGGTAGATATTAGTGCATAAAGGGAACCAAATATTGCTACTCTAGGTTCTTATTGGTCTAACACAGAGCTAGTGCATATTGTTGATCTCCTTAAAGGAGTTTTAAGACTTATTCCCTCATAATTAATGAGATATGAAGACACACACCCATCTCTCAAGAATATGAGCATCAAGCTAGTAAATGATGTAAGACCTATCAAGAAGTGACCTTATAAGATGAACCCAATATTTACACTAAGGTCAAAATTGAGATTGATGGTATACTATTCATAGGCATCATCTATCCTATATTAGAATCTGAATGGGTTAGCCCCATGGTCATCATCATCAAGAAGTATGGACACAGCTAGATTTGTATGATTATATATTGTTGAATGTTTCTTGTATAATTGATCCATTTCTAACTTCATTCATTGATGAAGTTTTGGATGGCATTGCAAGTTACAAAATATACACTTTCATTGATGGGTTCTCAAGATACCAAGTCTAGATTAAAGAGGAGGACAAGCCCAAAACTACATTTGTGATAGAATGGGGTTGTTTTGCATACAATGTGATGCCCTTTAGACTCAAGAATGCACCAATTGTATTCTCTTGAGTGGTGATCACCACTTTTAAAGACTTAATTTATAAGTTCTTCCAAGTGTACTTAGATAACTAGACTATGAATGGGCTAGTGAAGGATCATTATGATAACTTACACTTGATGTTTAAGAGGTGTAGGCAATTGAAAATATCCTTGAACCTCAAGAAGTGTGTTTTCTTAACACCATTTGGAACTTTACTTGGGCACATTATCTATAAGGATGGTCTACTCATTGATCTAATAAATATAATCATCATCCTTAACATCCATACCCCATCAATGGAAAAGGAAATTTATAGCTTTGTTGGCCATTGCAAGTACTATAAGAAGTTCATAAGGAACTATGCCAATATTGTAGCATCACTAGAAGAGCTCTTATAAAAGGATGGCCCATTCTATTGGGGTACAATGTAGGAAGATGCATTTGAGACCTTGAAGCTCAAATTGGCAAGCACACCAATATTGTAATATCCAAACTGAATGACTCTCTTTTATATCCATGTTGATGCATATAGAACTGTAATTAGTGCTATTTTGGTACAACTAGGTGAAGGCGAAATGGACCATCCCATTTCTTTTGCAAGCAAAAAATTGACCAAGGTAGAATATAAATACATGACAACTAAGTGTGAGGTGCTTACCATCATCTATGCCCTACAAAAGTTTGAGTAGTACTTATCGACAACCTACTTCATCTTTTTCACTAACCTTGAGACACTTGAGTACCTAGTGAACAAGATCATTCTCCATGGGTTCATTTATCGATGGATAGTTTTGTTTCAAGAATTCAAAAAAAATTTGTAGTAAAACTTAGAAAATAAAAATTAAGCCTAGAATATCTATCCCACATCAAATCTAGTGATGCGGTGGTGCCTATTGAAGATGATATGGCTGATGCACAACTTTATAGGGTACATCACATCCTAGAAGACTTGGCTGAGATCACCATATTTCTAACATCTATATTTATACCCTAGATCATGACAACCAAAGAGAAGAAGAAACTCATAGTTCATACCACCCATTTTAACTCATTAGTAGGGAATTTCAAAAGATGATAAATAATGAATTCTTATGCCAATGTGTCTTAAATCACTAATAGGACTTAGTTTTAATAGAGATGCATGAGGGAATTACTAAAGGCCATTATACTAGAGACACTATGGTGCACAAGGTGCTACAATCAGGCTTATAGTAGCCAAGTCTATTTTAAGTTGTAAAAGAGTGCACCAAAACATGTGACATCTACTAGTGCATGGGAAATCCCAACCACCAAGATGAAATGCCTCTCATCCCCATCCTTTCTTAGGTACCATTTTAAAAATGGGCCATTAAATTTGTTAGGCTATTAATCCCATTGCAAGGCACATAGGCACACAATACATTCTGGCAACCACAGATTACTTCACCAAGTGGGCCAAGATAACAACAACCAAAGATTGGATATCTACCACCATATCAAGGTTTATCTGGGAGAACATCATCAACCACTATGGATGCCCACTTAGTTTCACCAATAACCATGGTGTACACTTTATCAACCTAACTATTCAGATCCTATTGACTGAATATATGGTGGTGCACCATAATATAAAACCTTATCATCCCCAAGTAAATGGCACCACTAAGGCATTCAATAAGATATTGGGAACATGCCTCATAAAGATATATGATTTTAGTCTCAAAGATTGGGATGACTGTGTGTCAGCAGTATTGTGGGCCTATTTCACTATATACAGCACCTAAATAAGGCCACACCATTCTAACTGGTGTTTGGTGTAGAGGTTGTTCTACCCATGGAATTTCTAGTTCCCTCATTATGCATCATGCGTATTAGTCAATTTGATGACCAAGAATCCTTAAGCACATGCCTGAAAGAATTGAAATTCTTAGATGAGACATGTGCCTAAAAAAGATGGAGCCAACAAATAAAAAAGCGTACTAGAAGATATGGCATGATAAAAACATCAAGTGCAAGGTATTTATTAAAGGTGCACTGGTCTTTTTATAGGAATCTAAGTATCTCAAGGACCCAAGCAAGTTGTTAATTAGGTGGATGAGACCTTATGTCATCCATAACATATTGGAGATTGGTGCATGTAAATTGTGCATGTTGACAGGTGAAATGCTCCTTGGGAGTTTCAAAAATAATATATTGAAGCCCTATAGTCACTAGGATGGTGCTTTCTCCATCAAACTTTGACTTCTTAGTCATAAGATAGATGTTTCCTTATGCTTGTTTCATTTATGTTAGGTGAAAAATCATAGTGCATTCAGGCTTACAAGAGAACTCTTCTAGCACTTACATGCATAAATATAGTTGGGTGAGTTCAGCATAGATGCTCTCTAAGTTCCTAAGGATAGACACGTAAGTTTTTGGGCATGTGAATATTTCTATATTTAGAAAGACACAAGTACAAGTTGACAAATGGAAGTGCATAATATGCTAGTGCATAAGAAACTAGAAGAGAATGAAGCACTGGAGGACCAACACAAGGATATTTATGGGTTAGGGAAGGCTAAAACAAAAACAAATGAAATTACAAGAAATAAAAAAATAAATATAAGTGTAATATGAAGGAGAGATGGAATTGAGGAGGCTAAATTGCATGCTTGTTAAGTCTTGTACCTAGGTTTCCATAAAAAGGGTGAAGGTCACGTCATGGTGAATAAAGTGCAAGAGAAAGATCATCAAGATAGTTGGTACCCACCCAACAATCAATAATAAGTGACCATTTCAATCCCCCGTCACTTCACCAAATAAGCTATTAAGAAAATTTAATGACTATAATGGTGGAGGAATAAAGATCTACAATAAATGAGAATGTGGTGGTGGATTTTTATAGATTTTATGGGTTTAAAAAATTTCAATAAATCCATGTGCTTCCATGCAATTAATCATCAACCATTAATGGGGTAGATAAAAATAAGGTATAAAGTGGAAAATGACATAATTGAGTAGGTTACAAACCTTGAGAGAATTTGAACCCTAACATAGAGCTGAACATAAGGTTAAAATAGAAAAATGCTACTAGAAGTGAAAACTTGAGCATCCATAGCCCCAAATGAGAATGGTTGAACTAATACAAAGATTGTATTATATTTGGAATTATAAAGAAGGTGAGTGGAGAGAATTGTGAGAGAACAAAGAAGTAGAAATTCTATAGAATGTTGAAGTTTCCATTAATAGTGTTGAAAGTTTGAGAAATGAAGTCATAATCATAGACCCTATGACTATGAAGAAACATTGAGTAAGATTAAGGGCTTCATAAAGATCAATTAACCACACTTTAATAGTAATCAGTTTAGAATGGGAAATAAATGATTAAGTTTAGGTTTACCATAGTTACAAAGGATGTCAAGAAGGTGTAAACTATAAAAGCAGAAGCCATTGTAAAGAAAGAGGCACAACTAGTAGAAGGTGTTAGTGTTATCATGATTGAACCTAAAACACATGTAAAACTTGCATATAGATAAATGAAGTTCCCCCTAGAGGTCATAGTGGGGGAAAAATGGCTATCCTTTACACACATGTGAAGATTAAATGAGTACAACCATTGAATTCCAAATAACATACAAGAACTCAACTTGGATTGGATGTTTAATATAATAAATAAGAAAAAGGTGAGTGTGATACTATTTGATGTCTCCATCTGAGACAAACTAGTGATAATAGGCATGCCCCAATTGTATGAGCTACCAAGTTTTGGTAAGATGAAGGAACTGGTGCAATTCCTCCTCTCATGCATCCATAGTGATAGATTATATTTTGTAGGAAGGTGCATGTAGATCTTGATACACCTCATCAATAGAATCACTAGGCTCCCATGCATAGAAGAAAACATCCACCAAATGATGGAGGATGATATGGAGGTGGAAAGGGTCCTGAAACTCCTAGGTTACTACAAGGTAGGGTTCAATTTCCTGATCAAATACATTCAATACCCTAGCATAAGGGTAGTGGCATGCCTAATTAATTCTAATCTTTGCCCTAGTGGCTATTGTTTTGAAATCATCAAGACTTACTTTTGTATCACCCACCACATGGCACAAGGGGAAAAGATCAACATCTCTAAGTTTATTGTAGAGGAGATTGTTAAGAACATACTAGAGTGCCACAAGGTATGCAAGACCTTTAGATGGGGGTTCATGTTGATATTGATTATGATGGAGGATATCAATGTGATCAATGGTGATGAAGATAATCTATGGATTTTCCAACCCCATAATGACTCCTCATTGTTAAAGTATCAAGACTTCATCTGACCACCCAACTTTTCAGAAAAATACAAGATAAGGGTATAAGGGTGGTGTGACTATTATTTTGAGGCCTTCAAGATTAAATGGTGTACCCCTTAGGATCTCCCCAAACATATGGTAGGAATGGTGACCTTCACCATAATGCATGGATTTTTTTTAGTGTGCCTAGTGCTCATAGATAGAAACCTGTCTATTTAGTTGAAGTTACCTTATGTGTTTTCCACTAATTTTTCATAGCAATGTTAAGGAGGATTTTCAATGCACAATAATTAGAGATCTCAATGAAGACCATGGATCAAGAAAGGATTAGGTTGAGGTGATAGTATGTGCATCCCATGGCCAAGGCCATAAAGGACAAGGAGGATGACTTCAATAGGATAGATCTCCATCCCCTCCAGATGGAAATAATAATTAGGTGCATCTTCAACCTCTATTATGAGATGAAGCTACATAAGAAGGGTGCCACTCTTGAGAAAGATGATGATCACCCCTTTCTAATCATTGATGAAGGGAAACCAATGCCAAATATGTAGGATAAGACCCCCCAAAAGAATAAGGGAGAAACACTCAAGGAGATTGAGGAGTGCATCAAGTTGAAGATTGCCTTTGAAGAATAAGCTACACCTCTAGCTTCCAAGAAATGTGTAACCTTTGAACCAAAAATTACATCCTCCAATAAGAAGAAAAAAAGAAGTATAATGGACCTATTACATTCCTAATATTAACTCTGGTAGAAATGAAGAAGGAAGAGACCCTCACACCTAGGATAGAGGAAGAGACTAATGAAAAAGGAATAGGGACTTACATTATGTAGGTTAAATAAGAAGAGGAGCCAAATGCTAAGGATGTGTAGGAAGCCCTTCAAATTGGAATAACCACTATAATTGAATAAGTAGAGGGGATAGTGAGCTACTCATCTAGTGAAAAACCTTCCACACTGCCCCCATGAATAAAAGAGGAGAAGATAAGGGTGTGGAAAAAAATGGGCCTAAGTGAGGAAGAAATTGAGATGGTGCTGGCACTTGAAGAGAAGTGTAGTTGTGTGAAGAAAAAAGAAGCAGTCAAGGTAGAGAAGTCCAAGAAAGTTACCAAAGGCATGAGACTAGTCATCAAAGCAACCAAGAACACTCTTAACACCCCCACTAGGAAGGCATAAAAAGCTACACAAGAGGCACGCCCAAGTAGTGAAGGGTGCCTAAAGAAAAAGAAGGTGATATTGGTGCCTCAGAAAAATAAAAAGAGAGAGTATAAGAACCCTAATAGGAACAAGGTGATGCTGAAACTAAAGGAATTAACTTGGAGATGAACATTGAGAAGCCTTAAGAAGAAGAATCAGATAAAAGGGAAAATTTTGAGGAATAAACCCTTAATGAATAAAAAGATAAGTCCTCTGAGGATAACATCAAAAAAGTGGTGGCACCAATAAAGATAAGAAAGAAAAAACAAAGATGTCCATAATCGAGAAGGATGTTATAGAACAAAGTATAAGGGAGAAGGTGTATAATGGATTGGAGGATGAAAATATGTACATATTTGATGCCATGCCCCACAAACCATCATAACTAGGATGAACAAATAACTTACATTTGTGTTTGATAATTACATAAATGAGACTCACTTTGAGGAAACTAAAATGGCTATTTCGGGTAAAAAATAACCTAAGATCATGACTCCCTCATAATAAACCCTCTTTCCATGAACCTAGTTGAAATGGTGAATGCACTGATCAGGATCACCACTGAAGTTATGTACTATAATATAATCGATGATAGCAGGGCAAGAAAATGGAAATAACTCCATAAAGAAGTCTAAGAGGAAGTGCAGGCCACTAAGTTCAAGCTTTAGTAGTTGTATGAGTGCATAGAGATGGATAAACCATCCATTCTAGTTGGCATCATTACTTTGAACCTCTCCAAGGTTGATAAGATATGTGTGCTAGTAGAGCAGATGCTCCCAAGGATGAAACCCAAGCTAACACATGAAGAAGAAGAAGAAGATACCTACACCATACTATATAAATATCTTGCTACTAAGATTAAAGAGTTGGAATACATCTTTTAAAAACTATATGAGGGCATAGATGTAGATGATGCCATCTTCTTGAGCTTCTCAAACCAAGTGTCAGTTATAGATGTGTGCCTCAAGTAGGCAAGGGAAGATAAAGAGAAGCTAATGGTGTAGGTGTACTCAAAAAATAAGTCAAAGTGTGCATAGATCAGGGGGAGAATTAATGTAATAAGCACCTAAATCAATGACCAATAATATAACCTATAAGCACTTTTCTATGTTATACAGACTAAGGCTTATGAGCAAGGCATAATCCTGGATGGGAGTATGACTAAGGCTAAGGAAAATGTAGAAGCCTTTAAGAAAGAGTTGGAAAAGAATGACATGTTTATGCTTAGTGAAACCTATAATAAAATAGATAGCACCACTGAAGAAATTAATCTCATCATAAAGGGCTTTAAAGACTTTAGCTTTGAGCTTAAGGAGAGAATGCTCAAGTTCTACACCCTAAAGACCTTAAAATCATAGTCCAAGGATGGATTAGGAATTTTATATGGGGTAATGTTGGGCCCTTTATTTTAGTAAGTACAATATTCATGATAACATGACATCCACATTGGTATGAGGCATCATTTTTCATGATGATGACTTTTTGGCATCTTGATGCCAGCTAGAGGAATCAGTGCACACCTTGTGCCAACTGGTAGGTAGTTAACCAATTCCAAGATTTTAGGGTTATCTTCTAGGTTGTGTAATACATGGTGACTACAGTAAAAAGTGTGAAAAGTGATGGAGCTAACATGAATGATTATAAAGGCTCCAACTTGGTACTTGATGTGTGCACTCCACCCTAGTAGAGATGTTCTTATATGGTTATATAAAGAGATTGAACCAGTGAAGTGGATAATGCAAACTTAGTTCAATGAAGATTTGGAGAATTAGAACTAGTTTTTTTATGCATCTTGATGACCTCCATTAGACTTAAGACTATATTAGATGCCATGATGGCTCCATTTGTATATGCCCAAGCTTGCTTGTAAACCTCTGGGCCATTTAAGTAGTATAAACTTGGACATATTTCCTATTATGAACTTTATATTGCATAAAGCTTTGATTGATCATGATAAATGTTGTATCAAATGATACTCTATCTATTTTATATACATCTTAAAATGTTATTTGAATGTGTAATAATTATAATGTTGTAATTTTAATATATGCATGTTTTTTTCACATAAGCTTCTGGTTCATGTTATTAATGACATCCCCATAATAGATGATGATGTCAACCATAACTTATATGAATATAAGTATGTAAATCCCATGTGCCAAGTGTTTCTCCCCTTGCTAGAAGTGTTAGCCTAGTTTAGACACTTAATTGAAAGTATCCCTTGACCCTCCTAGCATTAATATGACTCTAGACTTAGCTTAACAAAAGCTTACACCCATATGACACTAGGAATAATCCATCTAAAGTCTTTCACCTATACAACACAAAACATAGCCCATGAAAGGCTTTCACCTATGGATCTATTGGAAACCCTATCTAAATTGACCAAGTCTTATAATTAATGTCTTGTGCCATGGCACAATTAGCCCAACATGGGCCTCAGTTCCTTCTCATCTATGTTTTATGTGAGCACATAAGGCCTCTGCCTTGTGTGAATTGATGCCAGTGCATATGAGTGTTCAAATTTTGAGCATAAAAGAAGAAATATCCAATGTTTTTTCTTGGTTTTAAGAAGTCAAGACCCATTTGAGACACCTTATGCACCTAACTTTTCTACAACAACCCCCTATCTCAAGGTGTCGAGGTTTTAAAGCCACATTATAGCCTTGAAGTTTTGAGGACTACAATGAAGTTGGGTTATATTAGAGTTATAATATAATTTAGTTATACTACACTATAGTCAAACTATAGTGTAGTTAGACTGTAGTGTAGTTGGACTGTAGTGTAGTCCTTAGATTCTAAGCCCTGTAAAATAGAGGCAAAACTCTACCTACATCTAAAAGGGGAAAATAACATTTTAAAACAAAGGTTAAAACACAAAAATTTCTCAAATGAACACATTATCTGATATGGAAATGTTTTTGGAAGCTAAAATAACATATAAATCAATAATAACCCCTTGGGACAACTTGAGAGAGCTGAGAAAGCCACATGCAAAGCATGGGCCTAACTCCTACAACTGTAAAAAAGAGGTCAAAACTATTTTTAGGGAGCAATTTTTATATACAAAACTTTCTTGCACAAAATTGATATCCAAATGAAGAGGTTTTTAGAGGCCAAAATGACATGTAAGTTGAGATAAACCCATAGAATGACTCAAGAGGGTTGAACAAGCCAAATTTTCAAAGGCAAATTGGGAGATCAAGACTCCATTTTCATGCTAAGTGCCTTATACAAATTTTCCTTGCATGGACATGGTATTTAAAATGATGATGGTTTTAGGTCCTAGTTTGAAATTTAAACTAAGACACACCACCAAGGCAAATTGTGAGAACTGAGACTAATGAGTTGTGAGAACAATCAAGAGTGACACAAAAAATAAAAAGAGGTTCCCTGGTTATAGGAAGAATAAGGGCATGTTGAGAAAGCAACAACAATTTTTATAATAGATAAATCTAACATATCATGTCATTACTTGCTGAAACAATTATTTTTTTCAACCCAAAATAACATGTCATGGGTAAACATGTAGTTGTAGGTAAAATAAAATGGATGCCAACCAAGTATTAGGTACTAGTATAAAATAGGCAACTGTTTATGGCCTTTAAACCCAATATCAATACACACACACGTATGCATGTGTGTGTGTGTGTGTGTGTCTATATATATAGATGTATGTATGTATAATGTAAATATAATCAAATATTATATCAAAATTCTACCTTTATGCCTAATTATCTACTCATTTTTATTTCTTTAATATAAGCATATATACAAGTTCAGAGAACTATAGACTATACCAACATGGTTATAATATGACCAAGAATGTTTTGATTCCACTAACTTAAAATAAATTGTAGATTTCAAATTACAAAAAAAGGAAAAAGATATGTAAAATTGATATGGTTGCCAAGACAATATGGGAAGATGAGATCAAGAAATGGTGGGAGAGAAAATTAAAAATTATTTGAATAAATTAATATGTATGTACTAGATTCCATTAGTAAAGCCAAAAGATGATTTTTATTGGCAAGAAGTTTGTGGAGATTGCCCTTTAAAAATTGGCATAATAGATTTAAAATCAACATAATGTAAACATCGTCACAAATTTGAATTAAAAAAGAGTTTCTCAATAACCTTTAAAGAGGAAACTTAAATAGTAAATCAGTAAACTTAAGAAACACAAGCATAAATAAATAATTTCAAAAATTGTTAAGAAACTTTTTTCCTAGAAGGCTAGATGAATAACCAAGCATTATATGTTTAATAATGAAAATAAAATTACATGCCAATATGCGTAAAATATTTTTATAGTAGCACCAACATTGATTGACATTAAACTAAATTAAGAGATGGTAACTGTCACAATGGGCCTAGATCATCTCATAAAATAGGATAGATATTTTGGAGAAGTGGCGCTCAATATAGAGAGAGGCCCTAAAGACAAAAAATACAGTGAGAGGGAAGTTGTGAGAGAAATTTGAGAATTAGATGTTTTCCTCCTTTCCTCCAACTTCCAAGAGAAATCTTACTCTTTGGCTTACCAAATATTATCTTGAATCGAAGGAATATGTTACGCACTTTTGTTTCTTTTTTTAAAATCTAGTGTAGCTCAAGACTTAGATGCTAACCTAGACATATTAGGACAACCAATTTAAATTTTGGCCACATAAATTTTATAGATAAGGGTCCACACCACTATGTTTATTGATAAGGTGGAAAGACCAACAAACAAAGATTGCTTAACATCAAAAGTTTCTTTGAACCAAAGGCATGGAACATATGCTACATATACCATACAAAGGTAATTTATTTCTTTGCAACCCAGTGAAAGTGTTATTTATATGTAGACAATTAAAAAATATTGACCTATACTTATTCACAAACAATCATACCAATTTCCAAAAAAATGATTTCAAGGAATTTTCATTTCTCAAGATTAAAAAAATGCATTACTCAAATTTTACTCTATTCCATTATCTTGAATAAATGCATTTAAGGGGGAAAATTTTATTTATATCTTACAAAACCCTAACCCTTCCCACATAACTCAATTTATATCATATATAATGAAAAAAAAATCAAATTAGTACAATTTTAGGTGATGGTTTTGAACCCATGACATGCCATATATTTTTGTCTTCTCTTTGCTCTCTTATGTTTAAGGAAAGGTATACAAATGCTATTTTAACCAATTGGTTTATACTTCATATTGTTTCTAAAAATTAGTATCACTATTTATTAAATTTTGTAAAAAAATATTCATTGTCTTTCTAAATAAGAAGTCGAGCTTCAAATCCATAAGTGTTAAAATTAAGTAAAATACCACATCCAATTGGATGGGTGTGGAGTGCCTTAAAGCTAAGGTACAAGTTTAGGTTGAAAAAATAGAAATTTAAGAGTGAATTTGACCCAAGAAATACCTTGGGGCATTATATCTAAGGTAAAGGCTACCCCCACAAATAGAATTTACCAAATCAAAAAGGAAAGACATATTCTTAAAATATTTTAATCTTGTAAAAAGTTTTCATTATTTAAAATTTTCCTTGGCTAAAGGTTCAAATATTTCAACACAAACTTTTATAAAAAATATACCTCCACACATCATTAGATCTAAATTCAAATTCAATGGATCATATTTCTTTAAATATGATCACAAATTTGAGATTAGGGGTTGTAAAAATAAAGAAGATGAGGTTTTAAAATCATACATCAATCTACATGTGTGACGATGATGAATTAATATTGTCATAACGGGAGGCCATGAGGCACACGATATCTAAAATTATCATATTAAATTTTAATATGGAGTTCACCTTATATCCATACATCTTTCCACAAATTTATTTCTCCTCCCATTCTTTTCTTCTTACTCTTCTTTCTCAGATCATTATAAATGGCTTCCTCTACACACTCCAGGTCAAATGTAAAATTATTAATTAAAAAGGATCCTAGCACCATGTACCTAAAGAGATATCATTAAATAGATTATAGAAATAAGTAAGCTTGAACATATTATTTTAAAAAAACCTCCCAAAATCAATTAAGAAAATAAATACAAACAATATATTTGAGAATAAATGGGAAGAAAAAGTTTTTAAATGAAATGAAAATACAATTATCAAAATAATAAAACAAAATTCCATAAAAAAGGAGACCACTAAACTAGTTTGAATCCCAATGAAAACCATATGGCTTATGTAGAGTACCTATAATAACATACATAAAAGCTGATCCTATCCTAAAATGCCATGATATCTAAATTGACTCTCTACCCACTTTTGCATTTTTATCCACCATTACACTACCATTAAATATTTTAAAACTAATTATATCAAGATTATAACACATTGGCAAGTATTCAAGGCTTAACCTATTTCCAAGCTAACTACCATTCTCAATATTATTTGGGAAAAAAATTAAATGACATTGATCATAAAAAAAAAAACTAGGTTATAAAAATACAATATTAGAACCAAAGATAAAATATCAAATTTAATTTATAACAACCATATCTCATTACATTTTTGGAAAGAAATTTGTAGGTGAGTCAACTATTATCACATATCCGAGTCAAATAAAAAACATAGAAAAATACATCCTAGATAAATACAATATCTTCTAATGTGTTAAACAAATGGCATTTCAGATTCCCTATCACAAATTTAAATACAAAGGTAATTTGATTTATATTTAAATCATTACATAATTAAATAACTTTAGCAACACATAATTTAAGTAGTGTCTCTAAAAATCATTCAAAATTACCCCACCATTAACAAGATCAATATTCATGATTATTGTAGTATTCATGATCCATGATAGAGGGTTCCATATAAAACTAAGAAACTTTGAAAAAAAATTCTCCTGAAATTGACCAATACATCAAAGAACATACTCAATTTTAAACAACCATAGAAATGCCAAAATTCCAACTCACCATTATTAGTGAATAAAAGGTATAATGGTTTCTTTACATTTTATTATATTACTCTTCTTATCCTTATTAACCACCATTACAAAATGGTTAAAATTATGTTTTCCACATGTTCAAACTTTAAATCAACGCCCCTTTACTAGGTAAAAATATATGCCTCCTATATGTCTCACAAAGTTACTATCACTAGTGGAAATCAAAATCATGTCAACAAATATGCATATGGATTCCACCCTAAAACACCTTATTTAACTAAACAAAAATCAAATAGTAATTTATCTTCAGCTCCATCAACAATTCCTCAACTTGGTATTATACTTACAAGTGCCAATTTTTTTTATCAAGTCCTTGGAATTACAAACCAAAGTGAGCATTAAAGCTAAAAGACTTAGTCATTAACTAAATATTAACACTTTTCTTTCTATAAATTTATATTCAATTATGTTGTACATTATTTCATAAGTATAAATGACTTCCTCTTTATTGCTTGACATAAATTAAATGTCTTCTAATATTTATATTTTCTTATGTTTTATTAGGATGTGACAAATCAAAGGATAATAGTGTCCCTATAATGGGCCTCCTAGAAGCAAAGGATGTGGTATTAAAATTTTGGTGATAGATACTCATAAATGGTGTTTTAGTGAAGTAGGGCTCAGTGGAGCATGTCTCGATGGAACATCTGGTAGTTGACATACATAGGTAGTGGTTCAAGTAGATTGAAAGCACAATATAACATGTAATAAAATGATTGTGTTTTATTGAAAAAGTGGGTGAAAAAGCACACTGAGATTTAATAATGGAAACTGTACATATATTTTCTATCAATTTTAGATGACAGAATAAAATCCATCATCTAATAAGTAATAATAGTGAATAATAATTTAAAATGATAGTCAAATTAGGTAAAATAAAGTAATGCTTTAAACTCATGTGAGGATATGCAATTTTATTATTGAACTGAAATAAGAGATATTTGCATGTTTTTGAAAGTTAATTTCATCTAACACAACACCACCTTAGAACTTGCCTAAGCTTAAGTGAAAATAAAAATAAATTTGAGGCAAAATATAACTTGTTTCCTTCATTTATAGGAATATATTCGACATGATAAATTTTCATTGGCTAAGAATTCTCACTTCCTCCTTGGCATAGTAAGAAACCATATCTCATGATCTAATAACATACAATAATAGAAAAGCATAAAAATTAAGGTGCCCAAGCTAACATCTATAACTACATCTTTATTAGGATTATAAATTTATTTGATAATGCATTCATCTATGGGATTCTAGTGCTCTTTTAGTTATTCATCAACATGATAAAAAATATCTACATGCTTCCAGATATAAATCTTTATGGTAGAATAAAAAAAGAATGCATATGTTTGTACATAATCACTTCCATCTCCACCTACCACTAAATTTTCATTAGGGTTTTTAGAAATCACATTTGACGCTCTAACTTGTGCATACCACCATCATTTATTTTTTAAAGAAAGATCATTGAAGTTTTAAAATAAAAAAATTGTGTTGACCTATATGAAGGGAAAAAAACAAGTCGAACGTTGATGGTGATTTATAAAATTTAACATTTATGGATAATAGTGGAGGGAACATAGGTAAAATTTGATTTAAGTTTTTTTAATGTGCTAGTAGTTTTTTTTCTTTTTTATTTTTAGAATTGTTATTTTATTATTAGAACACATCAATATTATTGGTATTAACAACAAAATAAATATATATAGTGTTTAAAAAAATAATTTTATTAGTATAAGGTCACAACCTAGTTCTATGTTAGTTAAAAGGTACCTAATCACATCAGTATAATTGACAGACGAGGAAAAAAAAAAGGGAAAAAAACTAAAAAAAAAACCACATAAAAGTCAAATGACTAGTTATAAGTTGTTGTCCTAGGAGGAGGAGGTGGTTCATGTTTATGTGTCTAAATAGTCCATGAGGAAAGATCAATAGAAGGAGGATCTAGTGCCACATAACCATCTTGAGTAGGCTCTAGGGGAGCTAAATATACATTATTACCCCAACGAGGAGGTGACTTAACAAAATTACCAATATGACAACTCCCTTGATTAGAGGAACTCCACTAGGATAAACTAAGAGTATAATTGTCATGCGATAGTGGTGAAATCATCCCTCATTGATGAGGAGGGGGAGTGGAGAAGTTGTGACTATGTGAAAAAATTTACCAAAAATGGGGAACCAAGGGAGAATATATATGTGCTAGATGGTTTGAGGGGATGTAGCTCATGGTGCATGGAACACTCCCCCAGTGGTTGATTAAATCCTATAATTGTTGAAATTCTAGAGTCACCTTATTTGCTTGTGTTTGTAACTGCATAAAATCCAAAGAGATAACAAACACCTTATCATTAAAATAAAATAAATAAGATGCTTATTCATTATTAAACAAACTCAAGTTTATAGCTTTCCATAATTTAAATAATATGATAGCCCTGTATAAGTTCTATAAAAAAGCTATATATGTCGGCCACTAGGAATTCTACCCAAAATAAGCCATTTTCCAAGAAAATGGTTTTTGGTGAAAGGGTTGAAAAATGTCATGGATACAGTGCCAATTATTTTAATAAGGGTTTCATCTGTTAAGTTTATCTAAATAATATAGTATAATTTAAATTTGTTGTAAAAATTTTGTATACTTTTTTTGGTGTTAAGTTTAAAGATACTTATCATGGAGAGAGATTTTGAATCAAGTTAGTCTAAAGGTTACTACCTCATTACTCTACATAGTGCAATGTTAGTCCACTACCAAACAATTAGAGAAAGTCTAGTCAATAATATATTTTATTGACTAGATAACCATCTAATTAAAACTTGGGATGTTATCAATGACCTTTAAAAAGAAATGCTTTCAATGCAAAATGTTTTGTACATTTTTAGTGAGATAACCATTCAAGAATTGGAGTTGTGTTTATTTCTTGTATTATAATACCTTGTAAGAAATATAAGAGTGTTAAATTATTAATCTTCTATTATGTTCAACTATTTTAGAAAACATGTGTTTTCTACTTTATGGGAGGAAAACCAATCATTGTATATTGAGTTTTCTAATCAAACCTTATAACACACAAATTAAAATAGGTATTTACCTACTTTTTACAATTGTTAAGTATTATGCCAAAAAATATATCAATGATTTCAAATGAAAACTTGGAAAATTATAGTAAATAAAATTTTCCAACAAAGAATTTAGCTATAATTAACAAGGAATTCAATTAAAAGAGGAGGTGCTATGAAAGCTATCATGACCTGCAATAAAAATTTGTCACCATTATGGTTCAAATGATGGGTTTACTTGTAAAAATTCAAAATTAATATTGTATAAGCATTTTAAAATAAATGAATAATAAAACTAACCATGTCCAAGAAAACAAATAATAATAATATGAAACTTTGTATTAAAAAAATTACAATTGACACTTCCCTAAAAGAGATGGTCATCAAAAAAATTGTAATCAATAGGGAAGGTAACTTTAAGTTTAAGGCCTTAGCAAAATTATTGTTAGCATATTAATAACACATAAGTTAAGAAAAAGTGTGAATATAATGAAATATTACTTACACAATCATTAAAAATTTCAAATGTTTCAGAGTGCTTATTATAAATGATTTTATCAAAGTACAATTCCACATTGATAAAACATCTTAGTAATTTATTTGGGTTCACAATGTCAAAAAATGTTTTTTCTGTAAATTTTAGTGATAGAAATTAACATAGTCATTTCTTGTTCTAGTTAGTCATTATTTTTCTGGGTTTTTTTTGAGTCTTTATTCCCATAATTTTCTTCTTTATATTTTTATTTTGAAGCAAATAATATCAGTTAATTTAATGTTGAGAGTAGATATAATTTTATTTCCATAAGAATAGGACTTGCATGAAAATTGATAGTTCTCAATCCTAGAAATTATAATCTAGTAACCCTATAAGAAGTTGAAGAATGGGATTTAATATTATGCACAAAAGAAAGGAATTGTTTGAACTTGAGAACTAAAGTCATAACTATTTCTCAAAATGGTGAAAATAAAGACTAGATAAAATTAACAATTGTAAAACAATTTTTTTTTACAAATTAGGGCGTAACTATCATGAGTCATAATGTTGAAAGAAATTAAAATTCATTGTTTAAATATGTAAAATAACCCTAGTTATTTATTTAATGATATTACTATAGTTTACAGTTTATACACAGTTGAGAATATTGATGTTATTCTCAACAAAAATAATAATTTTCCATAGATAGAAGCATTTGAACATAACAAAATATCAATATTAAAGACTAAAAATGTGTTATACAACTCATTTAAATAATAAAAATATATATTTACCTTGAGTTTGAAAGAGTAGAGAATTGAATGAAAAATGGTGGTAACATTCAAGTCTAAAATGGACATGTGAAGATTTTATAGTATAGATATGGTTTATAGATATACATCCCACGATTTTTAAATCTAATCTCCATGCTTTCTTTGAACAGGGTCCTAAAAATGGAACCATATTATTTTGATTTTTTAAACCTAATCAAGCCTTATGTAGGATATAGTAAGCACAACAAATAGACATACACTAAAATCCTACTAAACTAGGCTATTACTTAGACCTAAAGACCCAAACACTCACCTGAGGTATAACAAAAAACATTAAGACCCTTGTTAATACAATCAATCATTAAGATACATGGACACATCATCTTAAATTTAAAAACCAAGGTAAAATATATTATCCATGTATACTAGACTAACCAAATAACATTTATAACATATTTAAAATCCATCCTTTCATGCATATATTCATGTCATCATATAAACAACATAAACTATACTTCCATCACAAAGCATACAACCATCCTCTAATGGATATTTTTACACTCAAACCACAAAGATTATATAATAAAACCCTATCGCAATGCTTCTTCACAAGAAATTCTAACTTTGTAACCCAAAACATCCAACATGAAACATGTAAAGGAAAAAAATTGAAAAGTCTATCTTATATTATTAGTTTTTTTGAATATCCAATTATAGTAGTACACACACACATGATTATAACTAATTATTTTAAAAAAACTAATACATGTCTTGTATAATTTCAATACGAATGAGACCCACACATATATAGTAATTATGGTGAAACTATGTCCTAAAATATGTTAGAATATATATTATAGGGTAATTAGAATCATAAATATCAGAAATTGTATAAAATTTAGGATAATAAATCGATGCATATTTTCACACAATTAAGCATTTTCAAGACAACCAAAATCTACTTATAGCCAAATGGATATAAATAACCACTAAAATTATCCTTAACACGCATGATTATTTGATTTTATTTATGATAAACATGGTGAATTACATATCTATTTTCTACACACATTCTTTTCATGGTACACATGAGTGGGATGCTAGACATACATGTTACATATTATACATGGACATACACATGCGTGCCATTATTTACCCACATTGGATGCCTTTATACATTAGGGGCATACCTACACTAGGTCATATTTGTAAAATTATTAGGTTATATCTTTTTATACTGGTCTATTCATCATAGTAGATTGATAAACATGACTTGCTCTTGCTTATACTTTCTAGAGTACTATTTCCTATGGATATCAATATTTTCTATACTAGACGATGACATTGATTGATTATATGTAATAACATTGATTACTTTGTGCATGTTTGATGTTGATGATTATTACATTGTGTAATCATTTTTATGGGCTATAATATGTGTTTTATGAGTTTATTGATTGTGTCTTGTCATGTCATGTGTCAGTTATGTCAGAGGGTCATCTAGTTTGAGTCATGTTTGTATATAATTAGAAATGCATCATGTCTATAATCAATCCTAACTCAGAGAAGATAGATCATACTTATACTTTCAATTGGGTATACATTAGATAATCATGAATAAAACCAATATGGGGATCTGTTAGACCTAATTAGGGGATCTCTTATCATAATAAACCATCATAAGGAGGGTTTCAAAGCATCCAATCAAAAACAATCATGCAATAACCCTAATTAATCCCTATGTTTTCATATCTTACTAAACTAATAACAAGTAAAGCAAAGAAATCTACTCTAGTTCTCTCCAAAGCTTGTGGCACAAAGTGGGGCTAACAAACAACAAAAGTAAACATGAATAAAAGACATATACTCATGTCTATGTATAAAAAATCTTAATGCATGGAAGAGAATTACAAATGCATATCTATCTAATCTTACAAATGAGAAACAAAGTTAGGAATATTTACCTTAAAGACAAACCCACTGAGCCTTAATCTCTCCCTTAGCCAAGATGCTTCATAAGAGGTTATTGTGGTGTGTAAGGATGAAAAAGATAAATAAGCTCTAGGATACACAACCTATCAATGCATCTAAAAGACTTCTTCACAAGACAAGATCTGTATCTCCAAATAAATTATGCAACCCTAAGCTTGCTCCTCAAGTAGAATGGTGGATAAGCAAACATGAAATAAATATTACTTCTTATTCTCTTATTTAAATAATGGTGAAATGATCTTGTATATATAGGCAGATTTAACTCTAACCCCTTCCAAAATTTTTGGCCAATAGGGTCAAATCAGTTGACCTAGTATAGTTATGGATAAGAATTCACTAGATCATGAGTTAGGTTAGCCAAGAGATGACCTAGACCCTAAATGAATTTTAACCAAAATAGTAAAGGGTCAACCCAGTTGACCTAGTAGAGTGAATAGTTAAAAAAGGATTAAGGTTAGGAAAAGGGGGATAAAAGGTAGAAAATGATTGAGGAGTGTGCAATAGAGAAGAACAAGCTCATGGATATGGTTTTTAAGAGATAAGTGTGTAGATAACAAGTGATAAAAGGGACAATAATCTTATAAATCACCCATGGTCTACTCACCCCTTTATCAGTGCACCCCTTAAGGTGTGTACTTAGAGATATTGAGTCTCAATGGGTTCTTACAAGATAAAGAGCATCAATAATTGATAAAAAATTGAAAATATTATGTGTATACAATGTTCATGTATTTTTCATGTTAGATTAGAGTCATGGCATGTCCTTAGTGCTTTTATGATTCATGATTATGATATTATGTGCATGTGTATATATACATGGACACATATATGATTGTTGATGAGGTTTATGATATGAATTATATCATGCATACTTTTATTGTGTGTGATGGCATGATTTATATCATGCATCTATTACATTGCATATTACTATGTGCCTAATTGCTATATTTACTTGACATTACACTTGTATACCCATTTCCTAGGATTACATGTTTTGTATGTGTTTATATGATGATATATATTATCATGTTTATATACATATTTTACAAGATTACATTTTTATATATATCACATGATACACAAGTCTTTATTTTGAGAAGTTTAATTTATAGGCTTCATACCATGGATATAAAGGGAACATATAATGGGATTGTCAAAGAGATACATGCCATGAGAGATAAATATCATATTTGTCACTAGGTCTAGATAAATGTAAATGCAAAGATTGAGATCACATGAGATAAAGCTTGTGCACACCACAATTTTATTGAAGCAAAATGAAATTAAGCAGAGATAATATTGCAAGAGACAAAAAATGGTGAAAACCTAATATTATATTAAGTGAGAAAAATCCTCATGTGAAGTGTACATATAGGAGTGATAAGTAACTCACAAATGGTGGTCAAAGATCCCCTATAATATAAGTGTAACTCTTCCACAAAAAGTGGTCAATGGAGCCTAGAATAAAAGTGTAACTCCTTCATAAAAGGTGGTAAAAGGAGTTACATCCTAGTATTTTGGTCAAACCTATGACACTTATGACAAACTACTCCATCTAAATCAAGCATATCCCCAAATGTAGGAAAAATACATGTGAAAAAATATTATAATATTACTAAATAAATAAATTTAAGAAAATAAATACCTATATGAACACCCCCCATAAGCACAACTTAGGTAGGCAATGTAAAATAAAATGGGTTTGAAAACTAGGTTTGATTAGGTACCCATGTATAAAAAAACCTCTCATAAATCCAAAAAAGGAGAAAGCTCATAGGAAAAAAATCCTCCCCCCCTCCCAAAAGAGGGACATAGAATAATTGAAGAGGATAGAAGGCCTCTTGAAGATGTTATTGTTGTTGATGTAGACCACACCCCAAGAAGATCTTGTAGATGAATAAACATGCTCTTGATGAAAGGTTTGGTAAAGATATCTATAAACTACTCTGAAGACTAACAAAATATCAAGTCAATGATCTGACCATGAATAATATCTAGAATAAAATGCATGCGAATTTTAATGTGTTTGGTTTGCTGATGTTGAATTGGATTCTTGCATATTTGTATATTACTCTAGTTATCACAATAAATGATAATGGATTGATTGAAAGGAATTTCAAACTTAGATAAAATCCCCTGAATCCAAATAACCTCAGTAGTTGAATTAATAGCTCCCCTATACTCTACTTCTATGGATGATATAGAAATAACATTTTTCTTCTTGTTAGACAATTTGATAGGACCATAACCTAAAGAAAAACTATAACCTGAAGTGGACTTGTGATTCTAAGTGTTGCCAACCCAATTTGAATCTAAAAAACAAACAAGTCAACCTCTATGCTAAATCTATACTAAATCCTGAATCTATAAGAGCCCTAAATATAGTGGAATATCCACTTGGATACTTTCTAGTGCAACTCATGGGGCTCCTACATGAATCATGAAATATTGCCTATTGCATATGAAATATCAGGCCTAATATGGGTTAGATAAATGGGTCTTCAGACAAGATGTCAATACTTAGTCATATCAACTAAATATTTAAAATAATTAACCTCAAGTTTGACTCCTGATAGAAAGGGAGTTAGAGATGGATTATAATCAACCATGTGAAATCAAACAAAAATATCAAGAGCATACTTGGGTTATACATATGAAATCCTTGAATTAGACTATGAAATTTTAATCCTAAGGAAGTAATGCAAAATACCCAAGTCTATCATATCGAATTTATACTATAGAGCTATCTTCACCATTGAAATAGATGATGATGAACTCTTGGTGATCAAAATGTCATCAACAAAAAGGACCAATATCAGTAAATAATCATCTTACTACAAGAAGTATATATTGGGGTATGAATGACACCTAGTGAAACTTGAAGGAGGAATGAATCCATCTTAGTTTACCAAGTTTGAGGGGCTTATTTGAGGCTATAGATAAATTTCCTAAGTCTACAAACTAAGGATGAATCCTAATTAAAACTAGGTGGTTGCTCCATGTAGATCTCTTCCTCAAGGTCTCTATGAAGAAAAAAAATCTTCACATCCATTTGGTGGACATGATAACCACATGCTATGGATATAATTAGTGTGAGTTAGATCCAAGCCATCTTTACAATAGGTACAAAGGTCTCTGAGTAGTCAATGTTGACTAACTATGAAAACCCTTTGGTGACCAACCGTGTCTTGTAATTATTGATCGACCCATCTGCTTCAAACTTGGTCTGATATATCTACCTACATCAAACCATCTTTCTTTCCTTAGGAAGTGATGTCAAATCCCAAGTGTGATATTTGATTAAGGAAGAATATTTTTCTTGCATAACACTATCTGACTTAGGTATGCCTGAAGCCTCTTAGAATGTCTATGAATCTAAAACTAAAGAAATAAAAGCATGTGGACCACTCTAATAATATTCCTAAGTATATTTTTCATCTATTGAATCTCTTTCCCAAGTGTATTCACTCTAAAGTGTCTACTTGATCCAAAGGGGACTAGATGTGAGTGAGTCAGGTGTTGACTCCTCATCCTCTAACTAAATGTGGATGTAGAAGATCCCCATCACTACCCTCATTATTAGAATTAGAATAAGAAGAAGACCTTGGTCCAATAACCTACTCTGGATGATCCAAGTTGGAAGAAGAATAATCAAGTCTAAGTGAATATAATGAAAGAGAATAAGTGTCAAGTGTTGAGTCTTTGTGACTTGTCTAAAATTGAACACTTTTCTCTATGAATACCTCATTTTTGGTTAGATGTAGAAGGTGATAGCCATTGAAATCATCTAGATAACCTAAAAATATGTAAGGCTTGGACTGAGGTTCTATATCTTTGTATATCTTCTTTGGTATACATGCCATAACTAGAGATCTAAAAACCTTACAGTGTTCAACTTCAGGTTTTCTTCCATGCCAAGCTTCAAAGGGTGTTATGCCTTTCCGATCTTTGTGAGGAACCCTATTTTTAATATAATAATAAAAATTAATGGCTTCACCCAATACTAAGGTGACAAGGACTTAGAGTGAATCATACATCTAGCCATCTCTTTTAAAGATTTATTCTTACATTCTACAACTCTATTCTATGAAGGACTATAAGTAATTGTCCATTACAAATCAATCCCCTCTTTGGTGTAAAAATGCTTAAATTTTGTTTTTGACATACTCACCTCCATTATTAGTTCAATAAACCTTTATGGATTGATCATATTATCTCTTAATAAGGACCTTGAAGTCTTTAAAATATTCAAATACTTCAACAATTTTCTTAATAAATTAGACCCATGTATATCTCAAGAAATCATAAATTAAAGTGAGAATGTACTTAGCCCTTGTAAAGGTTAGATTGGAAAAAGGCTCAGATACATGACTGTGTACTTAGCTTCAATGCTTGTGAAGCCCTCCAAGCTTTGCCTTTGTAAAATTTTATTTTAAGATGCTTTCTATGAGAGTAACCCTCACAAAGTCCCTTAGAGATTGGACTCTAGGCATGTTTATGACCATGCCATTTTTATTAAGTTATTTAAGGTAATGATAATTAAGGTGATCAAGCCACTCATGCCAAATTTGATAATTCCATCTAAATGAGTCAATAATGCAGTCAGAGAAGAATCAGGTTAAAAATGTGAGGTGTACAACTTGGCTTGGTGATCTGCCCTGCCCACTACCACTGTAGAATCACTATGAAACTCCTTGATGATAACCAAATCTTGTGAAAAATCAAACCTCATGCCTTTGATAATATGAGTGATTTGATACACTGATAGGAGATTGGTTGAAAGAGAAGGAACTCTTATAACATTATTAAATGTTCCTCCTTCCATTTCAATAGACCCTCTCCCTACAACTAGTACAAAAGTGTCATCACCAAAACTAATGAAATACATGCTACAAGACTCTAAATAATAAAATTCAACTAGTGAAGAGCCCATGTGGTGAGAAGCATCTGAGTTAATAACCCATGATTATGTTGAATCTGAAATTGATACAAGAGCTTTCCCTTTTATTTTTCTTTTGGATTTCCCTTTGCCTTAGTAGAATCTTGGGTAGATGAATTTTTCTTGATAGACTCATGAACACCTATGTTGTTTTTGTTTAGGAGATGATTTAGGTGATCTATCTTCTTCTTCATGCACTTATTTTCACCATGCCCATTTTTATTATAGTAGGCACACTTAACCTTATCTTTCTTAGGTTTGTCATTGGAAGAGGAGGCTTTAGTGTTGGTTTTGGTAGAGGTTGATTATTTATTCTTCTATTGATCCTTATTCTTCTTCTTCTTCTTCTTCTTCTTCTTGTTTGAAGTCTTTGATTTATCATTCCTAGTAATTAGGGATTTAGGTTTTGTGGACTTCAATGCGACCATCTATATCAACTTGTCTTGCTCTATTGTTAAGTTAGCAATGAAAACATCTAAAGATGTCATTTTCCATGCAACACCTAAAGCACTTTTAGTGGCATGGAAAGTAGGGACAAATATTGAATAGTCAAGACCTAGTTTAGAGAGTATAGAAAGAATAATTTGGTCATCTTCTTTATTTATCCCACATTATTTCAATTTTAGTCTCAAAGACATGAACTTAGTGAATAAATATTTAAGGGTGTCAAAGTTTTAAGGACTTAGGCTAATGAGTTCATTTTAAGGCTCATGACCTCTCATCACATCTTGGTCCCCAAATAGTTTACCCAAAATGGTCCATATATCATGGGGTGACTTAGTAGCCTCTAAGTAAAATAGGATATTACGTGCTAAAAAAATACATAATATACCAAAGGCTTCATACTATGGTTATACCATTTAAATATCTTTGCATCTATGCTAGGTTTAGTTTCATTACCCATGGTTATCCTATACAAGCCCTTACTCCTTATAATGATTTTTATCTTGATTTTCCATTTGTATATTTTAAAAGGAGTTAGGAGGTTAATTGAAATTGAATCCATTATGGAATAAATAAGTTTAATTAGTATTTCAAGTTTTAGTTTTTGTATAAATGAAAGTGTAAGCAAAAACTAGAAAGAGAGACATAAAAAAGTACACCCACCTGAAATATCAATAGAAAATAATTATTGTCACTTATATTTATACCCTTTAAGGAGATTCAAATCTCTCCTAATCTAATTGGAATAATGGAATAAACTCTAGGCTTGTGGTCAGCCTAAGGAATGAGGTGAGTCTCTATATAGGGATAGCTACCTTGATGTACCACTTAGGATTGTAACTACTACTAACTTTGGGGGGTGAAAAGGGAGAGAGATAACTGAAATAAAACTAACCTGAGGGAGGTGATACACCAAATATATTTATGGCATACAACCATATGCATTTTAAACTTTAAATCAAAGGAAAAACTAAACATACACTCTTCAATCTATGTCTTCTTGCATCAATGTTACATTACAGGGTTATGGATGAATGTGCAAAGCTAGGAGGACTAGACAAGAGGCCTTGAATGAAACAAATGAAGAGAATAAATCACTTAAAATTTGGAATTTATTGGAACACATCACATTCCATACAATAAAAATATGAAAATAGGTGATGTAATGTGACTAACCATGCAAGGTTAGGAGCTACAAGTGTCAATCCAAGTCACAAACTTTATGAAAAGTGGAAAGAAAACTCCTTAATTGGCTCAAAAAAATTACCTTCATGATTGGAGATATTTTAACATCCTATAACTTATGAGGAGAATTCAAAATTATTTTAATGAAGTTTAATGACATCATACATTCCTCTCCATGCATTATTTCATACTAGGTCATCTAGAATCACCTAGAGAGAAGCAATCATCATCTGTTGTCTAGAAAACTACTCTTTAATACACCTTGCACACTTGGATTCCAAATTGGAATTATTTTTTCATGAAAATCCATGGGAGGAAGTGAATTAAACCTTTAAATACCCTCCATGGACTTATAAGCACCAAGGACACCTTAAAAATCCATTCACTTGAAGTTTTCACACTTCTCCCTAGCTTGTCTATTAGGCCAATTTTGACTAGATGAAATAAGAGCTATTGTTAAAACCCTTAGGAGTTGTTATAGAGTATTAAATTTATATTATGGGTTATAAAAATTATATATATTCCTCCCAAAGTTGGTTTCATGTTCAAATTTTTCATGTAACCTTTACAACACAAAAAATAGTAAAAAATATCCTATTTCTACCATGTTTATATAGGTCCGTACATCCAAAAATCATGTGGATCAGATTGAGGGAGTAATTTAAAAGGTGCAATAGGTTTCATGGTCATACTATTCCATTATATTTCATTTCTAATTCCATTTTCACAAACTGGTCCTTGCAAGGGTTTATGAGGGTTTTAGGGTAGTTTTGACCCTTAAGCTTGTTTCATAAAAACTTGACATTAGAGTTTTAGACTAATTCAAAAAATGGTTGTTTATGAACTTTTTAAAATCCTCTAATATTTTATGGTCTCCATTCAAATCATCACGAGAGGTGTGAGTATTCAAATTTTCTCTATCGAGCTCTTCTTTCCACTTGCACAAGTCAAATGTTGGTTCCAGGCCAAAATTAGGTTCCCCTATAACTTATTTGATTTTTAAAGGCTTAAATACATCTATCTCCATCCTATAAACATGTTTAAATATTTTATAAATCTTAACTCATGCTATAAGTGTGACTTACTCCTCATTTTTACACTAAGCTTGAGCATGCCAAGTAAGCCTGGCTATACCACAGAGCTCAGAATGACCTGTAATGGTTTTCCATTCCTCCAAATAGTTTAGACACTTATGTATTGGCATCAATAAAATGTTAAAACCAGTTAAAATGATCACTTAGATCTAGAATTTCATATGACCCTTTAATTGGGTGTTAGGCCTAATCTTTGCTTATTAGGTCTACCTGCACCTTTTGCATTTTGGACTAGCCTATTTAGATTCACCCCCTCATGCTTGTTATATCATGATTTCCAAGATGTATTCCAACTATAAAAAAATATCTGAGAGGTTTAAATATATCCTAGATGATCTTATTATCATTTTTTTACCAAAACTATTAGGGTTTGCATGAGTGGAAGTACCCCCTATTTGAGATAAAATAGGGGTATTTCTCCTATTTTTGCAGTCAAATTGAGTCTTGGAGCTTTTTCCTTAAGTCATGAGTCTTTGTTGTCAAGTTATTCTCAAAATATTTAGATTATTAAGGTTATTTTTTTGAAGGTTTGAAAAAAAATTGGGGTGTTTTTTGATCTCAAAAACCTCAAGATTTGTTAAAATCCCTTAGTTACCCAAAGCAACCAAAAAAAAAATTTAGGGTGTTTTTTTTGCATGTAGTTGCATGGGATCTAGTTTTATTTTGGGTATTGAATGTGGGATATTATCTCTCTTTGGAGATACATAAATTGTATGTAATAAATTTGGATATCAAAAATAAAAGGGAGGATAATTTGTCTCAAAACTTGTTATTCATTATGCATTCTCATCCATCCTTGTTCAACACCTTAACTAGCCAAATCTAGATGCAATTAGAGGGTCTTATATTACTTACATCACCATTCACCTTGGACTACCATTCCTCCCACTTGGATCAATATATCGATGCCTTCCACAACGTATTATCACTAGCCTTTGGCCATATATGACCTTGGTAGAGACACCTTGACTATAGTCTATATCCATTCCAACCCTACACTATAACCATTCCTCATAACTTCATTTGATCGATTTTTACTTGATGGTATGATACTCAACTTAATGGACTTATGCATGTCATTTGATGCCATCAAAAAACTTACATGTCATTCCATTGCCTCTCACACCTTCAATCTCGTCACTTTGGGTTTTTCTCACATGGTAAGTCTTGTTCAAGCACCCAAAACCACTCTTTTTTACATAAAACAACCTATCTAGGTCCATTCATGGTATTGGAATTTTTGAATCATGGTATTGCCTTTTTAGGGGTGGTTTTTTGTTTTTTAATGAGTGGGAAATCTTTTTAAGATTAATTCACCTTTAAATACTACACTGAGTGCACTTTTTAAGTCTTTGAATTTAAACAAAGTACCAATTATTTTGTAAAAGGTGATTAGGCTTTTAAAAGGGGTTTTCTATTTTAATGAAAAATAATATATTATGGGGGGATCATATTATGGGCAAAGTGGGTTTGAAGATATTATCATTTTTTGATTATTTTTTGTTCTAAAAATATAATATATTATATCATGACTTTTTTAAAGATGGGAATATTGTTTTATAAAATCTTCATATCCTTGCTAATCAAATACTAAAGGGTGAGGTCAAGTTAGTATGTGGCCAAAAACTCAATCATTCAAAACATTCATCTTCTCTCTATTTCTCACTATTTTTACTTGCCTTCTCTTGGATGGATTATTAGTAGAGCTCGATATCCTCTTTTGTCTACAAAACTTATCTTTCTAACACTCACACTGTTTGCTCTAGGTGTACTCTTAGTTGAGTCCAATGTCTTTTGAGCATGTATTTACAATATTTGGGGGGTTATTGTTGACCAAAATTTGACTTTTAGGTCAAATTGGGGCACCCCTAGGTAAAAAATTGATCATTAGGTGTTTTATGGGGTCTAATATCATGTCATGAGGTGTTTTATAGGTCATTTGATGCCATTCAATGTTATATTAGCTTTTTGTCAATTATTTTTTATGTCTATTTATCATTTTGGGTCATTTTAAGGGTTAAAATAGTGCATTTAATGCTTAATACAAATTTCTTAGGAAATGTGAAGGTGTAAAAACATGATGTCATATCCCATGTGACCTTAAAAGTCTTAATTAACTGAAAAAACTAAAAATTTTCAAGTTTATCAAAAGAAAAGTTAATTTTCTTAAAGAAAAGGAAGAATTTGGCACTTGTACAAACTCTTTGGGATTTATGCCATGTGGGATAGGGTCAAGGGATGTCCTTTCATATTAATCATCTCAAATCCATGTTTTTTTTGATCTGGAAAGGCCATTTCTTTCTCAAAACCATTTTATTATTTTCTTGGCAAACTAGACACACAAAAACCCTGTAACAAGAAACGCGATGGTTGCAAGCCATCATACATTTTTATGGGTGGAAATGGTAATGAAACCAAAACAACCATTTCTCCATTTATTGATTTATATAAAAATTTAAATTTATCATAAACCCTTATATTTTAATTTTATCACAATTTTATAGGTTTTTAATTTTAATTTTAATTAAAAATTCACTCTAGTATTGATTTATACAAGGATTGCTTGTGTGGGGACTTTTAAAGATTAATTTGGGAGTTTATTTATTTATTTATAAATTAATTTAATTTATGTTTTGTAATTTTATTTTATCTAATAAATTTTAATATATATTATATATTATAAATATAAAAATATTAAATAATAATAATAAAATTAAAGTATTAATAATAATAAAATATTGGTGGATTAACAATTTAAATATGTTTATTTATATAGAGATATATATTTTAAAATAATAATAATTTTTTAAATATAAAATTTGTTTCTTATATGTGACTATTTTTATCATGTTTCTATTGCTGATGTATTTTGCTATTTCTCATTTCTTGCAACATAGCACAAAAGTGACTTACAAGTTTGTACTTGGTATAGTTAGCACAAGGAGTTTTAGGAAGAATGCTTCTAGGAGGTTGTTTTACACTCATATAACTTATTTCATGGAAAGAGTTTGAATAATGATCAACTTTGCTTTATGAATCATCCATTTGAAGTTGACTGTGCAAATCTGCCTACCCATCCATACACCCTGCCAATTTTCCCTTGGTTTGAGTAGTTTCATACAATAAACTTGCTGAGATTGGTTCCAGATGTTTTTTAATATGTCCTATAATGTCTCCCATGATTATTTCACATTTCAAGTTGATTTGATGATCAAATCACTTCAAGTTTGAAAACTGGTCTCTTTTGAGTGTACCAAGCAATTTTCATTATTTCTAGGAGCTTCATGTTTGTTCATGGTTATAGGAGATTGTGATGAGACCTCTCACATGTTTCAAATTTTATCTTATTTCCATTCATCTTCCAAGCTCATATTATAAATCAATCTCCATGATTATAGCATCCATATGCAATATTCACATTCTGGTAAGCATTGATGAGCATGTTTAGGTGTTTTCATGAATGAATTCATGTTAAAATGGAGGTTTAGATACTTGTTTCATATCCAAGATAATATGAATATGATTATGTATGTGTTAGGATAAACATATAACTAATCTGAAGTCCAATTCAATTCTTACTTCCCATATTCCCTTTGCTTCCTATGTACACTGAATGTTCACTTATAGTCAGCCTTGACATAAGGCACTTGGGAAAAGAAAAGCTCATGGGAATAAGGTTTGAGTATTGTTTAAGGTCTTTTAAGTTTAAAAAATTAATTTTATAGCTTCGTGAGAACATATGAGGTGTCCATAAGCATATTAACCTTATATTTTGTCTCAATTTTGCTTCACTGCCTATGTGAAATGCACACCTATAGGTGGCCTAACAAAGGGATATGATGTCACAATGGAGTATTGAAATGTGGATTTAATCCATCCTTAAGATCAAAATATTTTGAAAGGGCCTAAGCATGCACATTATATATGTTAAGAGGGCAAGTGAGGGTGAAATTATGCTAGAGAGTCAGTGGATTGTGTTCTAGGCTCCTTGTCCCCAAAATGAGAAAATAAAGCTCCTATGGATTTTGATAATATCCTATAGCATGGTTTCAAGGACTTATAATGCCTCTATATGACCAAATATTTCATTATATTCATATAAAAATAACTCCACAAAATATGGAAGGCAAAACACTATTGGAGGTGGGAGTTTTCAAGGTCTAAAGTTTCCCTAAAACACACTAAAACCCTGTAGTCTCATCTACATTTTTGAGTTTTGAATGGATTTTGATATCTAAGAGAACAAATGAAACTTATCTTCATGTTTGGAATGTTACAATGGATGTAATTATGTATATATGAGCATGGAAATCATTATAATGATGAGTATGAAGTGTTTCAAGTCTCAATGCACACCTACAAGTGTTTGTACATATTCCCAAACTTCCACCTCCAATGAAGACATAATCTCCATATCATTTATGAAAGGGAGTTTAAACATTGAGACATAAATTTGGGTGATGAAATGAAAATAAAGGGGTATATATATTATAATCAAGAGTAGTTTGCGAGTTTTTGAGTCCTATGTAAACCTACAAGACTCCCTTCATGTGAAACATGGACACCTATAGACAACTTGGAGTAAATGAGATAGACAGTGACCCAAATTGAAGTTTGTGAAAGTGTTTTGGCCATTTAAAAGTAAATTAGGTTAGGATAAAATAATAAGTTTGTTTTTAAGTTTCAAGGAAAAATTCTAACATCACAACCAAGTCATAAGAAGAAACCCACACCTATAGCAGGGCCAGAGGGTTGGAGTGCTTGAAATGGACTTCATCTCAACCATGAGCCCAACAAGTATAGTGATGGAAGTGGGATTATGGTGTGATATGTTTCAAATAAGTTTTTATCCATTATCCTTAAGGATAAAACACACTTGAAACCCATAGTTGACTTCCCTTCTAAGGCAAAAAGGGCACTTATAGCCATTACCATTGGTTGAGATAAAACAGAGTTAGAATACAATCTAAAGTGATGATTTAGTCAACTAGACAGGGTGGAAAAGTGAATATAGGGATATCTAAAGGAGTTTAAAAACATTTTTTCAATCTTGTTTCATGAAAAAGCAACCTATAGGTGTCTTTTCAGATGAGAAGCATAGTCACAGTTAGAAGTGGCACTGTCTTGGCTAATCAAGGTTTTGGAATGAGGAACATGGGAGTTGAAGGTTATAGGCAGACCTAAATAATAATAATTATCTAATTACACTATCACAAGTGGATATTTAATATATTAGAGGGTCTTAATAGGTTGCATATTTTATCCATCCCTTTAAACCCGACCAACAACCTCTCTCATAATAGTTTGTCTAAGTTTTTATGATTTTAAAGGGTATATACATAAGACCAAGGGATGAATTTGGGTGTGGGGGGTACTCATGACTTGATGAAAAATATACAAGACTTAATTTTACTAAAAAAATAGGGTGAGTACCCACTATTTTATCTCGGATAGGGGGTACTTCCAATCATACAAACCCTAGCATTTTGGTAAAAAATGATAAAAGGATGATCAAGGATCTATTAAAACCTCTGAAAGAGTTGTTTAGAGTTGGAATAAATATTGTAAATAATGATATACCAATCATGAGGGGGTTAATATAAATATGGAGGTCCAAAATGCAAAAGGTGTAGGCAAACCTAGTAAGCAAGGATTAGGCCTAACACCCAAATGAAGGGTCTTATGAAATTTTATCCCGAAGTGAGAATTTAAATTGGATATAACATGTTATTTAAGATAAAATAGAAGTGTATAAAATATTTAGAGGTATGGAAAACCATTAGAGGTCATTTTGAGCTTTGTGGTACAGTCAGGCTTACTTGGCATGCTCAAGCCTAATGCCCAAATGAGGAACAAATCACACTTATAACATGATTTGAGATTTATACCATCTTGAAACATGTTTATATGATGGAGATATATGTTTTAAATCCTTTTTAAATTAAATAAGTTGTAGGGGGGCCCAATTTTGTCATGTAACCAACATTTAACTTGTTCAAGTGGAAAGAAGAACTCGATAGAGCAACTTTGAATACTCACACCTCTCATGATGATTTGCAAGGAGATAAAAGAAGATTAGAGGAGTTTAATAAGGTCATAAAAAACCATATTGTGTAATTATTATGCAACTCCAACATCATAGTATTATGAAACATGCTTAAGGGTCAAAACTGCCTTAAAACCCTCTTAAACCCTTACAAGGACTAGCTTGTGAAAATGGAGTTGTAAATGCAATATAATGTCATAGTATGACCATGAAACCTATTTTAAATTGGAAAGGAATCCATAAATATAATCCACATGATTTTTGGATGTATGGACTTATACAGACATGGAAAAAATAGGCTATTTTTGACCTTTTTTGTGTTGTGTAGGCTACAAGAGGATTTTAAACATTAAATTTTTTTTGGAAGGAATATATATAATTTGGATAACCCATAATATCAATTTAATAGTCCATAAAAAATCATAATTGTTCAAAAATAGCTTTCATTTTAGCCAATCAAAACTGACCTAATGGACAAGCTAGGGAGAAGTGTGAAAACTTCAAGTGAATGGATTTCTAAGGTGTCCTTGGTGATTATAAGGACATGGAGGGTATTTAAAGGTGAAATTAAACTACTCCCATGTATTTTAATGAAAAAATAATTCCAATTTGGAATCCACGTCTGCAAGGTGCATGGAAGAGCAATTTTCTAGATAACAGATGATGATTACTTCTCTCTAGGTGATTTCAAATGACCAGGCCTATAAATAATATATGAAGAGGCATGTATGATGTATTTAAAATTAATTAAAATAATTTTGACTACTCCTCATTAGTTATAGGATGTTCAAACATCTTCGATGAAGGTAATTTTTTTGAGCCAGTTGAGGAGTTTTCTTGCCACTTTTCATGAATTTTATGACTTGAATTGACACTTATATCTCCTAAACTTGCATTGTTAGTCCCATAACCTCTCTAAATGCACAAGTAACTACTTGGATCAGCTTTAAAAGTGTCCTTGTGACCCTTGGACTTCTTTCTTCTTCTCTATCTCATTAGTTCTATAAGAACTAGCCATTTTGGCATTGTATTGGATGTTCTACCTAAGTATGGTGAAGCCATACTCATTTGTATACCTTTTGATCAAAAAAATTACTAAGTTTTACCTCTTCCATGATTTTTCATAGTGTTCTTTACTTTAATGTTGAATTTACTTAGTGAAGACTATGGATTCCTTAGCAAGTTGTCACATTATCTCACCTATTTGTAGCTTCTTCTTATAGGGCATGTGATGTGTTATAGGAAATTTCAAAGTTTAAGTGAGTTAGTATATTTATTATTTTCATTAAAGGCCTCTTTTATAGTCCTCCTAGCTTTACACATTCATCCATAATGTAATGTAGACACTAGAATTACGTTACACACTTGTGTGAGTCCCTATGTCGAAACCCCCCTTTGATCCTCTTTATATAATCAACCTTCCTAACCCATGTTTTCACCTTAAAATATTTAATTAAGTTAATTAAAACCCACTTATGCCACCTCACTTAACCAACTTGTCCTAAGACTAATTCTTACCCTATGAGTCACCTTGAGACTTAGTCTCCTAAACCTAACTACCTATGACTTATTCTCACCCCTAACATAAATGCCTAACTAACTAAATTATTCATAACGTCAAATTTTTACCATTTTATAATAAACACCACACTTGGAAAGAAAAGGAATATAAAATGGGCTAAAATAGTCCTTTTACATATTCTCATGCCACCAACATCAGTCAACCCTCAGTTGATGTTGGCAGAATCACCAATGTCAGTTACTTAAGTAAAATTCCAAGTTAGTATTTGGGTAAAAAAATCAATAATTCATGCACAATATTTTGGCAATCAGAGCATCCTACATCACTTTTGACATCCAAGCTTATTGTTACTCTACATAAACTGATCCAGATTTAGAATTGATACACTACACAGAGCTTGAACTCTTGAGGACTAATAGCACACACTTATCTTATCTATTCACTCATTAGTTTACTAAGCCTTGTAGAGAGGATTAAAAAGCAAGTTAGTCAAACATTAGTCCATAAATCATGAAAAATGCATAAAGAACTAACTAAGCCTATTGATTCCTATAGGAATTATAAAGAATAAAAATAAATAAATGAAAGAAAGTAAACATCATATTACCTTCCCAAATGGATTTGCCATACCTATGTGGCTCAAAAGCATGTTCTCCCTTGATCACGCATCCTTGTCTTTGTCAACTGTCATGTCCCCTTTTTAGTTGACATGTGCAGAGTAGATGATTAGCCTATTATGCGACCCTCGTAGGCTAATGAGATGGATAGAGGGTCTTGATGGAGCTGGGCTTGGCTTTCGTTTGGGCTCTTTCGGACATGAATTAAAGGAGATATTAATATTTGATTGATTTAATCAAATATTAATTATTTGGTCCAATTTTAATTAATTATTAATTATTAATTATTAATTATTAATTATTTATTATTGGGTCTAATTTTAGGATCCTCATTCTAATTTAAGAATTGGTCTAATTTTAAGACCCTAGTTCTAAATTAAGGAAGCCCCAGTCTAATTTAAGGGAATCTAATTTTAGCAAGCACACCTTTGAAGGTGTATAAGAATCTCTCATGGGAGAGAGTTTGTATTCATGATTATTTTTGATATTGATTCTTGTTAAGAAATTCTTCTGTGAAGACTGAGCCAAGGGTTCCAGGATTCCAATTGCATTGAAGAACGTCAACTCTTCATTGTGTGCAATTCAGAGGTTGTGAAAGATCAGCCGATCTATTGCCAAATTGAGAGATAACTTCACCCAAAAGTTATCATAATATTACAGGTATTTGAGAGATAACTTCACTCAGAAGCTATCACAAGGGTTTACAGGTATTTTCATTAATTTTGGGTTTTGATTCAAGAATTATCCAGATATAGATCTTTTGTGTTAGCCCATAATTCTACAGATCAGGATCAAGCATACAGGTTGGGTGATATTAGCGACCGTACGACTTTCGTACAGATTCGTGAAAATCCGTACGCATCTACAGAAAGTTCAGGCACCGACATCGGCGAACAGAGACCTACAGGGACCGACATCGGTCGACATATCACCAACGTCGGCAAGTTAGCGAATACAGGTCGACCGACGACGGCAGTATAACTGACGTCGGCGACTGTGTTTTTTACACAGCAGCCCGAGACGAACCAGAATCAGATTTCTTTCCCAGTTTGTGGAATATTCAGGCTATTCAGGTCGTAATTTTCAATATTCTTTGTATACTTGACAGAGGATCTCTATTGTAAGCTTATGAGCAAATAAATAAGAGTTTATACTGTGATTTATTTATCTAATTGAAGATATTTTGCAGAAATTCAGATAAGCAATTCAGAGTTTTTTTTTTGATATTCGAGGGGATATTACATCAACAAAGGTGAAAAACTCCTCCAATGTCTCAAGAACCCTCCATAAAACCTAGGCTCATAATTCCAAATCACTAAACTAGACTATCAATGAAGCTTGCAAACAAAATCAATTATACAATGAAAAGGATTGTTGAAAAAATTTAACATTATAACTTTGCAATATTAAAGCTTAAAATTCATGTCCATGGCCTCTCTATTTATAGATTTTTGAGATTGGTCAAGATCAACCATGACTATCCATCTCAAGATTGAGATGTGTGGCCATGCATAATCCTAATATTTAGAATTAAACTTATAAAAATCCTCAAGATAAATAAGCATTAAAGAGGCATGGGAGGAATTAATTAGGCATGGGTGACACATAATCTTGATATTTATGGCATTTATGGCCTAGGGATGTCTTCCCAGAAAATGATGTCACCTGATGATGTAGTTAATAAGAATCAATTTTCAAAAAGAAATATTCAACAACTCTCATGGAAAATCCACTTAAGTTATTGATTTGGATTAATTAGCCTTAAATAAGGTTAATAAACATTTATGCAATTATTTCAAAATTGGCCCTCAATTAATCAAAATGGTTAGAAAGTCATATTACTACATCATAATTTGACTGGAGAGGAACTGGAAGGTGATGTTAGATATGTTGGATATGTATTTCCATTTAGGATGTTACCAACACTAAATAACAAAGGTACATGATGTGTACCAATGAATTATAAGAAAAGAGTGATCTAGAGCACTAAATGGCAAAATTTTCATTTTGACTCAAAATGATCTGATCAAAGTTAGCCGGCTCATAAAATGCATTACCCTATTTAGGGATAATTTGACCTAAACTAGCACTTGTAAGTGACATGTTTGAACCATTTATGGTGTTTTATGGATTTTGACCTAAAATGTGTATTTGAGTGCAATTCGAGTAAGATTGACAATTTCAACACAAATGGTGTTAGGAATTGGATGTTGACATTTTGCCCCTATTTGAGAAGGTGTAGTGAGACATTCAGGTAAAGAAACATTTTTTCAAATAAAATATTTATAAAGAAGAAATTGGAATAGACCCATGTTTCCCCCTCGAGAGGACACACTAAGATGGAAGAAAAGGATGGACTCTCAAAAAGAGAGAGAAAGTGAGAGATTAACCCATGGAATAAATCACATTCAAATGAGCTAATGATTGCACACGTGATTACCATCAATAATTAAAATATAATTAGAATTATAATAGGCCCTTGAGATAGGGGGAATGGGAAAGATACAATCCATAAATTTAAGGGACATAATATAAACATACCCAATTTGAGAGTACAAGCTACATGCTTATGGCATTGATCAATCTTGAGACAAGTTACACACTAAAATATTACCATCATGGGATTTAATGTGGAGATCTTAGAATCAAAGGAAAAGAGAGAAAATTATACTTTAGGAAGGGAAGCACCACTAGAATGGGGTCTCTAAAGAGAATATAATAAGAAGCACTCTAGTAGAGTAGATTTGATCATGATAAGATAGTTTTACCCCAGTAAGGAAAATTTTGATCATTGATAAAGAATGAATAATGATTTGCCTGTATAAATCTGATTTGATTCAGATATGGTTTAGATGTTGTGCCCTAGCATGGGCAATTGGAAAGAAATATAGCTCAAGGATATAATTAAAAAGATAAGTTAAAGCGAGTGGGTGCAAACATACATGCGATGGTGTAATGGCTTAGAAAGCCATATAAAACCAAGCATATGAGAATGCAAAAAGTTATGAAAGAGATGAAAAAAAGAATGCAGATAGAGATAGTTGAGCTGACCTCAATATAAATTAAGTGCTACCTACATAGTTCCATGGAATCATATTCCAATATAAACTTTAGGCTAATGTAGTTTACCCAAGTTTGGGAGAGAATGGAATGAGGAATGATGAAAATAGACCAAGAATTTGATTAGACTTATAATGAATGCAAAGAGATGCACATCTAACCATAGATAAATAAGCCTAAAATGCATGCTACCTAGAAGCCTAATTCCATATCATGAGCCTAGGTTTTACAAAGTTTTCTTGAGAATCGTTCATCAGAGCTGATGTTGACGTTAGGATGTTGAGCCCTGAGCACAAAGTGCTTGCTATAGAAAAATGAAGTAGGCATCATAAGTATGAATAAATTAGAATGACATAAGATTCTAATTTCACTAAGCCAGTTTAAATGTGAATACCTATAACTAAGGATAATGGTAAAATAATAACCAAAACCAAAGTTACAATGATTTACATTTAAACAAAAAAGTAAAAACAAAGAAAAAGATAAAAATAAATGAACCTAACTTGAAATCAAGATATGATTTTAAGTAGGAACAAAGTTTTTAAAAATAAAGGTCAATAACATCTTAATGACATGAGACCAAGATATGAATAGTCAAGATCTATGTGGACCATCAAGGCATTCTTGAACACAAAAGAGAAAAGCAAAATCAAACAGAAAAACAAGACACCAACAACAATCAATTTAAACAAAATGGTCTAAGAACAACATAATAACATAAGATCAAGATATCTTCTTCATTAAACAGAAATGTTCTAGGTTCATTGCTTAGTTGACAGGGGTTGAGCATTAAAGGAGATTCGTATGGCTCGTAATAGGAAAGGAGAACTAAGGAAGCACGAACCCAAATATTGTGAAGAGTGGAAAGCAAAAGAAGATGTCTGGAAGATCCTGCAGTGAGGAAAGGTTGTGAGTTACATGGAATGGCTTCATGGCTCAAAACCCCATATCACAGCGGCTTTTTTCAAAAACTAGATTGATGATAGGGTTACCTTGCATGGCATTACGGTGAATCTCACTGAGGAATTCATATCGGAGGTGACGGGGCTTCTAATGGAGGGAATAAAATTTTCAAAGCAGACAAGCGTTTCCAATGAGGCTTTTTGCAAATTCCCTAAAATGGATGCTGAGGAGCAGCAGCTGGAAAAAAGTGGAGATTTTTTTGAATTGGAGTAGATTAAGGGCATCTAGAGGGATGTCTTATGTTGTATCCATGAGTACTTCATACTTGATGGAAGAAGAAAAAGAGTCCACAAATTTCACTTTGTATTTCTCAATCACTTCAGACACAAAGTAAGAATCTCCTTTCCTTTTTATCTGCATTTTTCCTTGATCTAAAGTCTGTTCGCTCATAAGAAAAAGGAATCTCATCCCATCCTGCATGAGGGGCTAATTCTTATAATTGAAGGGCATTTCAAGAATAAGGCCATTGTAAATAATCCTTATTCGGGAAAATATAAGGATTTACGGAGTAATAAGAAAGAAATAGTAAAAGGGAATGAAAAAGCTAAATTTAAACTCCCAAGCTTTAATAACCAGACTGTTGATGAGGAAACAGAGTGGGAAAGTTTTGAAAACACTGGGGAGGAGATTCTGGAGGAAGAAGGAGGAACAGAAAGTGGGCATTCAAATTCCAGTGAGGAAGAAGAAGTGCAAGATAAGAATGAGAAAGGAGTCACTATAGAGGAAAAGTCTAAAAACAACAACCATGAGTCTGAGGAAAACCAACAAGTGTTTGAGGAAATTGATAAAGATCTAGATGATCCTATTGTGGACCTTGATCCAATTAATGAAAAGGAAAATCTAGTTCAGGTTGCTAACCAAATATTGGAAATGGGAGCTCAAGTAAAGGAAGTAAGTAACAAAAAAGTAAGCCCTACTAAAACAAAGGAACAAAAACGAATGGAAACAGAGGACTATATTGAAGAAGTTGGAAGTAGTCCTAAAAAGAACACAAAATATTGGAGTGACAAAAGGCAGAATGACGAACCTACTAAATTGGCCAATTGCAAAGCTGATGCTACTCTACAATTTGATTTATGGACGTATAAGGAGATAATGGAAATTAATAGGAAAATGGAAACAATGGAGGGTAAACAGGAGGCAGTTTGGAATAAAATCAATAACATGGAAAAGTAGTTGAGGGATATTCCCATAAAACTCAAAGATTATGAGAACAACCTAAGGGAACTCATAAAGGAAAGCAGATTAAAGATGGAGGAGGTAACCTCTAGCATTTGTGCTGCTGCTGTTAACATTGGAAAAAGAGCAAATGAGGAAATCAAAACTTTGGAGGGGCCTAGCAAGAGAACAAGACAAAGCTCAAGAAAGAAAGCAATGTAAGAGGGATCTACGCAGGTGACTTCTGCCATCCAAGATACTGTTGCAAAAGGTAAGGAAGCAGTGAAGATGATATTAGAACTAGAAGAATAGTTCCTGGTTCTTTTAGTTGGTTCTGCTTGTTGGTTGTGTTTTCTGGTCTTGGTACCTAGTTTTTTGAACTTTTACTATGAAGTTTCCAGGTCTCTGTAAAACCTGAGGTCTATCTTTGGTTGTTCATTTGTTAGCTTCAGGTCTTTGTTTCTTGGTTTTGTTACTTCGGTGAAGTAAGCTTAAGGCTTGCCTGTGGACGTTAATGTTTTATCTTTCTCTTTTTGTTCAAGGTTTTGGGGTCCCTTCAAAACCTGTTTTTACCTTAATCTAAAACATAAGATCAAGATATAAACAATCAAGATCCATATGAATGATCAAGATGTTCTAAAACATAAAAGAGATAAGTAAAAACAAATAAGGAAACACAAGACTAATATGAGACACAAATTAAGAAAAAAGAGAATAAATAAAAGGAGAGGTATAAAAGCATAATAAAACACCAAGAAAACACAACAAAACACCAAGATAACTCAAATAAACACACAAACAAAAACTAAGTTAGTTTGGTTTAAAGATAAATGTTCATGCATGTGAGGTAGACGTGTTCCTTTCCACCACATCATAACAAATAATAATGACACAAAAATTGTCCCCTAATTAAAAAAGAACAATGGTGGAAGAAATGGGGGAAGAGAAGAAAAGGAATGGGTTGGAAAAGCTAACTCTAGATGTATAAGACAAGTTGATGTTGCCTACATAGTTCTATGGATACATGTTCCATCATGAACGTTAGGCCAAATGTAGTTCTCTCAAGAAATGGGATAGAAGAAAAATTATGATCAGACTATCATGATTAATGTTATAGAAGAAATAGAAGGTATGACAAATAAATGAAAATGGTCTAGCAAACAAGAAGCTGATGAGATGAGAAAGAATGATCTCAGAAAATGGTAAGTGCATGGGACAAGATGAAATGAACTAGTGTTTATATGCTTGAAAAACAACAAGATCATGAGACAAGATGAAATGAACTGGTGTTTCTATGCTTGAAAAATGGTAAGAGCATAGCATGGTGGAATGGGAATGTACAAATGTATAAAAGTGTGAGACAATGGTTTTATTCTTTTGTGGATCATGTTATGATGTTTTTGTTATTTTCAAAGTATTTATAATGTTTTTAGGATAAAATATGCATAATGTGGGACCATCTAGTCAAGGAGATGCACATCCTAAGAGTAAAAGTTCCAATAAGATATCTAAGCCAGCTGGAATGGCTCATGCTCACAAATTGGTGTGAGTGAGGCTCTTGATAAAATAATAAAGAACAAAAAATGTGATATAGAATAATGTGTAACCTAAAGTAAAAAAAAAAAAAGTATCCACATTCAACTATCTATAATAGTGTAATAATGGTATGAAACTGAGAATATGTGTCTATTCACTTGTTTGAAGTTTCATAATACTATCTTGGCTAAACTACTTTATAGAACTGCTACTGAGGATGTTCATAATGTTCATGAGACATAATCAAGATCATAATTGGTCAAGAGATAAAATGTGTTCAGCCTTATAACATGCCTTAGACATAATAAATAATATGCTTCTCAAAGAGAGTAATCCAAAATGGGATGAAGAATATGTTTAGAGTGCTAAGGATTCAAATCCTTTACTATCAAGAATCATGAAAAGTGGACTAGGGTAGTATAAAATGTGTTCAAGGTAAGATAAAAGGATGGGATAAAATTATGATAGCACAAGTTACCCCCAAGTTAGGGGTCTTATAGATAATTGTTTAAAGCTTGTTCATTCATAGAACCTCTTAAGGTGTATGATGTTCATGGGCTTTGAAAGTTCTTCACCATTAGGTTTAGCTAGTCGATATTCTCTTGATCCATAGTTTGTTGTGATAATATATGGTCCTAACCAATTAGGCTGAAACTTGCCTTTCTTTTTGGGTTCAAAATTCATATTCTTCTATTTTTATTTCAAAACTAAGTCACCAATCTCAAATTCTTGAGGTAAAATGCATTTATTGTAGCTTCTCTACAATCTATTCTAATAGGCCTAGAAGTTTTCTAGGGTAGCCAAATGCTTAGCATTGAGAATCTCTAGTTTGTACAATCATGAGGCTCTATAGTCTTCATTATCTTTAATGTGCTCTAATGATATTATTAATGATGGGATCTCAATATTGACTATGATGATAACTTCAATGCCAAAAATAAGGGAGTATGGAGTAGCTCTAGTTAGGGTATGATGATTGGCTCAATAAGCCCAAAGGGTAGGAAAGAGTTTCAAGTGCCAATTAGGGCCAACATCATTGACAATCTTCTTTAAGATGGATATAATGGTTTTATTTGACACCTTAGCTTGTCCATTGCCTTGTGGGTTATATGGAGTGGATTTCTTGTGCTTGATCTTGAATTTGACATAAAAACATTTTACATCTTGGTTTACAAAAGATATACCATTATCAGATATAATATAGGCTGGGATGCCATATCAACATTGATATGGTAATGAATGAATTTGGCTATTTTTTTCCTGGTTACATAAGTGAGAGGAATGGCCTCAATCCATATGGTAAAGTATTTAGTTGCAGGCAAAATGTGCTTATGGCCATCTGAAGATGTCAAGTTAATTTTCCCAATGAGATTGAGACCCCATATTGAGAATGACCATGGTGTCGTAATTGGTTATAATGGTAAGGAAGGTGCATGTATTAAGTTTCCATGCTGCTAATAAGGAACACACTTCTTTACATAATTACAAGCATCTGTCTCCATTTTTTGCTAATAATAGCTTATTCTAAGGAGTTTCTTTGCTAGGACTACACCATTGGTATGGGACCCACACATTCCTTCATGAAACTCCTTTAGTGCCAGCTTGGATTATCCCAAAGATAAATAATAAATAAGCGTTCCATCATAGCCTTTATGATAAAGTGTGTTTCTAAGGAGGATATAACGTGTTAAGCAATGAAGGAATAGTTTTTGTTGGTTTTTGGAAAGGTTGATGGGAAATACATGACTATGGAAATAGTTATAAAAATCTTGGTACCATAGTAGCTCAGGTGAGGGATTAGGATCAGTAACGGTGCATATCCTCTCTAAATCCTATAGAATATGTGTTATCTAAAGAAGATTTTCAATTAGGAACTGATACGGTTTAGCACTATCATACATTTGAATTAGGGAACCAATGGTTGCCATGGCATTGGTAGATCTATTGTTGACTTGTGAAACTTACTCAAACTATATATATTTAAAATGTGTTTTGAGGTTATCAACAATTTACTTGTAAGGAACAAGCTTATCATCCTTTGTTTGATACTGGCTAGTTGTCTAATTTATGATTAGATATAAATATCCATAGACCTTTAAGCTTTGAATATCCCACTGTATATCAAGATGGAGCCCTGTAACCAATGACTCATATTTAGCCATATTGTTTTTACACTAAAATTGTATATGGAATGCTTTGGGAATCAAATCCCCCTATGGCATGATCAATAATATGCAATATCTAGACCCTTAGGATGTGAATGATCCTTAAAAATAGAGCATCCACTATTCAAGTTCTTGTGATGCTTGTTCTATCATCATAATAGAATCATATAGAAGGTCAAAGTTGAGAGGTTGAGTGGTTGTAATAGGAGCTTCTAAAAGTTGGTCAGTAAGAAATTGTCCTTTGATTGCCTTTTGATTTTGGTACTTAATATCAAACTCACTAAGGATCAAAATCCATTTAGCCATGCATCCTTGAAGAGTTTATTTAGATAAGAGGAACTTGAGAGGATCTACCTTGGCAATAACAATAGTTTTGTTATTTAGCATAAAATGTCACAATTTTTGAGTGGCGAACACCATAACTAAGCATTCCTTCTCAATAGGCATATAATTATGTTCATATAAATTGAGCTCCATCTACATAGTTCCATGGACTCATGTTCCAACATGAACTTCAAGCCAATGTAGTTCAAAAAGTTCCATATAAAACCAAGCATATGAGAATGCATAAAATGATGAGAGAGATGAAAAGAAGAATGGAGATAGCTTATTTGACCTCAATGAAAATTGAGCGCTACCTACATAGTTCCAGGGACTCATGTTTCAAGATGAACTTAAAGCCAATGTAGTTCACCTAAGTTTGGGAGAGAATGGAATGAGGAATGATGAAAATAGACCAAGAATTTGATTAGACTTACAATGAATGCAAAGAGATGCACATCTAAGCATAGACAAAGAAGCTTGAAATGCATGCTACCGAGAAGCCTAATTCCATATCATGAGCTTAGGTTTTGAAAATTATTCATGAGAATTATTCATTGGAGCCAATGTTGACGTTAAGATGTTGAGACTTAAGCACAAAGTGCTTGCTATAGCAAAAGAAAGTAGGCATCATAAGTATGAATAACTTAAAATGACATAAGATTCTAATTGTGCTAATCCAGTTCAAATGTGAATACCTATAACTAAGGATAATATTAAAATAATAACCAAAACTAGAGTTATAACAATTTACATTTAAACAAAAAAGTAAAAACAAGGAAACAGATAAACATAAATAAACCTAAGTTGAAATCAAGATATGATCAATCAAGACTTAAGTAGGAACAAAAATATTTAAAAATAAAAAGCAAGAATATCTTAACGACATGAGACCAAGATATAAATAATCAAGATCCATGTGGACCATCAAGATGTACTTGAAAAAATAAAATAAATAAGCAAGACCAAATAGGAAAACAAAAGACCAGATAACAAACAATAATTAAATAAACACAAAATATTTTTGAATTTTTGAATGGTTTTAGAATTTTCTAAGTATCTCAACTCAATTGAGGATTAAGAGATACAAAATAGTCCAACTCATAAAATGGTGAGAGTGCACCAGCTTAAAATACTCGCAATATATTGAGAGCGTATGATAAGATGGAATGAGTTGACCTTGACATGAATTGAGCATGGCCTATAAAACCCCAAAATAATCCCAAGTCACAGTAATTCTGTCCACACAAAAGGTGATGAAAAACTAACTAAGTCACAACAAGTTCACAAACAAAGGTGAATGACAAGACAAATGATAATAGTAATACCCATATGATGTAGCAATACATGATAAAAAGGCATTATAACTAATTTGACCATAGGCAATTATAATTAGGAAACAATGTCATAATAATGATTTGTCCAAATGTGGTTATAATATAGGTTACCAAAATAATATTGATTTGCCCATAGGTAGTTATAATTAGTGTTACCAAATAAGATTATAGATGAAAGATAACTTGCCATATCAAATGTCACACTATGTTCATAGACTATTCTTCAACACTAAATTCAAAAACTATTCAAACTAGATCAGAATCCCCCCATGAAAGGTGCAGGATGAACCAAAGGAACCAAGATCAAAATGAGATAAATAGGATGACTAAAAACAAGCCTTGGTCAATAGTAAAGAAATGGTATAATGAAATGATTAGAATAAAATTGGATATAGTGGTAACAAAGTTGCCCCCCAAGTAATTACTGGATCAGATTGCTCACAAAATGGTGAGATCGTTGGCTTAGGTTACTCATAAAATGGTGAGAGTGGTGGCTTAGGTTTCTCACAAAATTGTGAGAGCACACCAACTTAAAAACTTCTCATAAAACTATGAGAGCATGGAAAATGGGTGACCGAGTTGACCTCAATAAAAATTGAGTGCTGCCTACATAGTCTTGAAAGACCTCAAGTTAATGTAGTTTAAAGAGCATGGTTCATGGATCTCAATGGTATAATAATTCCTAAAAAGGGTCTATAGGGTTTTCCCCAAGAGATGAGGCATGGTAATGTCAAATGGGTGAATGGTAGATGAAAAATGGTTTTGTTTCTCTTGATGACATGGAGATGCATGTCCTAATCAATTGTGAGACAACAAAAATGATCAGCTATATAAGTTTGTATCCAACACCCTTTTGAAAAAAATACTCTATTAAGAACTTGTTTCTGATCTTGATCTCAATAATGTGTTCATTATATTCATAGATCATTGATTCTACTTCCTTCAAACATCAAGACAAGATATCCTTATAACCTTGATAAAGGAAAGTGCTACTAGTGATGGTAAATAATGGTAGGATAAATGAGATAAGTGGGTAATAAATAGGTGGGTGATAATGGAATGTATAATGAATGGAAAATAAATGGAGATCACGTATTTCAGTCATATGTAATGTTTTTGATGCTAGATTTGACATAATTTTGGTTGTGGTAGGGTTGAAGACCTTTGAAGATGCTCTCGATAGGACCATCAGATTATTCTGTTGTTTGATCTTGAGAGTAGCTACCATCTGATTATGCTATAGATTGAAAGCTATTTTGATTTGATATTTGATATTATATTCAATAAATAATGAAGAACTTTTGTGCTCAGTTATTGGTGATTCGATGAGGTTTTCACCAATGAATTTATTCTGATCATCCCATAGTGCCTCTGAGAAGGTTTCACAAAGAGATGTTAACATTTAACTTTGATTTTTTTCTAGTGCCTTCAAAAAGGTGTTACTAAAAGATGCTAATTTTTATCTTTGCTTATCCCCTAGCACCTCCAAAAATGTTTCACTAGGAGATTGTTCTTCTTTTGAATGAATGTGGTCTTAGTCCCCCTCATATTGTACAAATGATATGTCACCATGGATGCAGTTCAACAAAGTGTGATTCTATCAGTCCTAATCGACACTTACGGGAGGTGGAATGTTAATATAATGGCTATGTTGGGTGGTAATAATAAGATGGTAAAAGGTAGCACAATCCTCATAAAAGATATTATGATAACTTGTGTTGATGCTAAAGTAATCATCCTTAAAAACCATAGAATGATCACAAATATATTCAAATTAATTTGCAAGGCAATTGTAACCAATGTTGTAACAACCAATATAATAATCTATTTCTGACTCTAATTTTGAAGCAAGAGACTCTGAATCTAATGTCACAAATGATGTTCATTCTATTTCTAATGCTAAATCTAATGTTAGTTTAAAAAGAGAACCTAACTCTAATATTGATTCTTCATTTGATATGGTTATTTTGATAATGTTCTATTGAATGTTTAATTTTTGACAAGTAATGGCCTATGATGGCATAATGGGCTCAATAAAAATTGATTCATCTTGGAAGGGTTCAACATAGAATGACTCGTCTAAGTGAATCCCCTCAAAAATAGAGAACTGCTCAAGGGACATCTTGACAAAATCATGTTTGTCAAAGTGAGACTCCTCAATGAGTGGGAAAAGATCAAGAGACAACTCTAATGAGACTAGCTTGTTAAGGAGATGAGGCTCTTTAAAAATAGGTAACTTATCATAGTTTAACTTGTCACAAATGGGTGTTTCAACAATAACATGTTGGTTTTGGTTTACCATTGGTTGAAAAATATCAATTTTGAACACATTTTTATCTCCATAAGATGGATTTTGAAGAGGTAATGGTTCTTTTTTAGGCTTGAAGATCAGCATAGAATTTCTAAAGTGGGGAACATTTGGTTTAATGAGAACAATGGTTTGTGGTTCAATAATAGACTCTCCAAAGATTAGACTATTTAAGAAGGGATCAAAAACAATTGGTTCATCAAATAGAGGTTCTTCAACAATGGGTTCATCAAAAATTGGTGATGGGCCAAGAATGGTAACAACTAGATGCTTCTTAGTTTGGTTTCCTGTGCAAACCAAAGGAAGAGGTCCTAAAATGGTAATGACTAGATGCTTCTTATTTTGGTTGCTTGTGTAAACCAAAGGAGGAGGCCCTAAAATGGTAATGAATAGATACTTATTAATTTGGTTTCTCATGCAAACCAAAGGAGGAGATCCTAAAATGGTGATCTTGGTATATTGTGGAGTTTGATTACTTACACAAGCCAAAGCATCCAAGTCTTCCTATAAACCCAATCATTCTAATCGTGAGTTAGATCTTGACTATGTTCCCATGACTGATTTTTGTGAGGTGGATAAAAATATATCTCACAAACCATATTGTCACCATAGGGGTCTTGACTAAAGTCATAAAAGTCATTTTGTGTAGCCATTCTATCATAAATTGGATTATGCATGACTGGACCATAAGTGTAGCTAGGCATATCTACATTTAATGAATAAAGCTTTGAAAATAGAAAGACTTAAGGTTCTACAAACTCTAAAAAACAATGTTTAAAAGATAAAAGGTTCAACCTTGGTTGAAAGGGTGAAGCTACATCTCAAAATTAGTTTGTGTTGAGATTTGGCATAAAACAACCTAACGTCAAATGTATAACATCAAAGGTTTTTGAAGAAAGTTTGTGTTTTCCCAAACAAAGTCACAAAAAATGAGGAGGATAGGAACTCAAATAAACAAACAATCAATAGAGTTCAAAATTGGGTAATCATTTAACCGAAGCTACGTAACCTAAAATAAAATGATCTATGTACCAACCCCATGAATTGAGGCCTAAATAGAAATCAATTAATGTCTGGATCCAAACTTGACAAGGTCAATTGAAAATGCAATGTTAAAGACTAGGATTGGACCAAACAAGCTAGATAAGAGTAGATATCATAACGACACATAAACAAGGTCAAAATGGTATACATGACATGGTTTGAAATAAATGGTTTTTAATACAATGGTAAACAAGTTCTTGAAACAAATTGAGCAGCCTAATGATGTAAACATGCTCAAATGATATGGTCAATTCTTATGTTTCAAAGACAAAAAGACAAAATATTTGACATGATTTGGGAAACATAATGCTACCCTTCTTAACTCAAATACATGATTTTGACATGGCTTATGAACAAACAAACAAACAAGTTTTAGCCTCAAAGCATAGCAAGAAAATAATGACCAAAACACACTAAGTACAATCATCCAAATCCTAACAAGGGTATGGAAAAATGGGGTTGACTAAAACTAATTAGTTTTTGATCATTCTAAGGGAACCAATTGCATAATAACTTTCACGTCAAATGATGCAAAATAAAAACACAATAATTAGGTGACCACGACATTAGCAAGCTGTAAAAAGGTCTAGTCCTTTTTACAACCACTACATCCTACTATTCACTTAGTGTAGTGTGATGTCCAAATGCAGATACATCCCATGTGCAACTCTAATTAGGATCCAAATGAAGTCAATGTTGGGAGGTGAAACTCTAGGTCAAATCTTCCCTAAAGAACTCATAGGAGGTAATGATGTCCCCCTCACAAGGCAAATTTACATAAAAATAAAGAAAACATTAAATATAAAGACTTTAGGGTCATTTTCAAGATCACCCAAACTTTGACAAGTTTTTGGGGAGTGATTGAGATGACATTCTTTCTAAGCCTTGGACTAAGCTACTTGCAATAGGAATGACACTTTTGATTCCAAGGGTTCCCTAAAGGGGACAAATGAAAGAGCATACATGTGGCACCCCTTTTTTTGCCAAACAAAGATTTAACTTAAATAACTAAGTAAATACAAAAACTTGGAAATGTGAGTTAATTTTTAAGCCCAAATGAAAAATGAGGTGGTGTTCATTTGACCCCTTAGTCTTAGTTGTAACTTTGAAAACATTTACCATAAACATCTAAATTTTTTGTTAAACACCAAAACAAGGTTCCTAACTAATTTTTAAACATTCAAAAGGTGAACTAAGACATGTTTTTTAGAAAATGTCAAGCTTGGTCTTACAACAAAAATTTTAGCATGTCATTTAGCCTTAAAGCTCTTTTGGGTTTGAAATAATGAACTTTAGAAAAAAATCTCTCAAGTCTGTGTCTTAAAAAAAACATAATGATCAACATTTGTTATATAACCAATGATGGTTACATTTTCTACCTGATGATGGTTATCTAATTGACATCAGTTATACCAATGTGATCGGGATAGGTATCCAACCGATGTCAATTTTACTAGCCAATGTCGATTACTGTGTAAATTTATGGAAAATAAAAATGGCAAAATAAAGTTAGAAAATCAATTTTCAAGAGTTTTAATGGTCTAAATGAATATTTTAAAGTTTTAAAATGATATTCTTCATGTGTGGGATGCATCTTATCCCACCAGGAATGCCAAGATGTAGATAGGATTATAAAGCAAGTTAGTCAAACATTAGTCCATAAATCATGAAAAATGCATAAAGAACTAACTAAGCCTATATATTCCTATGGGAATTACAAAGGATAACAAGAAACAAATGAAAAAAATAAAACATCATATTACCTTCCCAAATGGATTCACCATACCCATGTGGCTCAAAATCATGTTCTCCCTTGATCAAGCATCCTTGTTTTTGTCAATAAAGGTGGCAAACTCCTCTAATGTCTCAAGAACACTCCATAAAACCTAGGATCATGATTCTAAATCACTAAACTATCCAATCAATGAAGCTTATAAAACAAATCAATGATCAAATGCAAAATATTGTGGAAATAATTTAACATTATAACTTTGTAATATTCAAGCTTAAAATTCATGTCCATGGCCTCTCTATTCATAGATTTTTGAGATTGGCCATGATCAACCATGACCATCCATCTCAAGTTTGAGATGTGTGGCCATGGATAATCCTAATATTTGAAATTAAACTCATAAATATCCTCAAGATAAATAAGTATTAAAGAGGCATGGAAGGCATTAACTAGGCATGGGTGACCCATAATCCTGATATTTGTGGCATTTAGGGCCTAGAGATGTCTTCCCAAGAAATGATGTCACCTAATGATGTAATTAATAAGAATCAATTTTCAAAAATAAATATTCAACAACTCTCATGGAAAATCCACTTAAGCTCTTGATTTGGATTAATTAACCTTAAACAAGGTTAATCAACATTTGTGCAATTATTTGAAAATTAGCCATCAATTAATCAAAATGGTCAGAAAGTCATATTATTGGGTTATAATTTGATTGGAGAGGAACTGAAAGGCAATGTTATATACATTAGATCCGTATTCCCATTTAGGATGTTTCCAAAACCAAATAACAAAGGTACATGTCATGTAAAAATGAAGTAGAAGAAAAGAGTGATCCAAAGTACTAAATGGTGAAATTGTCATCTTGGCTTGAAATGATTTGATCAAAGTTAGCTGGCCCATAAAATGCATTTCCCTATTTAGGGGTACTTTGACCTAAACTGGCATTTGTAAGTGACATGTTCAAACTATTTAGGGTGCTTTATGGATTTTGACCTAAAATGTACATTTGAGTGCAATTTGAGTAAGATTGACAATTTTAACACAAATGGTGTTAGGAATTAGATGTCTACAAGCTTCATCAGAATCACCTATCTAGTAGTCATAGTTCACCCATTTCACCAGTGAAGTATATCTCAGTGTTTTGTAAGTCTTTAAATAGTAATTTCATAATTGATTTACATTATAATATTTATTGTTTAATGAACCCTGACTCCTTTTATGGAGGAGTTGTAAAACTCCCCACCCATTTCTCTCTACCCCAACATACCAACCCTTTGTCTAGACTCACTTGGGTCTTACCCACCCCCTTACGACTCTTCCCAACCTCAAAACTTGACCAGACTCCCATTTTTCCTCCTAAAAAAGACTTCTCTAGCTCATCCTAATAATATTGCCTCAATCAACATCAGTGACCCCAACCGATATCGGCAACCCAACTGACATCAGTCCTTTAACCGACTTTGATTACTATGTTTTTGAACCAACAACCTTAAAATCACCTAACAACTTTCCTAAAACATAGACATGACTTATCAGCCTGCACTATATTATCTTATGCTAAACTCAAATCTATAACATGGTAAACAAAACTCTAACTCTCTATCTCTCTTTACTTGCATTTATTTTTAACTTTATTTTAAACTAGTGAACTATCATCCCAAGAAAGTTTCATGCTTCTTAGAACAAGCACGTAGCTTGGTAGTCCACACATATTGTTGGGTGAATATTTTGTTGTCAGCTAACTGATGGCAAAATAGGTATATCAACCATAATATAAGGATATTTATATGGTAAAAAGTGTGGGTTTACCACATCATAGTGAGATAAATCTCTCCTCTCATCAAGGGGAGGTTCCCTATAAACTATTTATATATTAATATGAACTGAAAATAGACTTGAGGGTGAGATTACACCATCCATCTCTCTTTTTTTAGGGATGATGTTTACAAGGCAAAAGAGAAATCCTGGTTGATTACTGAAAGCATTTCTCTTCTTTCAGAAATGATGTTCAATAAATGACGAAAAATCTTCTCAAATAGTGACTAGATCTACAAGAAACCCACGAAATCACAAAGTCTTTCATTGCTCCCCTTACTGATTTGAAATCAACGTAACAATAGAGTGAAGTGCTAATTAAAGTCTTCACCATAAACTACAACAGAATGTAAGATCTCAAAGGATAAAAGAAATTCAAAGCCTTTCTAATATCCTTCTCAATAAAATAGGAGAAACATGATCTAAAGGTAATTATAGCAACACAAAGTCTTTACAATTAACTTCAAAACATCTTCAGATAATTTTCATGCACACTTTTCTTGTTTAATCAAATAGATGAGAGATTATTAGGGAATATAACATAAGAACGATATCCTAAATAACACAAATTATTCCAACACAAAGTCTGAAAGTAACCTGTTTCTCATTTATTCAAGAAAATATGATTTAAAATATGAGATCAAAGTCTTAGGGAGCATCTCAATTTTAGCAGAGTTTTTTCTCTCAATTACCAAAAAGATATATTTACAAAAGAGGCTCCCTCTATATATATATAGGAAAAAGCCTTCAAAATTGAGAAAAGACTTAAATATTAAAAACTTAGTCAAAGATGAGTCTCCATTGACTTTGGGACTTTTCTAGATTTTTACATGTAATTACACATAACAAAAGTACATGTGTAAATGTCCTAAGTCAATTACAAAGTGCATGAGAAGAATAGATAAGAAAGCATAGAAGAATAGTTTAATTTTTGTCACCAAACTTCTTTAGATGAGCATCGTACATAGCGATAGCTACCTATATCCTGATAATGTCTAGCGCAATAGTATTTTTGAAAATCACCTTAGCCCTCACCATATCATCTTTCACTACTATGATTGACTTGGTGTGACTGGTTAACCTGGTTCTCAGATTATCCAAAGTTAACTAATTATCTAAGATATTGTCCACAGAAGCCATTGAGAACGCTTTCTCCTCAAATTCCTTTTGGATCATACCTTCAAACTCCTGAATCATTTCTTCTACTGAAATGAATTAGTTGTCTTGAGAGGTAAGTCTACAAGGCAACTCCTCCAATTTGTGCAGCAGACTGATATCACTTTGTTCACTGGCATCCTTAGAAGATTTGAGGTCGCTGATCAATTCTTTGAGTACCTGAATCCTATATATCAATGATTCTTTAGTTTCAATATAAGAATCTCTATTGGCAATGACACCGATTGATACTAGGGTATGTATTTTCAGCTCCTTTACCTCTGTCTATTTGCTAAGATATCTATCTATGCTTTCAACCTCCTAAGAAATGGTATTGATAAGGTCATCTAATTTTGTTCTTACTTTCCTCATTTTACCCATCTTCTCAGACAACTCTGTGAACAAGGAAATCCCCTGTGCATGCATCTTATCCAGGTAGTCTTCAAGTACCTTCCCCTTTAGATAAGTTATTTTGGATTTCTAAATTATGAGATCATCTATGGAGAAAGCCTTTAGAGTCACCGCTTCTAGAGCAAAAGTGAATCTCCTTATCACTGCATTCAATTATTCCACCATTGCCTTATAGTGATCTTTCATTTCTCTTTCCCTGTCAAACCTTTGTAGTCAACACTGAGTACCTGCTAGTTTCAATGGGGAACTTGAAATCAGGTTTCTTAAGTTCTATCTGCTTATTGTGTATGATAATAATCTGCCTACACAGCTCTAGCAGGACCAATTTATCTAAGGGAAATCTTGGGAGCATATAAGGATAGCATTGGAAAAAGCCAACCTATAGATAAAAAAAAGAAGGGAACTATAAGAACATACAACCAAAGTCATTCACAATAATCCAAGCTTCATCTGACACTCTCTTCTATTCTAATTTGGGGTTGAAGAGACACAAAAATACTACAAAGAAAGCATCATTTACCCTCCTAAAGTGATGGATTAAACCTTTCAATGTTAGCTGAGGATAATATTGATATACTGAGGTCATTTTCCTTTCTCCCTCTAATGTCAAACCTAGAAAAATTTTCATTGAAGCTGTAATGTATACCAGGTATGAAGTCATGTAGAACTTCGAAGTAGTAGACACCTTTGTCAATTGCTCATGTAGAGCATTGCTAATTTTCTCCCCCAAAAGATGACTTGTTTGCCCTAGAGGATTATCTTAATGAAGAGATACATCCACTCATGAAACTGAGAGGAAGAAGATAAACCTTGTACTCTGTTGAGAAGAGTAATCATGTCACCAATCTCTTCAATAAAATCAATCCTTGGGAAGTTCTGTGGCCATCTAGACAAGTTTGCTCTAGGAATTTTGAGCCATCTATTATTGATCACCTTCTTTGCCTTCTCGATATATTTATCATATTCCTTTTATGCTTTAACAAAGTTGATCTTCAACACTTCAGTAGCAGGAGGGCACATTAACACTTTATCAATGAACTTGGGGTCTAGTCAAATTACTATATTGCCACTAGCATCTATCACAGCCCTGGTATCTTTGTTATAGAACTAGGCACATTAGGAAATGAACTCTGTGTGATGAGCTACCATAGGAAAAGAGGAGACTAGATGAATATTACTCTTAATTATCCTCTTCATTTCAAATCTTAGATTGTTTGCCTTGGTTCTCTCTATGAACTCAGCCATATCTATGTCCCTGATCTCTGTATCCCTAATGTCATCAACATTAGAAGTAATTGAGGTGATTGGAAAAACACCTTGATATTGGTACTTCATCATCTTTGTCTTCTTTGGAGAAACCTTAGTCATTAGGATGAGCCTTTATCGAAAGTATGTTGATGAAGAAGGATCTTGAGGAGAAACTACGATAAGAATCATGATCGCACAATTAGGGGAAATATTAACAATCTGGGAAAATTACATATTGGATGATCATGACTAGGGAAATGCACTTGAAAGGGCTAAGGCATGAGCAGGTCATAAAGTGAAAGGGAAGTGGGCTTGAAAGAAAAAATGAAAAAAATGGAATTTTTCTCAGAGTTAGGTTTTTAGAGAGAAAGCATGCATGGGCGGCAAAAATTGCCACCCTTGCATGTGGAGGAATTTCATTTATGCATAGGTGGCAAAAATCACCGCCCATGTATAATGGGAAGGAAGGATGCATCGGTAGTGATTTTTGTCGCCCATGCATGCAAAAAGTCATTAGTTTGCATAGGCTACAATTTTTGCCACCAATGCACTAGTCATTAGGATAGATGTGCATTGGCATTGAATTTTGCCACCTATGCACATCGAGAAGTCTACGTGTAAGGGTGGAAAAAAACACTGACCTTGCATGGGTTAGCTAGGAAGAATTGTGTGAGGGTAGTGATTATCACTGCCCTTACACAGGGAAGAATGGAAGGTAGTAATGGTGGCGAATATCACCACCATTACACGATAAGAGGTCGAATGTGTAAGGGTGGTGATTTTTTCCACCATTACATGGGAAAGAATGGATGACGGGTGCAAGGGGGAAGAAGGAGGAGGGTTTTCTGCGTGGTTAAATTGCCTCATCAACAAGAAAAAGGAGGAAAGGGGGAGACAAAACAAAACAAAACCTAGACCTAGGAGGAAAAAGAGGAAAAATGACATAAAAAAGAAAAGGAAAACAAAAACAAAAACCCTACCTGAAAAAAAATGTGAAACGATGTTTGGATCCAATGAAAATACACTTCTTCTTGCTCACTTGATCATCTAGGCATAGGGAAGAGGAGAAACAAAGAAGAATAGATGAAAATGAGGTGAAGAGGGGGTTAAATGGGGCAAAAATTGACCCCAACCACTCAGTGCATGTGGCCATTAATGCCACACGTGAAAACTGAGACCATGCAGGGGCAACAAATTTTGCCACCTCTGCATGTGAGGTTTACAAAAGGGATGCAGGGGTAGAAAATTTTACCACCCTTGCATGAAACAAATAGAGAAATGTAAGGGTGGCAAAAATCACCGCCTTTGCATGAAAACTACAAAACCACATGTAGGGGTGGCAAATTTTACTGCCCTTGCATGCAAACTCAAGAAAACACCTAACTCAAAAAGAGGGAAAATTTGTCATCTGACCGCATCTAGATCGTAATGATTTTCACATTTTTTTTGGGGGAAAACATAATAAGGGAACATCATGAAATTTTAATGATGCCAGTTGAGAAAACACGAGATCAAGAAAAGCTTGCCTCGAAAGATGAACTTAGAGTGAAAAACATGAAATGGACAAGTTTTGTAGGGGTTGTTCCAAAAATGAGCATGGGTGATTTTGGGAACAATAGTTGGCTCTTGTTGGGGAACTTTCATTAATTGAACAGATCGATGGGAGTAGAAACTAGTCTCTAAATGCCTTCATCCAAGCCATTGGGATACAGAGTTAAGCCAAGAAAGGAAAAGACATGAAAAACCAAAAGAAAACAAACAACACAAAAATTATACAAATGTACAAGTGAACTCATCTAATACTTTAAGGATTGAAGTGCTTTAGATGCTGCCCACTGTGAGGAAGAGAGAATGGTGTTCCATCTTGATATTCTAGCAAGAAGCTATTTTCACCACAGACCTGACAAATGGTAAATAGGCCTCTCCAAGGTGAGTGAATGAAAGTGAAGGGTTAAAGGGGAGAAATATGGGAGTTTTTGGGGTGGGGTGAATGGAGATCATATCATTAGGGGGATGAAGTGGAAGATAAAGGCAAGGGAGTGAGGAAAGGGATGTGGGAGGAAATAGGTATAGTAGAAGAGAAGGAGTTAGGCTTGATGATATGTTGATTGGATGAGGAGGAGACCATGGCCAAAGTGGTACCAAGTTGAGTAGTAGAAGGTATTGTAACTTATAGTGGGGCTACCAGGGTAGATGATGAAGTGATAAGGGGAGCCAAAGTAATTGGCTAGGTAATAAATGGTGCTATAACCTATTACAAAGCTATATAGGGGGATGTGGCAGTGGAAAAAAACATAGAGGTAGAAAGTAAGGGATACATAAAGCATATCTTCTTCTAGGGGGAATCTAGTGGAGGGATAGAAATAGGTGCCTTGGTATAATTGAGTTGAGATGACCCAGCTACAAGATGCCCATATAGATCTTGATATTGTTATGGGGTGAGGGATTTGAAGATGTCGGAGTTAGCCACATTAAAGGCTTTTAGGTGGCCATTGTCTCCACTTATTCTACTTTTTCTTCTAGGGGTGTGTCCCATGCTTCCTCCATAAGAGTGTCTTTTTCTTCTTCATCCCCCCATCTCAACCTCAGGAGTAGATTCTTACTCAGACCTAACCTCTTCTGGGTAAAACTCATCCTATAACTTCTCAAACTTCTCATCCTAGTCATCATCGTACAATCCCTTGGATGGATTGTTGGTTTCAAACCTATATTTAATGAAGGTAGCTTTCTTCTCTGTGATCCAAGCTAATTGGGTGAACATTCCCTCCATTTTCTTTAATAACTTTTAGGTCAGGTCATATTTTTGGACCTTGTCATAAAAATACTCCCATATTTTAAGGGCATCTTTTGACATCTTAACTAGGTCCATATGATTTTTGGAGATGTCCTCTATGGGCAACTTCCTTTGCTCTAAGTAGGGCTCAGCTTGATGCTTAGGAGTACTAGTAGTCTTTAATTTAGCTATGTATCCTTTCATATCATAGTCCCATCAGTCATCTATCAAATAGAGGCCAATTTCTACTAGCTTGGTCATGAGGAGGTTCCCCTGATGCCTTTTTTGCACTATAATGCCACCCCTTGAGAAGGGGACATCATATACACCCTTTTTCTTTTTCCTAGCCCCATAGACAAGGTATATCACATTAAGTTGGTGAGCCAACTCAAAGGATAAGGTTCTATATATCAATGTACAAGGAAGCTGAAAGGACTCTCTTTTAAAACCATTATTCATATGAAAGAGAAGTGGGCTCCCTAGAACCAGTCAACGAGGACTTTTTTGGTTGAGAGCCAAGCTTGTTGATAATTTTCCATCTTGTAAGTGTTGATCATTTAGTTTAGATATATGAGAGATAGAGCCATGAATCACTTTGAGAACTCATAGTAGTCCCTGGTCTTTGATAGGATGTTAGTCCATACTATGATAGGGGCCACTACATAGAGAAATTTTTTAATATCAAAGGTGTTAAGCTAGAGATACATGGAAAAGAAATGGGAATGCTGGTATAAGATCAGGTGCCTGAGGAAGGATGAGTACCAAAAGGTAATTATTTCTGATAAATTCTCTAATTCATTCCTCATGTTGGAAGTAATGGCTTCAACAAAGTCCATTTTGAATTCATGCCCCTTTTTTTATGTCAATAGGAAGAACACCCCTAGCTGAAAGTCGTAGATGTTGACATCTCTATCCATACCTAAGATGAAAGCTAGCATAGTCAGAGTCTCTTTTAGATTCTATGTGGGAAAGGTCAACCAGTAAATTTGTAGAGGATGCATATCAATGACCTCATAGTTGAGTAGAATCTTAAGGAAACTTGCCTTACCTTTGACTTGGGAATACTAGATAAGTTAGAGGCTCTTGATGTTGTAGAAAATGGCTTTAGGGTTTTAAAGAAGTTATAACATCTCTTTGATATCATTTTGCACTAATTTTTACCCTTAAATGGGTATTACTAGTGATCACTCTAGTGTCAATTTCTTATCTTTTTGGGTAGAGGATAATAATCTTAGGGCACTAGTGTACTTGAGGCACCATGTATTACAGCAACATGCTTTACCATGATCTACATCTAAAGGTGTTATAATATTTATTTCTTACCCTATCAATCATTTAGGTGTAAATGTCCTCTTTCAAATTCTTGGGGTTTTGGTTCAATTTTGGGTTGATTATATTATCCATGAAATTAGTTACCAAAGCTTGGTCTCTATAGGGTCCCCTAGTTGTCAGTCTAGTATGTGGTACTTCTCCTTCACTTGAGTAGGGGTTGAAGCGTAGGCTTTTTCCATTATGTACTTAAAGGTAGGATATCCTCCACTACTTGAACTATGGGTTTTTGGCTTTGAGGGATTATTTCCACTATTGAATGAGGATGTAGACGCCTTTATATTTGTATCTATTTCAATGACATTTTTTTGCTTCTACCTGTTAGACTTTATTGATGGTCATTATCTCGTTCATCATGTAAACTCTCTTTCTTTCCTTACCAATTGCTCAATGCTTTCTCAAAAATAAAAAAGTGTCAAGTGTTTGGATAAAAAGGAGAAAAGGGATATTTATGCACTATTTATACTATTAGGTGTGTCCATCATGAATTTTTTTTGGAAAGAGGTACCCTCATAATAATGGGGGTGACATATAAGCTTGGAGAGCCATACGCCAGAGATTAATAATGATCATTATGGAAATTTGCACATGATGGAGTGTATGATATTAATGTCAGGTAAGGTACACAAATAAACTTCTTTTAGAGAATGTTTTTGGATATTTGAGAGAACTAGGGGAAAGGATGTGTGATGAATAGGTTGGCCACTTATGCCAATGACACTTATTTGTAAAAGGAAACAAAAAGGGGAAGGGAATAAATAAATAAAGATGATTGACAATGAAAAGGCCCTTTGGGGACCTTTCCCTGATGAGAAGTGCTATTTGAGCCTTCTGAAAGTACCCTTTAGGCTTTTTTAAAGTACCCTTTGGGATTTTTTAAATTACCCTTCAGGATTTTTGAAATTACCCTTCAGGATTTTTGAAAGCACCCTTTGACCTTTTTGGAATGGCCCTTTTCCCTTCAATAATTTTGTCTTGGACATTTCCCCGATGAGAAGTACCCTTTGGACATTATTAAAGTAACCTTTATCCTTTTTTACAAAGAATCTTCAGGCTATTTGTCATTGCCATTTTGGCCTAAAAAATAATTCACCTAAGACAATTTCCCTGAGACATTGATTTCTTTGGACTATTTTTGTTCTTTGATAATTTTATCATGTTGAAAAATTTAATCTATGTCACTTGGTTTAAGATTTTATATGTTCTCAAGCCCTAACTTTAATATTTTATATTGTCTGTAAGAGCCAATCTTGCTCACTACCTAGTGACATTTTCCAATTTAGAGATCATTCACCCCTATTTTGGTTGTACATTATTCCTGACTCTCATTTGGATTAATGGACATGTTTTTAGATGATCATGGTTTTACCCCTTCTAATGTTGCTTGTTTTTCTATATTGTAGGTTCAATGGAATTTTATTTGGAAATGAACATGATTAGGGTCTTTGTGCTTCAATGTTAAATTTATCTTTTATTAGCTTTTGGTTGGTCAAATCATGCTTAAATCTTATCCTAATTTATTTAGCCTAAAGTTCATTTTATGGATTTCTCCTTCCAGGAACAAGTGGAATTTTCCTTTACATGGAAGGCACTACTATGTTATATTTTTAATGCCTTTATAATACCTTCAAATTATCTCCTAGGAGATACCTTTCAAACATGCACAAAGTGGATTTCCCTTTCAAGGTATCTCCTAGGAGATACCTTTCAAACAGGTCCAAGAGTGGATTTCTCCTTTAAGGAACAAGTGGATTTTTCCTTTACATGAAAGGCACTACTAGGTGATATTCTAAAGGACTTTATAATACCTTCAAGGTATCTCCTACGAGATACCTTTAAAGCATAAGAGTGGATTTCCAATGAAAGGTATCTCCTAGTAGATACCTTTCAAATAGGTGCAAGAGTGGATTTCTCCTTCAGGGAATAAGTGGAATTTTCCTTTACATGAAAGGCACAACTAGGTGATATTTTGAAGGCCCTTATGATACTTTCAAGGTCTCTCCTAGGAGTTACCTTTAAAACATGTGCAAGAGTGGATTTCCCCTACTATAAAATCAAAAATAAAGAAATAATAGACAAATAAAATTTCTCACTCCAAATTAAATAAAACATCACATCCTCTTCATTGTAGATGGAAACTAAATATAGAAGGCAACAATGAGGCACATACAAAGTGCCCTTTTACACTTGTGATACATGCCTGTTAAGGTTAAAGAATAGAAAAATTGCTAAATTTTGATATTATTAGTCTATTACAATGGTAAATAAAAATACAATAACTCACAAAAATGATATCCAAACCCTTATAAATGGGAAATGCCTACAATATATAGGTAAGGTGGATTCTTAGAGAAAGTGACACTAAGAGATCCTAGCACTCAGACCTGCAACTAAAATAGGGTCTCAAGATCATGAGTATAGTTAGCCTCCAGATCCTAGATATTGTGCAAATACATCATTATATTATGGATACTATGCTTGGGAGAAGAAAGGTGATCCCACGTGTTCTCTTCCAGAGCTATCCCTTTTATATTGCATTTAATGGCCTTGATCCTCTTAAAAATCATCAGTTTACACTTTAATCTAATCTTAAAAAGTTTTAAAAGCTTTGATCTTGAGGAAGGACCCACACCTTCATTGAATGGTGCTATTTTAAGCTTTGACAACCTAATGTTACTTTTGAGCAAGCGTGGAGATGACATGCATCAAGTTATTCTTCTATGAAGGCATTGGGGACTCCTTGGTGAGATTAAGTGTGGGGGTGCCACATGTTAAACTGGTGCTTCTCCAGAGTAAGACAAAAGTCTCTTTGAGCTAGATGAGCACTGAGATGCCATGCATCAAAAGTAGACAAGGGTTGGGACTTGGATAAAATTTGAAAGTATGCCTGAAAAAGAAAGAGGTTAAATAGGGAGCCATTGGAAGGTGTCAAGGAACTAATAACTACCAAGTGAGTCTGAAGCTAGAAACAAACTTCTCAAAAATAACAAATATGGATTTATAATCCATAGTTCTTGGTGACTCATAGGGGCATCTCCCTACAAATGGGAGAACTCAAAAAACTCTAACACTCAGACTAATTGAATCAAAACTATAAATTTGGGAGGAAGGTGTAGAAACCTATAATTTTTGAAGGATTGCCTACAAGGGCATCCACTCTTCATCCTTTGGTGGGGTCTTCTTCTTAAGATCCTCAAAGTCTTAATCTAGATATATTATCTCCTTGAAGGAGATTTTTCCCAAGATTTTGACCACCACTACCATCTGGAACTCTAGCTAGGTGAGTGAGTACAAGATATTCTCCACCTTGGAGACATCAGGGGCTTGATCGAGAACCATATGTTGCATCCACCTACTATTGGTACTAGTCTAGTGCTTGGATGATCTCTCCCACAAAGGGGATCCCCTATGGTAGTGTAAATAGAATAGCTAATTATTGATACAAAGTAATGGATCTTTCTTCTATGGAGTTGAATGAATGAATGGTGAGAGTCAAAGGGTAGAAAGGTGGAAGTTCATGAGGTAGGGTGAATTTTGATTATCATCAAATTCCATGCCCATGACAAATTATAACATGGATAGGGTGTCTTTTCAATGTTGTGTGGGAAAATTCAATAGGGATATGGGCAGTAGAGGCATCTCTATGACCTCTTCCTTAAGGAGAGATTCTAGGAAGCATGCCTTGTTATTCAAGGAATCTTAGATACTCTGGAGGCTCTCGATGCTATAGATAGTGGCCTTGGAATCATATGGGAGCCTAAACATTACCTTGATGTTGTCTATACTGATCTTAACCTTTAGATAAGTATTTCTAGTGATCATGTCGATGCCAACATCATATATCTTTAAGTAGAGAGATATGACCTCAAGACATGGGTGTACATAAGGCACCATGTGTTGTGCCAATGTGTAATCTCATATTCTACATCTAAAAGAGTTATACTCTTTCTTAATGATCATCTCAAGCATCCAAGCATGGGTGCCCTCTCTCAAATTCTTGGGATTTTAAGCTAACTCTAGGTTAAATATGCCATCTATGAAATCAATTACCAAAGTCTTGTCCTTATAAGGCCCTTTGGTTTCCTTCTTAATATTTGGAATTTTTTCCTTCACTTTGGTAGGGGATAAAGCATAGGATTTTCTCATGGTGTTCTTAGGGGGAGGATTTCCACCACTACTCATTCCATAGGTTCTCTATTTTGAGGGATGCTTGTCACTTTTAGATGAGGATGTAGAAGCTTCCATGCTAAGATATCTACTTTAAAATCACTCTCTATTTCTTCCTTAAAATTGGATTGATGGTTCTTCACTACCTTGCTCACCTATAGACACTCGTTCTCCATTTATCTCAATTACTTAATGCTCTTAATAAAATCTCAAAGTGCCCAATATTTAGCTTTGAACAAGAGAAAGAGTATTTATGCACTGGTGCCACTTGGTAGGCTCATTATGGAAATTTCAAAAGTGAGCATCCCCATTAATGATAAACATGACACACATGCCTAAAGTTCCATTTTCAAGAGATTTTATGGTGATCATTATGGTAAATTACACATGATGGAGCATTTAACATTAGTGACAGATGAGGCAGATAACTAACCATCTTTTAAAGATTTTTTTTAAAGATTTGGGAGGATTGGGGAGAGGATGCATGATAATTATATTGGCCACCTGTGCCAATGACACTTTTTTATAAAAGGAAACAATAAAGGGAATAAAGTAAAGGAAATAAATAGCAAGAAAAGGGAAACACATGATAGAAAGGGAAACTAGCTAATTATGTACAAAGGGGAGAGATGGGTAGGTTAGTTGAAATGCTTTAGATCAATCCCATTAATGAGGATCTCCAATGAGTTTCCCTCTTTATGTTCTAATTCAAAAGCATTCCCCTTCCTGTCACTGATGATGTAAAATGGTCCTCTCTGAAGAGAATCTAACTTTTAATGCTTTTCTAAATTTGAGGCCCATTGATCATATTTGAGAACTAAATCTCCAAGTTTAAATATTGGGTTTGATTACTTCTTATTGAACCATCACTGAACTGCTTGTTTTTAGATGAGATTCATATCTCTTACCTATTCCCTCACCTCTTAGAGTTTGATCAATTCAACAATCCAAACCTCTTAGGAGATATATTTCAAACAATGATAAGAGTGGTTTTCTCCTTCAAAGAACAAGTACAATTTTACTTTACATGGAAAAGGCACTACTGGGTAATATTTTGAAGGCCCTTTTAATACCTTCATAATAGTAGATTTCCCATTTCAAGGTATCTCCTAGGAGATACCTTTCAAATAGGTACAAGAGTGGATTTTTACTTCAAGGAACAAGTGAAATTTAACTTTACATATAACACACTACTAGGTGATATTTTTAAGGCATTTGTAATACCTTCAAGGTATCTCTTATGAGATACCTTTCAAACATGTATAGGATTGGATCTTCCCTTTAAGGTATCTCTTAGGAGATACCTTTCAAACATGCACAAGAATGGATTTATCTTATAAAGAACAAATGGAATTTTCCTTTACATGGAAGGCACTACTAAGTGATATTTTGAAATATTTTGTAATAACTTCAAGGTATCTCTTAGGATATACTTTTCAAACATGCACAAGAGTGGATTTACCCTTCAAGGTATCTCCTAGGAGATACATTTCAAACATGGACACAAGTGGATTTTTCCTTCAAAGAACAAGTGTAATTTTATCTTACATAGAAGGCATTACTGGGTGATATTTTGAGGTATCTTCTAAGAAATACCTTTCAAACATGCACAAGAGTGGATATCCCCTTCAAGGTAGCTCATAAGAGATACCTTTCAAACAAGCACAAGAGTGGATTTCTCCTTCATGGAACAAGTAGAATTTTCATGCAAGGCACTACTAGGTCATATTTTGAAGGCCTTTATAATAAATTAAGGTATCTATTAAGATATACCTTTAAAACATGCATAATATTGGTTTATCCTTCAAGTTATTTCCTAGGAGATACCTTTTAAGCAAGCATAAGAGTGGATTTATCCTACAAGGAATAAGTGGAATTTTACTTTGCATGAAAGGCACTATTGAGTGATATTTCAAAAGATTTTTTAATACATTCAAGGTATCTCTTAGGAGATACCTTTCAAAAATTCATAGTAATGGATTCCCCCTTCAATAAATCTCTTAGGAGATACATTTCAAATAGGGACAAAAGTGGATTTCTCCTGCAAGGAATAAGTGCAATTTTCCTTTACACAAAAAGCACTATTGGGTGATATTTTGAAATATTTTATAATAACTTAAAGGTATCTCTTAGGAGATACCTTTCAAACATGCACAATAATGGATTCCCCCTTCAATAAATCTCTTAGGAGATATATTTTAAATAGGGACAAAAGTGGATTTCTCCTGCAAGGAATAAGTGCAATTTTTATTTGCACAAAAGGCACTATTGGGTGATATTTTGAAAGATTTTATAATACATTAAAGTCATCTCTTAGAAAATACATTTCAAACATGCACAAGATTTTATTTCCCCTTCAAGGTATCTCATAGGAGATACCTTTCAAATAGGCACAAGAGTGTATTTTTCCTTCAAGGAACAAGTAGAATTTTCATTTACATGGAAGGCACTAATGGGTGATATTTTGAAGGACTTTTTAATAACTTCAAGGTATCTCCTAAGATATAACTTTCAAAAATTCACAAGATTGTATTTCCCCTTCAGGGTATCTCTTAGGAGATACCTTTCAAATAGGCACAAGAGTGGATTTCTCTTACAAGAAACAAGTGGAATTTCTTTTATATATAAGGCACTACTGGGTGATATTTTGAAGGCCCATATAATACGTTTAATGTATCTTTTAGGAGATACATTTCAAAAATTCACAAAAGTGGGTTTCCCCTTCAAGGTATTTCCGAGGAGATACATTTCAAACAGGGATAAGAGTTCATTTCTCCTTCAAGGAACAAGTTCAATTTTCCTTTACATAGAAAGCATTACTGGGTGATATTTTGAAGGACCTTATAATACCTTCAAGGTATCTCCAAAGAGATACCTTTCAATAACATGAGTGGATTTACACTTCAAGGTATCTCCTAAGAGATACCTTTCAAATAGACATAAGAGAGGATTTCTCCTTCAAAGAATAAGTGAAATTTTCCTTTACATGGAAGGCACTACTGGATGATTTTTTGAAGGCCCATGTAATACCTTCAAGTTATCTCCTAGGAGATAACTTTGAAACATACAAAAAAGTGTATTTCCCCTTAAAGGTATCTCCCGAGATACCTTTCAAATAGGCACAAGAGTGGATTCCCCATTCAAGGTATCAGAATTAAAAGGCACCACCTATGAGCTCATTATGAGTTGAGGGTCATTAAGTGGTGATAAATGGATGATTCATCATGCAAAGCTACATTCTAAGAATATTTTAGGTAATCAAAAGGTGCCACATGTCTATATTTTGATCCAATAGATAGTTTAGTCATATTCATGCCATGTGAGTACTTGGATGTATCTAAGGTGGTAGCCACATGTCGAGAGGTGAAAATATTTAGATTTAAAGATAAAATTGATGGTAAATCAAATTCAAATTAAATATAAATTGAATTCTAGGGTAATTAATTTCTAAAATAAATATTTCAAAGTTTGACAATCTTGCCCATTAATAGGGCATAAACCAAGATCGCCATCAACATTGCATTAATCAAACTTGACAAAAAGGTCTTCTATCTATTCATCCCACATTAAGATAATATATGATCTCATAAATCAAAATTTAAAATCCATGGTTGAAGCAGGAACATATACAACCATAAAGTAAAAATAATCTCCATTTCTATATTCATATGAGACAAACTCCAGCTCAGCCATTGCATCCATCAATAGAGCCCCCAAGTGGTTCTTCAAACAAGACAAGGTTAAGAAAATGTAATTAGCTAGAAATACATACAAACAATGCCATATATATAAGGTTAGTTATTTATATATACAAGGTGATAAATATATATAAGGTTTTTTTTAATAAATTAGGTGATTTATATATATAAGGTGCTTTATACTTTTATATATAAACAAATTCTGAATGGACTACAATTTTTCTTCAAAGTTTGAAGGTTTAGCTCTAAAGACTAGTGACTTAGCTCCAAAGACTGATGGCTATGATCCTAAGATGAAAAATCATGAATTGGAAGAATCCACCTCCATCATTAAGAATGAAAAAATTGACATTAGACCAAAAATGTCACAATCCATAATTTGATGTGATGGTATTTTCAAAATATCTCCAAAAGAATTGATGTGATAGTATTTTGTGATGATGTTTCCAAATAGTGTTTTCAAATAAGATTGATGTAACTATGTTTTAAATATAGGTTCTTTCAAAAATATTTGTCATGACACATAATTAATTATGATTATTGCTCCCAGTACTGCCAATAATGACCTTTATGACACATATTACTACTTGATCAGATAAAGCACCTTCCCATTATATCTCACATGCTCCAAAGAGATAAACATAACTACAACCATCATTATTATCACAATAACATCATATAACCTACTTTGTTGTTCATTTTTGCATTATCATTACCAGTAATTACTATGGTGTATCTCTAACCTATTGCTTCCCCTATTCCATGTGCAAATTTGAGCTCTATGTTTTTAAAGTATAGTCAGATTTGCAATTAAATAGTGCTTACTTCAAAGATGGGTGGGAGAAAAAAAAATGTTAACCATAATCCTCTGATGCATTTCTATAAGATGAAGCAGCCATAGATGTCTTTGAAATAATAGGTTGGTTGAATTTATTGAAATTGTTTCATAGATTATATGAATAAATTGTGCAAGAATTCAATGAGAATTTTGATGAAGATCATGCTATTATCAAAGGGTATAACATTCAAGTGAATTCCTCTGTAATCAATGCTTTATCTGGGATTCCTAAAGATGGAGTATTTGATATTGAAAATATCAAATTTCCTAACCTAATTTATATGTTTGTTGAAGGAAATTAGCCATACCCCAAACAGGCCAAATCCCACCAAGGAGTGGCCAAGGGAATTCTGAGAGAAGTCTTCCTCAACCTTGGTAAAATGTTATTTTATAGATAATGAAGTATATCACTTGTGATGGTCAGTTTATATTAGTGGGTGGAGATTCTATAAGATTCCTTCATTTGAGTAAAGGAGCTATTCAAGAAGAACATAAGATCAATCTTACCTCTTTCCTTCACAATGCTCTGATTAATGTTTCTCGAAAGATAAGATGAGGTACTAGGTCTACCTACCATCATGGGCTAGTTACACTCATTTTTCACCATTATTTTCTTAATAAACCAAGGGGTGAAAAGGTTTGGTCCTCTTTCCTTCAAAAAATTTCTACAATTCTTGCCAAAAAGACACCACACTCTACCTCTCCTCCTTCCACTATAATCTAGATTGATGAACCCACAGTTGAAATTGTAGAACAACCATCTCTGCCACTATTGGTTCAAAAGATACTGCATTAGAGATCAAAGTGACAAATGGTACTTTCTTCAGACACCCCTCATCCTCCTCCAACTAAACTCTAGTGCATTCACCAACTTATCTTGTAGGAATAAAAAGAAGAAGAAAATATGCAGGCCATAAAAGAGGTTGTATTTGTAGAGGGAACCCTAGCAGAAGAAGTTGTAACTCAAGAAGAAGAGCATCATGTGTCATTTATTGTTGATAAGGGAAATGCACTCTTAATTCAAGATGATCCATCTTCTCCACATTCTATTAATGAATAAAAATAATTATAGCATGCCATGGCTTTATCATGCCATGAGGAAACAATCAGACTACAACAAATAGAGTTAGATGTTCTCTATTCAACTTTGAAAGGTAAGGACTTGATGATTTATAATTTGAAACAAAAGTGGGACTAATTTTTTACTGTAATTATTGACCAAATAATAATTCTTCAAGGAATACAAGATGAATAGACTATAGTCCACAATATAATATTTTCACAAACCCAAGAATTGAGTAATTTGTAGAATTCTCTTGCTATCAAAAACACTAAAATTACTAATTTAAAAAATGCCAATGTTAATAAGTGTAATCTAATTAATAATCTAAGATAAAGTATTTATGATAGATATATAATAATTACCCAACATACTAATAGAATAATATAGCTCACCACTTGGAATTCTAAGTTACAAGCCTCTATTCAAGCCATGCAAAGAGAAACACAAGATATTACAATTTAGACATAGGGTCTAACAAGAGCCATTCCCTCTTTCCCTATTCCATTACATGAAATAATCTCTACTTGGATTATCACCTAGAATAAAATTCAAAAATTTAAGGATGAAAATGCCAAATTCAAGGAAAAATATCAAAAGCAATTGATAGAATCCCAACTACAATTGTCGAAAGTGTAGGATTCTATCCAACACATTTATGCTATTTTTGAAAAACTATTAGAATGTTGGAAAAATTCATTAGTTTATGTTATTTTATTACATAAGTGATTTTATAAATGATAGATTCAATTACTTTACTTTAATTTTTCACATATCATTGAAGATGAGCATGTATTTATGGACAATTTTTTAAAGAGCATGAAAGAAAGGCAGGATGTCACGTATGAGTTCTATATTTTCAATTTGTTGTTAAGATATCAATCTAGTTTTTTGATAAATTTATTTATTGGAGATACACAATTGTGTGCCTTTATATCCACTCTAAAGAATCAAATGGCATGGCAACAGGCCACTAATATATTTTTGGAATTATAAAGCACCACTGGGTATGAATGAGACCCAAATTTTTAGAAGCAAAGAAACTTATTTCTTGTTTTCAACCATTGTATCATATGCATATTGAGAACAAGTATCATTAACTATTGAGATCTAATATTTATACTTTTAGAGATTTTCTAAATCACCATTATGTCAATGGTTTCAATGTAAGTCTTGCCAGGTGGGAAACATTACCTATTAAGCTAAAGCATAGAGAAGTCCTCAACCCCACCAATATTAAATATATTCTAAGAAGAGCCAAAGTAGTTTGCTAGATAATCAATCAGTATTTAGAAGAAAGAGGTTTAGATGTCTAGATTGGGATGAGGTTTACACCTCCTATCATTGTGTGTCCTCTATCTCCATAATAGTGTTGGAATTCTCAAGTAGAAGTTGTATTTGAATCTTGGGTGCATATAATTGTTAGAGATCTTGGATTCTTGCCAAGGGGCCACCATGATTGGGGCCATCATTTTGAAGTTTATTATCTGAATCAGAGGTTTGAATCAAAAAAATTGGATTAAGGATCAGTCATCCCACTTCTTTATGAGAGGACTTGCAAAAGGTAAAGTGTTAGGGAGAAATGATGATCATTTCATATAGCTCATCATAGTTATATAAACTATCCATAAAGTGTTGTGTTTGGTTATATATTGTATTACATTTAATAGTTAAAGTTTGATCTACGTAGGATATGAATGCAATTTGTTCATTATTTGTATGTAATTTATTATTGATTCTTTATCTTGTTATTGTGTCTTACTTGGATGAATAACACAATTTTGAGTATAGAAACACATCCCATAAAATGGGGTAATTTTGATTAGAAGGACATATCCCAAGGATGGGGTAATTTTGAGTACTGCAAAACATCCCAATGAGGGGTAATTTTGAGAAGGCAACACACAGTTTTTACAACTCTTTTGGCTATAATTTTGAGGTTTCAGCAAGCGAGCTCTATGATTGAACACTCAAAGGACACTCCAAATATGCTCCAAAATTTCTCTGAATGTGCTCTTGGTGTGCTCCAAATACATACATAGGATGTTTTGAATAATTATAAGAATGATATAAAGATCTATATAGGGTGATGAAAAGAACTGTACCAGATGATCTAAAGATATTTGGATGTGCTTTAAAGAATACAAAAATTATGTGTAATACATGTTGTTGAGACAAATTAGGAGAATTTTAATAAAAAAAATTTATTTGAAAAAAATAATAATTTATTGGATGAAAATTATATTTAGTAACAAAAAAAAGTATCATCCATACAAATCTTTACCCCCCTTATGCTTCCCAACCCTCAAAAACTTCTCCCTAAATAATAGTTGCTCCTATATAATAGGTATAAATATTTTATAAACATTTTTTTAATATCTAATGATGCATGGGACCCATCTACCCAAGAATATCAATGCACGAGGGAAAATTTTACCATCCCAAATAATAATGCTAGGTGTTATTCAATCATTCATTCATTAAATTTTATGATGTGACACGAGGAAAAAAATTTCCACTTAAAAAATGACTTTTCAACTCAGTCTAAAATGGAAACAATTCAACTCAAATAATAATAACCTAGAATAAGACAAAAAATGACTTTTCAACTCAATATAAAATAGAAACAATTTACAGTATCTAAACAAAGCCAATATACAAATGATGCGATGTGATAGAGATAGTAGAAACATTGAAACCCTCTCACATCATGACACTTTTTTACTATGATTATTTTCTTATAGTCAATAAAAAATATCTGATTTCCCCTCACATTCACCATTTGGGTCCCTATTGAATATAAGTAAGTGCTAAACAATCCTAATCTGCATCATTTCATTATCTCAACCATTTCATTTTTTTCTTATAGTTAATAATTTTTTTTGTTTTCCTCTTACATTCACCATTTGGGTCCTTGTTGAATACAAGTAAGCGTAAAATAATACTAATCTGCACTATTTCATTATCTCCCATTTCATTATTTAGTTATAGTTAATAAAAAATGTCTACTTTCCCCTCGCATTTACCATTTGAGTCCCTATTGAATACAAGTAAGCCCTAAATAATCCTAATCTCTATCATTTCATTATCTTGGCAATTTTATTATTTACTTATAGTTAATAAAAAAAATTTACTTTCCCCTTACATTCGTCATTTGGGTCCCTATTGAATACAAGTAAACACTAAACAATCTTAATCTTTGCCATTTCATTATATAGTCTATTTATTTATCTCGATAATTTCATTATTTGATTACAATTAATAAAAAATGTATGATTTTCCCTCACATTTACCATTTGAGCCCCTATTGAATACAAGTGATAAACAATCCTAATCTCTACCATTTCATTATCTCACCCATTTCATTACAAAAATCTAGGTTTATTTGAATCTCAATGATTTCATATCTTAAAGCAGTAAATAATGAATAAAAGGTTTATGTTAATCCAAATAAATCACACATTTTAGATAAAATAAAACAATACATTACATAGATTAAATACATGACAAGAAGCACCTATAAAAAATAACAGTGAAAAATGGAGTCAAAGATTTCACCACTAACACCACACCTGCAAAAAAGATAGTGAAAAATGGGGTCAATGCTTCCACCACTAATGCCACAGTTAACCTAACAATCAATAAAAGAATGTTTTTTAGCCTTCAAAATGGAGAGAGAAAAATTGAGAGAAAATAATGGAAAGAGAAAAAGATAAACTTAACCCTAATCTTGAAGCACGTGGGAAAATTATTTTAATTTTTTTTTACTCTTGCATAATAAGTAGAGTTTCATCCACATTTTTTGAAGATGTAACATTGTTAATTATTAGGAAAAATAAGTGGTGGTGGTATAGTAGTAGGCATACACAATGGAATAGATGGTGTCTTTTAAACATATATGTCCACTTCAAATTTTTATCATATTTCTAAACCCAAACATGTTCTTGGTCGCTTCTAATTTTTTTAATGCCATTGTAACAAAAAAAAATTCTCTATTGTAATCACCAAGATAAAACTTGATCACCAACAACTATGCTCCCCATCCATCAAATATAGATTCCCCCTGATTGAAACCAAGGAAATTACAATTTTGATGTAGAGATAGTGCTAATGATTTAGAAATAATAGGCTCTTGCATAATAAGTGGAGTTTAATCCACATTTTTTGAAGATGTAACATAAGAAAATTATAAATTATACCTTTGAGATAATTTAATTCACCAATTTAAATACCTATGAGGGTGAGTCACCTTTCTTAAACTTACAAACTAATATTTGGAGATGAATTCGAACCCAAAATAGTAATTAAAATAAGTGACACAAAATCGTATCTAGTAACTCAAAGACCTCTTGGGAAAATATTGTGTGCTTATCTAAATTATGGTTATGTGAGGACATATTAAGAAATCTACCTTAGAACACTTACTACATATAGACTTTGAGTCCATTTATAGATTGTATCTAAATGTCGATTTTTATAATTTAGAGAATTTCATTCCAATAAAATAACAACAGACTCATCGTAACAAATTACACTTGATGGGTCTCCTACCATGGGGTTTTGGATCACATCCATGGGATCAATAGAACTAAAAATGTTCAATAATATGCTACAAGACTATAGTATAAAGAAAATTATAGAATTTCAAATATAGAAATAAAAGTAAAATTATCATCATGGAAATTTGGAATTGATGGTAATGATTTAAAAATAATTATTAGGCTCTTGTATAATAAGTGGAGTTTCATCCACATTTTTTGAAGGTATAACATTAATATTAATTATTAAGATAAATAAGTGGTGAGGTATAATAATAGACCTACACATTGGAATAGATGGTGTCTTTTGAACATATATGTCCACTTCAAATTTTTATCGTATTTCTAAACCCAAAATTCTTTTTGATCGCTTCTAATTTTTTTAATACCATTGTAACAAAAGAAATTTATCCATTGCAATCATCAAGATAAAACCTGATCACCCATAATTGTGCTCCTTATTTAATGAATACAGATGCCTCCTGATCGAAACCAAGGGAGTTATAATTTTAACATAGAGATTGTGCTAATGATTTAAAAATAATAGGATCTTTCATAATAAGTGGAGTTTCATCCAATTTTTTTGAATATGTAACATACACAAATTGTCTAATAGGCATTTGACTCCTTAATTTTTAGCCCCCTCCAAAATTATACCTTTGAGATAATTTAATTCACTAATTCAAATACTTCTGAGTGTGAGTCACCTTTCTTGAACTTACAAGCTAATATTTGGAGATGAATTTGACCCCATAATGGTAATTAAAATAAGTGACATAAAATCATACCTAGTAACTCAAAGATTTCTTGGGAAAGGATTTCATGTGCTTATATAAATTATAAAATAGCAACAAACTCATTATAACAAATTAAAATTGATGGGTCTCCTACCATGATTTTTTGGATCACATCCAAGGGATCATCAAAATTAGAAAAGGTTCAATAATATGCTACAAGACCATAGTACAATTAAAATTATAGAAGTTCAAATATGGAAATAAAAGTAAAATTATCATCATGGAACTTTGGAATCGATGGTAATGATTTAGAAATAATTATTAGGCTCTTGCATAATAAATGGAGTTTCATCTACATTTTCTGAAGCTTTAACATTAATATTAATTATTAGGAGAAATAAGTGGTAGTGGTATACTAATAGGCATACACATTAGAATAGATGGTGTCTTTCGAACATATATGTCCACTTCAAGTTTTTATCATATTTCTAAACCCAAAATTCTTCTTGGTTACTTCTAATTTTTTTAACACCATTGTAACAAAATTAATTTCTCTATTGCAATCACTAAGACAAAACTTGATCACCCACAACTATGCTCCTTATTCAGTGAATATATATTCCCCCTAATCAAAACTAAGGGAGTTACAATTTTGACATAGAGATTATGATAATGATTTATAAATAATAGGCTTTTGCATAATAAGTGAAGTTTCATCCACATTTTTTGAAGATGTAACATAAGAAAATTATCTAATAGGAATTTGACTCCTCAATTTTTATCCCCACTCAAAAATTATACCTTTTAGATAATTTAATTCACTAATTCAAATACATGTGAGGGGGAGTCGCCTTTCTTGAACTTACAAACTAATATTTGGAGATGAATTCAACCCCAAAATGGTAATTAAAATAAGTGACACAAAATCATATCTAGTAACTAAAAGACTTTTTGGGAAAGGATTTTGTGTGCTTATCTAAATTAATATGATTATGTGAGGGCATATTAAGTAGTCTACCTCAGAACACTTACTATATATAGAATTTGAATCCATTTATAGATTGTATGTAAATTTAGATTTGTATAATTTAGAGAATTTAATTCCAATAAAATAGCAATAGACTTGTTACAACAAATTACACTTGATAGGTCTCCTAACATGGGGTTTTAGATCACATCCATGGGATCATCAAAATTAAAAATGTTCAATAATCTGCTATAAGACCATAGTACAATAAAAATTATAGAAGTTTAAATATGGAAATAGAACTAAAATTATCATCATGGAACTTTGGAACTGATTTAGAAATAATTATTAGGCTCTTGCATAATAAGTGGAGTTTCATCCACATTTTTTGAAGATGTAACATAAGCAAATTGTCTAATAGGGATTTGACTCAATTTTTAGCCCTCCCTAAAATTATACCTTTGAGATAATTTAATTCACTAGTTCAAATATCTCTGAGGGTGAGTCACCTTTCTTGAACTTACAAATTAATTTTTGGAGATGAATTCAACCCCATAATGGTAATTAAAAAAAGTGAAACAAAATCATACCTAGTAACATCAAGACCTCTTGGGAAAGGATTTTGTGTGCTTATCTATATTATAAAATAGCAATAGACTTATTGAAACAAATTACACTTGATGGGTATCCTACCATGGGTTTTTGGATCACATTCAAGGGATCATCACAATTAGAAAATGTTCAATAATCTGCTATAAGACCATAGTACAATAAATTTTTTAGAAGTTCAAATATGGAAATATAAGTAAAATTATTGTCATAGAACTTTGGAACCGATGGTTATGATTTAGAAATAATTATTAGGCTCTTGCATAATAAGTGGAGTTTCATCCACATTTTTTGAAGATATTAACATTAATATTAATTAATAGGAGAAAAAAGTGATGGTGGTATAATAGTAGGCATACACATTACAATAGATAGTGTCTTTTGAACATATATGTCCACTTCAAATTTTTATCATATTTCTAAACCCAAAATTCTTCTTGGTTGCTTCTAATTTTTTTAACACCATTGTAACAAAAGTAATTTCTCCATTGCAATCACCAAGACAAAATATGATCATCCATAACTATGATCCTTATTCAGTGAATACAGATACCCCCTAATCGAAACCAATGGAGTTACAATTTTGATGTAGAGATTGTGCTAATGATTTAGAAATGATAGGCTCTTGCATAATAAGTGGATTTTCATCCACATTTTTTGAAGATATAACATAAGTAAATTGTCTAATAGGGATTTGAATCCTTAATTTTTATCCCCCCTTAGAATTATACCTTTGAATTAATTTAATTTACCAGTTCAAATATCTATGAGGGCAAGTCATCTTTCTTGAACTTACAAACTAATATTTGGAGACAAATTCAACCCCAAAATGATAATTAAAAAATAAGTGATATAAAATCATACCTAGAAACTAAAAGACCTCTTGGAAAAGGATTTTGTGTGCTTATCTAAATTAATATGGTTATTTGAGGGTATATTAAGCAATCTACGTTAGAACACTTGATGGGTCTCTTACCATGGGTTTTAGATTACATCCAGGGGATCATCAGAATTGAAAAATGTTCAAAAATTCGCTATAAGACCATAATAAAATGAAAATTTTAGAATTTCAAATATGAAAATAGAAGTAAAATTATCATCATGGACCTTTGCAACTAATGGTAATGATTTAGAAATTATTATTAGGCTCTTCAATGTATAATAATTGGAGTTTCATCCACATTTTTTGAAGATGGAACATTATTAATTATTAGGAGAAACAAGTGGTGGTGGTATAATAGTAGGCATACACATTGGAACAGATGTTGTCTTTCGAACATATATGTCCACTTCAAATTTTTATCATATTTCTAAACCCAAAATTCTTCTTTGTCACTTCTATTTTTTTAATGCCATTGTAACAAAATTAATTTCTTTATTACAATCACTAAGACAAAACCTAATCACCCTAAACTATGGTACTCCTTATCTAGTGAATACAAATTCCCCCTGATCAAAACCAAGGGAGTTGAAATTTTAATGTAGTGATTGTGCTAAGAGGCTATCTCTTTACATTAAGAAAGCAAGCCATCATAGACTAAATCATTGCATGGTGATTCTAATCCTGATAAGTTTACACCTATAATTATTTTTAAGATGAATTTATTTTGACATCAATATCATGGATTTGGAGTAACTAGTAGGTTTGATTGTTGATTTGCACTCTTTCGCTTCACATAACTGCTCTTACCCCCCACACACAAAATTTATATTAGTTATTAAATAAATATAATTGATATATTATAATATATATCATAATATTTTTATACATTAAACTACTTCATTATATATTAATATTATATATAAATTATTTATTTTGTAAAATATATTTTAATATTAATCAATATTATTATATCATATAATATATATGTCAATATAGATTATACATCAATATTATATATTATATATTTCAGTATATTCTATTTCAGTACATCTATATATTATTAATAGTACAAATATAATATTATATTTTTAATAAAATTAAATGAATTTTTTTACCTTTAACGAAGTGTATAATGCCATGTAACATGAAAATGGGCTTTAACATTATGGGGTAAAAAATGTGATCATCGGTATGGATTTAAAATTCAATGGTACCTTATCATATGCACAATATATTACATTTAATAACAAATCTATCGAACATTAATAATGTTTGGTAGGTAATGGGCATTAAATTAAAATAATCACATATTAGTAAAGTTAAATCACATATCCCTTGTCCATCACAAAAGGTGCATTTTTATTAATGGAAGTAAATGATTCATGCATCATTATCAATTAGATATGTAGTGAAGTGATTTGAAAATAATCATTTATAGGACCAAATCACATCAATGTAGTAAAATCAAGAATCACAAAAACTTTATTTATCAAGATTATAGAAATTATAATATATATATATATATATATATATATATATATATATATATATTATTGTTAATGGTACAAAAATAATATTAAATTTTTAACAAAATTAAATGAATTTTTATGCCATATAATGCCATGTATTATCAAAAAATGGGTAAATGTAATCACAAGTATGGATTTAAAACTTTGCAGTGCTTCACCATGTGTGTAGTAGATGAGTTAGATTAATTTGAAGGTAAAATATATCAAACATTATTATGTTTGGGAGGAAGTAAATTAAAATTTGAAATCACATATCACCAAGTTGTCACAAGCATTAAATTTGGTGTTGTAGATGCTACTTTACATTGGACAGTTGGCAGTAAAGCATATCAATTATTAATTTTTATTAGCCCTTCAAACTTGGTTATAAAAAGTCTACGAGTTGTTAGATTACATACAAATTATAAAAAGGAATCAAGTCTATTCTACTTTACAAAATGACCATCAAATTTTAGTTAACCATCAAGTCTTTTGATCTACAATTTAAATTAGTGATACATAATTCTTCTATTCAATAGATTCAAATTAAGATAAACCAAAAATGAATATCTATCTTGGTGAGTTTATTTCTCCACTCAAATCCTTTGGTTTATTTCTCTAGTTTATAAGACTAGAATGATAATTTGCTCACTAACTTAAATTTTGAAGTCTAACTGTGAGATGTGTTTCTTGGTGTTTATGATTGTAGGTGCCACAAAGAGAGCTATAGATGTGTTCATCAATTTCTATGGACAAGACTATTTGTCATTTTTTAATCGTGTATACCATGGCCTTGTTTGCAATTTTTTTGTAATGCATAGTTACTAAGATTCATATATTTGATGCACCTATTTACAAAAGTAGGAATACAAACAAATGATAACCAACCATTGTAATAGACCAGGAGTAATGATAGTTAACATTTTTCATTTTGAAACCTTAGTAGGTTCACCTCATAGATGTGATTGAATGATTTATATGTGCCCTTATGGCCTTTTATATTATATTATCCATCTATTAGGATGTGATGTTCTATGTTATTTAGAGTGGAAAATTATCTCTATCTACTATTTTTTTTTCTACTTCTATAGTTTTGGTCTTTGATTGCATAATAAATTGTAGTTCATGCTTTATGCTCCTTTATGGTTTCTGATGCTTTAGGATATAATCTATTTTAAAAATATAAAAGATTTCAATAGGATAGGTTGGGTGCATATCTAATTATGGTGGTGTTTCTAATTGGATTTGATGTAAACCAATTATGGTGATCTATGCTCTAATAATGCATTGGAATAGATGGTGTCTTTGGAATATATATGCCCACTTCAGTTTTGACATAGAGATTACATGCTAAGATCCTCTCTCTTTACACGTAGAATGAAATCTATCATAGACTAAATCATTGCATAATGATTCAAATAATGATTAGTATACACCCACAATTATATTTAAAGATGAACTTAATTAATATTTTGACATTGTCAAGGGTTTGGAATTACCAGGTTTAACTATCAATTTTAATTTTACACTCTTTTGCTTTACATAACCCCTCTCACCAATACATATATACATACATTATATGTCATGATATGTGTGTGTATATGTGTGAAGAACTATGCACATGGATAAGGGTGAGTGTGCAGTGAAGCATAATAAATTTTTAAATCTATATATGTCTCCACCTTTTTGACTCCCTCTTGCGTACATGATAAAAATAAACCAAGTGAAAATTTTCACATTTAACAGTTACGTGGCATAATATAACAAGTTGAAAGCATGAAAATTGATTTGATTTTATTGAAATCTATGTGTTCTGATGGAAGCTTAGGGATGGCCTGGGCAATAATGAAGCCTGTTGGGATGCTGAGTATGGCCAGGTTAGGGTACCCTTGAGCGCACTCTAGGATAGATTTTTTTAGCATATGCGTAGAGTGTGTGTGTGTGTGTGTGTGTGTGTGTGTGTGTGTGTGTGTGTGTAGGAAATGTCCCAATAGTTGTACATGTTCTAATTACTGAATAGGGGTTTTATTAACATGTGCTTGGTCAATGGATCATATTGGTGTGTATAATATTAAAGTGCACCAGAAGCAAAACATGTAGTATCTAATACTTGTTCAACATTTATTCTATAAAACTAAAAGTAACCAATCACATCTTGACAAGTAAGACTCAAGTATTGATACTCTTATGCATAGTTATTGGTACTCCAAAGGTTAAGTTTTGGTCATAGGTTTAAAAAATATCATTTTATGACCTCTCATGATAAAATAAATTAAATCATTAAATGTATAATGTGTTAGACCTTGAAATCTTAGTTATAAGTAGTTAAGATGACATATTAAAATTTTCAAAATCTAATGTGATTTTATGACACCAGAATTTGATGTCTAAAGTTAGGGTGCATGACTACTGGGACCTTTCCCTTATATTGAAATAAATAATTTATAATTATAATTTGATTTATAAACTATATTAACATATATATTATATAATAATAATAATACTATATTATATAATATATATTTTTATTATAAATTTTAAATAAATATTATATATTTTAATATAATATATATATAAATATCATTTTAATATATTAAATAGATCACTCACCTTCAATTTGACTTGACTACTCGAGGTGCATTTGCATTCAAAAATAGGCGGGAGTCCCCAATTAATTTGAAATTCAAATTTACTTGGTAAAATAGGGTCCATATAATTTTCACACATTTTTAAGAGGAATAAAAACCGTCAAACATGTCTGACCAGATACATTCCTATTTTTACATATTCTTAGTTCTATTTGAACATACACTATAGAGCACTGATAGATCAAAATAGAGTAGGTTGTAGAGTGTCTGAAGTGTTGACCATATTTTTTACTGTCATTTCTATAGATCCTTATTTTCAAGTATTTAATCTTAATAATGTTCATTATATATTTTTACTCTATCTAAAATGTGCAAAAATCCTTATTTTCAAGGATTTAGTCTTAATAGTGTTCAATATATATTTTTACTCTATCTAAAATGTGTGATTTATTTGTGTTTACTTGGCCCTTTTATTCATTTTTTATCACCTTAATGTGTTATTAAATCACTAATATTGGGATATTCTACTTATATTATTGTATTATTTTTTTGCCTTGCTAGAGCGTGCCCAGCTATGATGTCAATGAGCCTTCTACTGAAGGGGTGCACACATGTCTATTATTTGGGAAAATAGATTTTTTAAATTGTAAAACTAAAATTTTATAAAACAATATAATAAATATTATTTCAAATGCTTTTCCTATATATACTTCAATCATTTTTTAATAAAAATAGTACAATTTTTAAGAATGTGTGTCAAGCTTAGGGAGGCCCTGGGTTGGCCTAGGTAGTAGTGAGCCCTACTGTAAAGCCCGTTTTAAAAGGAAAAGAGGTCAAAGGATTCAAGTGGGTTTATAAGACAAAAATGGGTAGACTCCACCAATTTTAATTTAATATGGGTAGACTCCTTGTTTGGTTTAAATTCTATGGAAAATAGTCACACAATAATTACTTTGCACTTTTTTTATCATCTTCATCATCTAGTGAAAACTAACCAATTGCATATATTTATCCAATAAACTATATAGTTCAAATGTCATTCCTTCTAAATGAATGATCATGAATAGTTACTCAAAATTCATCTCATTTTTTCATAAAGTAGTGAGCCATTACAATCCAAAAAAATATTAGTCCCATCCATGATAATAGAAAACATAAGATAATATAATAGGTTGTCTCCCATAGTTTTAAACTATGGCATTTACTATAAAAATTGATTATACCCCCACCTATAATCATGATTTGAAATTATGGAGCTGGGTAAATGAAATAGTCCAATTGAGTAGCCAACTTACTGTTGATGAATTTGTGTGTAATCCTAGAGTAAATAAATATAGTCAGCTTCTATTTCTTGAGGAAACTAACCAACTTAATATTTAGAGGAGTATTAATACCTAAAAGTGCATGATAGGAAATAGTAGGTTAAGAATATTTAGATTCATCCTCAGGCCCTTCTAGACTGTTGATGTGTGTCTGTGTCAAGGATGTAATGTGAACAACATAATAACATTTATCAAATTGTAGGGACAACAAGAATATAGTAGTGACATCTTGGGGCTTCACTCAATTTTTATGGAGAGATTATGTGGTTATAACTTACCGCCTTCTAGTATAAATGCATACCCTATTGTAGGGACAACAATAATATGGTAGTGACACAATTGACCTAAATTTGTTATGATTTAAATTACTTTGTATTTGCCAATATAAACCCAAACTCTTAAACAAACAAATGGAAATACACAATGAGAATTAATCTAAAGTGATTCATGTTAAAAAATTTAAAAATGAGGGAGTAAGGTAGGGAAGAAAACAAAGTTCCCTTACAACAATAAAGATTAATAGATCTCCTTTGATTTATGTTAGCAACCCAGATAGCACCCACATAATAACAAAGACTAAGAAAACACTACAGACAAACTCTCAAATTCTTTGGTTCCTTGTATTAATTATAGTAACCATTGTATTCTAGTTAAAAATGAGGGGGGAACTATTGGAGGTTTGTCAATTATGTCTCCAAGGTGACCAAGGATGTTGATGAGGTGTCATGTGTGATATAATATGACAATGACAAAGTGTGCTTCGATGAACCTCAATATTACTACATGGTTATTTAGTGTTAGAATAAGGAAGGCATTTTATGGATGATATTTTTGTTATGTACATGTTTTAGAGACCCTATGGGGTGTCAAGGGTGCTTATAATGACTATGGAAGTGAGTGGACTTCATTTAGATGATCATTTTTTTAATCTATAAATTTTGGTCTAGTGGCAAGAAATATGAGTATGAAAATTGTTGATGTCACCATTTCCACATATGGATGAGTTTTGGAGAGTTGGTCATATGGTTCTGATCACATTAGTCCCTAGTTTGAATTTGAATATTCAAATTTACAAAGGAAAAAATGAGTGCTCTATATTTCATCCATAACTTTTGATCCAAGATGATTTTCTTGATGGAGTAAAAAAGAAAGTTGTAGAGGAATCCATGGTAATTCTAATGAACTTAGTTAGATGATCTAAATTTTTGTACAATCAAATATATCTATCTCCAAAGTTTATTTTTTATTTGATTGTATTCTCTAAGTGACCCGAGAAGGATATTTGAGCTCATTTTGATGTTATTTAGATGTCTCATGATGACTTAGATAGTAGAAGGTGATATAGACTCCATGAAGATGATCTATGTGGCATTTGGAGGTGGTACCAATCCATATTTAGTTTGAAAAAATATTAATAAGTTGACTTTGTATTCACTCATAGTGTTCCTATGTATAAGGTCTCTACTAGAGTTGATTGAGAATATGCATATGTGAGTAAAGGTGACTATGATCATTTGATGTCAAAATAGTGATCTTGTAGTTTGAGGATGAATGAAGAGTTCTAGATTCATCCAAAAGTATGGTTTGGATACCTTGTGTATGAGTGAAGGATTGTCGATGCCTAAGTGAGAGGCAGATCAGTGTGTGGACTATGTGTATGACCATTTGGTCATGTTTTAGATATGGTGATAGAGTTGTTGTTGAGGATTGAAGAGTGATCCAAAAGGTGGATTTGGATGAATTGAGTGTGTATATTTGAGGAGTGAGGTTAGTTTGGATATGTAATGTGTTCTGGTTGATCTTCGTGTGTTGGTTCAAGTATGTAATGTGCTTTGGCCAATAGGGTATGTTGGGTGATAGAGTTGTTACTGAAGGTGAAGAGTTATAATCATAGTTTCATCATCTAGTTTTAAAGACATCAGTTCAAAGGTGGAGTTATTCATAAGTTTTTTTTTGGTTACTCAACATTTGAGCTAGTTATTGCCTCCTTGCAAGGTGAAACTTACTAAAATTCTAGTTGTTGTGGTTTCTTAGTTAGACATATGTAGTAGTACCTTATAAAATTATAGGATCACTAAATAAGGGATGGTAGTTCTTTAATTAGTTATAAATGGTATAAATTTGTTTTTTTAATTATAAGATAGTAGTCCAATTGTAGGTTATAGTGGGTTTTATTCCCCAAGAGGGCTTCCCACATATAACTAAATTTAAGTGTTTGATCTTGCATTGTATCTCTTGTTAATTTCTATGAATGATGTGTATGCTTCATGAATGATTATGGTAATTGAAAAAAATTATGAAAGGGTTTGGAAATTTAAGTTAGACTATCTGGGCTCACTAATTTACCTCCCCCCTCTCAGTGATTGTGCCTCTAATAATTGGTATCAGAGTGGGTCCTTTGGAGGAAGATTAAAAACTTGAAAGATATTTTGAATAGGTACAAAGATGGCTAAATAGTTGAAGAAATAGAATCAACATTGGAAGGCTATGATCAAGGCACTTGAAGAGAAGACATGTATTTTGAAGAAATATTCCAAAAAGGATGAGAAAGTTATCAATGATCTTAAGGTTCGGCTAGAAGATGCCAAGACATGTTTATATTCAAAATAAAAGGACATCTTAAGGGTATAATTTGGTTATAAATAGATTAATTGAATTTTAAAAATTTATCTAATGTGTGCCTATAAAAAAAAATATAAACTCAATTTTACAATGATTTGATCCAATTATAAGGAAAATCTAAGAATACGGGTTGTTACAAAAATTATACATCCATAAAGATTTTAGCCTATTAATGTTGAGTTGTTTGGATCACTTCATGAACTTTATTTGGCATGGAAGTTGAAGTATCCATCTAAGATACAGTACCACTAGTGGAAGCCTACTTCTTCTTTTCCTTATTATCTTTGTAGACTTTGTGCACTGCACCATGCTAATATCACTTAAAGTCTAAATTAAGCAATGACAACTAGTGAAGTCTCTTTGTCTATCTAAGGAGTCTTACATGTTCATCCTTAGTTATTTAAAATTTATTCCTAAAATTATTAACTTAGGTTACCTTCATTCAAGATTTTATTAAATTAAATTCTATCTCTTTGATTGATAAATCTTGTATGCTCTATTTAAAGTCATTTGTAGCCTCTTAGACAATTTTTTCAAAATTGATTCTACAGATCAGTTTACTAGTAGAATCTCTTACCTTAAACAATTTTAGCTCATACAAAATTTGGAAGAGGTGAGACTCATGTGAATGATATTCAAGGATCAAATCCCCAATTACTTTCAACTATTCCATCACCTCCTCATGTCAGATGAAAACTAGGTTTAAGGCATTGAATGCCTTGAGCATTTTCATAAGATCAAGATGGATATACAAAGAGTTGCCTATATAGACAACTAGAATTTTAAGATTCACACTATCTTTAACCAAATAATTACTCAACTAATTTTCTTGGTTCACATGGGGAGCCATCTTGACCTTAAATCCATGGCCTACAAGGAGTTATAACACTTTGAATTGACTTCTTAAACTTTAGCTTTAATGCCTATAAGAATGTGCATTATCTTGGATTGTTCCCTGAGTTACTCAATTTATACAATTAATTCTTACACCTATTCTTCTAGATCTTGGTAAGCTAACTTAGTGCCTTGATGGATGGATACCATAACATCCTTGTGTGCTTGAGCCAGGTCTAAGATATTTTCCTCGTATATAGACTATCCTAGTTATCTATTCTACCTCTTGATGAGGGAGAACATTGGTTGTCATTCCTCAAGGATGATTTTGACACCTTGGTCATCTTCTAATTTCATTTTTGCTCACCCTTTAGATAGTGATAGTTATAGGATAAAACAAAGTGGACACCGAAGGGAGATCTATGATTATGAAAGTATGCATTTGAGAAGGCTTACTCCTCAAATCCATTGCTCAGGGAGGGATATCTAGTTAGTATGCATCAAAAGTTATGATAACAACCTCCTTTTCAGCTTCCTCTTAGACTCCCTTCTACTTATTTTGGGCCTTTGTCAAAACATTAGGCAGGGATGGCCATATTTTTTTAGACCAATCCATTCCTTTCAATTGAGGGAGTGGGTGGACTACAACTATTTTACATTTTGTGTGTTGAATGAACTTAATTATTTAGGGGAGTTATGGCAAACCTAAATTCTTTGGACTTATTCTATTAGGGAAATTATTTTAGACATTATTTTTGAAACAATTCCCCTGAAGGAATTCCTAGAAATAAAATTTCAATCATGTGTATGTTCAAGGTATCTCCTATGATATAACTCGAAATAAAATTCTAAGTGTGCATCAGGGTTCTTGCCAAATAAAAAGTTGTCATGGCTATATCAAATCCTTTGAAAGGACCTTTGAAATAAACATGAAATGTATTCCAAGTCCCTTTCAGGAATCTCCTAAGAGAGACATCTTGAAATAAAATCCCAATCATGTGCATGTTCAAGGTATCTCCTAGGAAATACCTCCAAGGAAAATTCCAATCATTTGCATCATGGTTCTTATCAAATAAAAAAGTGTCATGGTTATATAAAATCTATTTCAAGGATATTTGCAATCAAAACATAAGATATTCCAAGGCACTTCGAGGTATCTCCTAGGAGATACCTTGAAATAAAATTCCAATCATGTGCATGTTCAAGGTATTTCCTAAGAGATATCTAGAAATAAAATTCAAATAGTGTGCATCAAGGTTATTGCCAAATAATTTTTTTTAATGGTTATATAAAATCCTTTGCAAGGACATTTTCAATCAACATGGAATTCATTCCAAGGTCTTTTGAGGTATCTCCTATAAAATTCCAATCATGTGCATGTTCAAGGTATCTCCTAGGAGATACCTCGTGTGCATCAGGGTTCTTGCCAAATAAAAAGTTTTCATGGTTATATCAAATCCTTTGTAAGGACATTGAAATTAACATGGAAGGTATTACAAGGGAATTCAAGGTATCTCCTAGTATAGATACCTTGATATAAAATTATAACCATGTTCATGTTTAAGATATCTCCTAGGAGATAGCTCCAAAGAAAATTTTAATCATTTGCATCATAGTTCTTGTCAAATAAAAAGGTGTCATGGTTATATAAAATCCATTGAAAGGACATTTTTAATCAAAATAAAAGATATTCCAAGGCCCTTTGAGGTATATCCTAGGAGATACCTTGAAATACAATTCTAATCATGTGCATGTTTAAGGAATTTCCTAAGAGATATCTAAAAAGAAAATTCTCATAGTGTGCATCAAGGTTCTTGCCAAATAAAATTTGTAATGGTTATATCAAATCCTTTTCAAGGACCTTTTAAATAAAAATGGAAGGTATTACAAGTCCCTTTGAGGTATCTACTATAAAATTCTAATTGTTTACATGTTCAAGGTATCTCCTAGGAGATACCTCATGTGCGTAGGGTTCTTTCCAAATAAAAAGGTGCCACAATTATATAAAATCCTTTGCAAGGACATTTCAAATCAATATAAAAGGTATTCCAAGGCCATTCAAGGTATCTCATAGGAGATACATTGAAATAAAATTCTAAATCATGTACATGTTCAAGGTATTTCCTAAGAGACATCTCAAAAGAAAATTACAGTAGTGTGCATCAGGGTTCTTGCCAAATAAAAAGTTGTCATGGTTATATCAAATCCTTTGCAAGGACCTTTTCAATAAACATTGAATGTATTCTAAGGCCCTTTGAGGTATCTCCTAGGAGAGATACCTTGAAATAAAATTTAATTATATGCATGTTCAAGGTATCTCCTAAGAGATACCTCAAAATAAAATTCCAATCATGTGCATTAGGGTTCTTGCCAAATAAAAAGGTGTCATGGTTATATAAAATATATTATGGATATTTTTAATTAACATGGAAGGTATTCCAAGTCCATTTGAGGTATCTCCTAGGAGATACCTTTGAAAAAACCTAAGCATGTCCATTGAACCTATTGCAGAAACACAAGCAACATTAGAAGGGGTAAAACCATGATCATCTAAAAATATGTCCATTAATCCAAATGAGAGTCTAGAACAATGTAAAAAAAAAACATTCATGGATATGCTCATGATCGTGTGATGATGGAAAAATTCATCCTCTAGCTTAGTAGGATATTTTATAGTTATTTACGTAGAGGAAGATCTTGTAAGGGACAAAATAAAACCTTTGTCCTCTTCCACAACATAAAAAAATTCCCCTTTCCTATCCTCATGATTACACAAAAAATAACTAAAAGGGATGTGCCACTATCAAGCCAATTGCAATGGTTTCCCAGAGGGAAATGAGAAGAAATAAGAAGGGAGGGAAGGGAAGAAAGAAGTGGTGCCATCTTAGAAAAACCAAAATATCTAGTTATGCTATGGAGTCAATCTGGATGATGAAATATTTTGCCAAAAAAAATTATTTTGGTATTTCCTTATAACATAGGGGAAAGATTCCTTTGGTATGTGCCCACTTGGTATTTGAATTTTACTCTATACTCCTCAAGCTAGGTGGTAATCTTCTAAATCATGGTTTTATTTCATCCAATGAGTTTTTAAGATGGTCACAAGACTTCTCAAGTGACATAAACTATTTTATTTTATCAACCTCAAAAGACTCTTGTGGTGTATTTATGAGGTTTTTTAGAGTGATGCATATCATCTCCTCTAAGTCACTTGCACCATCAAGACTTACCATCTTCCTTATTGCAACATATATCTCTTTCGTTGTAGTCTTAAGGGACTTCTCTTCTCCTTTTAAATTGAATATTCTATCTTTGAGCATCATCAAATGATGCTTGATTTCTATTTGACACTCCTTGGGCTTCTTATGATCATTGAGATCAATGATTATTTCTATGATCAAAGTATTTGTGCCCATCTTGTAGACTTCATCCATTTTATGTTGGATCTCATCCCACATCTTGATATACATCTCATAGAAAATCATTTAAACATCATACTCCCTTTTATTGTCTACTATGTTGTTCAAGCATTTCAATGCTAAATGGATTATTTCTTCTACCCTGATGTTCAGAATTTCTTGCCATTTTTTTTTGTTCTTCCTCTGGACTTCAAATCATCAATTTGACCAAAATCAAATGAGTCTATTGAGAAGAGAGGATGCTCTGGAGAAATATTGGAAATTAGGTTTATTGCCTTGGGCTCACTCAATATCTTTTATAAGTATTGGATCATAGCCTGATTATGTGCCTTCAACTCTTCCATGGTGGATTTGTCTTTATCCATCCTATGATCCACCATGTTCATCAAAACCTATGAGTTATGCTTTAACTCATTCCTTGATGACTCCCTCAGAATATATCTATAAATAGTGTAACTCTCAAAGGGAGCATCTTTCTTGAAAGCATATGGTACAGGAATGGATACCTCCACATTCCTTTCTCTTGTGGTAGTGAATGTGGTCTTAGAATGTGTCTTGGCCTTCTTGGGGGGTTTGGCCTTATATGCCTAAGTGAACTTCACTATGCTGATCTCCCCAAGTTTTCTCATAATTTCCTTCTTTTACTTAACCTATTCCTTGATGCAAATAAGGGGTCTAGTCTAAAATCCCATTGATGTACTAGACATAGATGTAGGCCTCAAGATAGTAAAGGGTGGTGTCATTGAAGTAATTGATTTAGGAAGTACCACAATAATGGGTTGTGGACTTAACATGAACTATTCAATTTCTTCATCACTTTCTAATTTCTCACCACCCTTTTTTGCTCCAGGTTCCACTTCTAGGTTTGGCTCTATCTACTCTAAAACTTCAAAATCTAGACTAAATTGGTGAGACTCCTTGAAAAACATTTCAATGGAGCTTCCTCATCCTATTGACTGACTAGAAGGTTCTACACCCACTTCACCTTCTTTATTTTTCTGAGCCTCAAGTATAGATGAGGCTATGGTGACCTCCTTGTTGCCCTCAAGTAACTTTTCATCAATCATAGCCTTTGGACCTTTATTGTGGGTTGGATCATGGACCTTAATGCAAGGAAGGAAACCTGAAGGTAATTAAATTAAAGCAACATTACCTAAAGCTCTCTCTTTATCACCTTTAATAGATTGGTACAATTCCTTATTTATTTCTATATGGGTGGGGGTACCCATTTACAAGTTTTCTCCCCCACCTTCCTCTATACTCACCTTCTCCTCTAGTTATAAACTTGACACCTTTGGTGGAGGAGGGACAACTTGTGATGCCTTTAGAGATATTCGTAGTCCTTCTTGTGTAATCACCCCTTCAGGATCAGTGGTGACTTAAGTATCCTAATCTGGCTCCACCTTATCCTTTTCATCAGATTTATTCATTTCCTCAACTTCACCTTGATTATCTTGGCCTAGTGCATGGGTGATGATATTATCAACAAATGTATTTGTATTTGACAAGATCATTTCCTTTTCTTGAGGGGCATGAAATTGAGTGGACACCTCAACTCTAACCTTAAAAACATCTTCAAAAGAGAGGGGATTAATTTAGGCCATAAATTCCTCCTTATCACCCTTATTTCTACTCTTAAAGGACCCTCTTCCACAAATAAAAAAACCATTGGGATATTCATTAGGATTTGGGGTCTTTCCCTCAAAGTTATTTGCCCAATTATCACTTGTGGAGGAGTGAATGTTCACTACTTATTTGTCACCTTTGTAAAAGGTCTATCTTCATCTAAGTCTTCTTCATCACTCATATCTCTTAATCTCTGAGCATATGAGGATTGATCCTCTTTCCTCTTCACAGGGAGTTCCTTAGAATGTAGGTCTTTAAACATAACCTCCTTCCTCTTCTTAGGAATCCCAAATAAAGGCTATTGAGCCCTTTTAACTCTTTTTTCTTGGGTTTCTCTACCTCTTCCTCACCTCCTCTCTTCCTTAAATAAATCTTTGGGGGAGGAACAATGAATGGCTATTATGTTGGTGGATTAGGTGGGATAGTAGTTGGATTAACCACTGGGATGGTTGGTATAGTTTAGGCTCCTTCTAATGAGATGGATATTGGGGTGGCACTAGCAAATGTACCTCCCTAGTAGTAATTTTGTCCCAATTTTTAGCCAAATTTGTTAACTTTGAGAAGGATAATCTTGACTTAGAATATGATATGGCTATGGATTCCACATCAATTGGCTTGGTGAAGTCAACATCAATGACCTTTCTCTACCCTTTACCCTTTACCATTAGTGGTGGATCTAAGAGAACACCACTATATTCTAGGAGGAAACCCTTTAAATCCCAAACTTATCTGATTTCCTAGAGGTTAGGGGTGTCATAAGTACTAAGATCAACCCCATGTTCCTTCAAACACCTAAAGGTTCTTCTCATGATTATTGTGGCCCTCCATGGAATGGAATCATTTTTCTTAGTAGTGAACTCCACCTGTGAGATGGCCTAGGCTTTAATATTGGACTGATTATATACTATATATAGTGTCCTCTTATCATCCTCCATGTCCTTAGGGATGGGAGTGATATTGAAAGTGACAACATATTTCACTATCAGTCTCATATAATCTAAATTTTTGACATCTTCCTCAGTAGTGAAAATAGACCAAATGTCTTCAAAATGTGATTGATGTAGAATTACATTGGTCACTGTGTTCACCATCCATCTAATATCATATTTTAGCCTAGATGGCATCTTATAAATCACATATTGGCCCATCTCTTGCTCCAATCCCTTAGCTTTGGTAATAGAAGGACACCAATAATGTCCAATTACAATTGGAAACTTAAAGGGGTTATTTACCTTCTTCACCACTATTATCTCATGTGGGGGAATCATTTGCATGCTTAACTCCATCACTGCTAGTCTATCATCCAATTATATCAAAAGTTTGTATGGAGACCATGAGTATCCACTTACCCTAATATAATTAAATGATCTAAATTGAATATATGAGGTGCCATATTTATCAATTATGTCTCTAGCCCCCTTGGACATCTTGTTGAGGCTTCTTAGAGGATACAAGACACTCATAATAATATTAAATAAATAATTGTAAAATATATAGAAATTATTCTTAAAGCCATCTAGAAGTATTTTGGGATAAACCTTATATATTCTCATCCCACTAGGATTCTTGATGAGCCACTGGAATGTCCTATTATGCACCAAACTATACATTAGGAAGGAGGACATGTAAAATGTACTTGTGAATTCCTCATTTGAGTAGATTACAACCTATAGTTGCATCATATGCATGTGTAGATTATCACTTAGAATGGTAGCCCACTCTAGTTTCTTCTATTATTCCAACACACATATTAAGATTATGGACATTCAAGGTTCAAATTTATCTACAGTGGGCATCCCATAAACTCTTACCACCATGGTAATCACATATTAGGGAAATTCTTTGAATTTCACCAGTTTTAGACTCTTAGACATTCTAAATACCTTTTTCCTTTTCTTGAATATCCAGTAGGAGTTGACAATGTTCCATATTGTTATGTCATTCTTATCTACATACTCTTGGAATTCCTCTATAGAGATTGTGATACTTTCAAGATGGGGAGGAATCTCAAGCATGGTGCTAAGGGCCAAAGGAGTAAAAGAGAAGAAAATTGATTGGCTTCCATCAATGATAGTATTGGTGTCTATTTGGTATCCTTATACACATACAATAACTAACTCTGGGTATGGTAAAGCTAAGGGGAATACTACCATAGGGGAGATATAACTCATGCTAAGGTTGGCGACTAATGGGAGAGGGTTTGGCTAATATAATACATTCAATATGGATACAAATTCTAACCCTTAAACATTTGTATCTTTGATTTCATCCAGAACAAAAATAATGTTTCTCTTGACAAATGCTGAAGTTGTCACCACTTTTCCCTAACTCCTTTAGTGTAATACCTTGAACTCAAATAAATTATTCACTATGATCACCATTGAAACACCTTCAAACATCCTCAAAGAACACAATCCAAGGAAATAGAAAAGTATTTACTGATAATCTAAAAGGTTGTATGTAATTGAAACTGAAGACCTTTGAAGAATTCATCATAATCACTCTTTAATACTGCGCATATCTAGAGCATGCAAATGGATCAAAGATGAAAGTAGAAGATCTGAATGTAAAATGTAAACATAAATGAAGGTAATTTCCTTAGTTATAATCCTTTTCATTTTGAAATTAGGGTTTCCATTAATGCTTTAAAGCTTAATGATGTATTACTAAATACCCTCTTTATGTCATTTGAGCTTCTTTTTGAAAAAGGAGAGAGAATGTACAAATGTTTCTTTTATGTTTAGAAATCCTCCTTTCAACACATGAATTTATATAAGAATTTTTTGCATTCTAATACTTTTTGGGCTTTTGAGGACCTTTTGCACCTTGCCCACCCAAAGGTAAGTGAGATAATTTTCAAAAAGGGCTGATAGCTTAAAAATACCCAAAGATCTACCATGTGTCATCACTTCTATTTTCAAATCTATACATTTGGGCCATTGATTACTCTTGACACCTTGCCCACCAAAAGATAAGTAGGGAAATGTCCAAAAAGGGCTTGAAACTAATAAAACTTGGAAGACCCACCATGTGTCCAACTTAGATGCTAGCTTAGACTCTCAACCAACTTTCCACTTTTTAACCATACTTATTGATATAGGGAAGGGTGAAATATTATTTCAATCCTTGAAAATAGTCCTAGGAGTCCCTTGAGATAACCACATGTCTTTCATTCAGCTCATCAAGCAATTCCTAACCTCAGCCACTAAAACACATTGAAGGTGCAACATGATAATTTCACTTGGGGCACCAAAAAATTTGTTCTTCGAGCATAAGGAAACACATCAATGTATGTAAGGAGACCTAGATATATGTTTATCTTCTCATAGTGAATCTTCATATTCTATACTACTTCATCCAAGGCATCAAATAGTGCCTTGCGTGTAAAGGAAAATTATACTCCTTCCGTGAAAGAGAAATCCACTCTTGTCCCCATTTGAAATGTATATCTTAAGAAATATATACATTGAAGGGGAAATACACTCTTGTTTATGTTTGAAAGGTATCTCATAAGAGATATCTTGTACGTATTACAAAGGCCTTCAAAATATCACCCAGTAGTGCCTTTCATGTAAAAGAAAATTTCATTTGTTCCTTGAAGGAGAAATCCACTCTTATACCTATTTGAAAGGTATTTCCTAGGAGATACCTTGAAAGGGGAAATCCACTCTTATGAATGTTTAAGAGGTGTCTTATAGGAGATAACTTGAATGTATTGCAAGGGGATTCCAAATATAACCCAATAGTGTCTTTTCCATGTAAAGGAAAATTTCACTTAGAGAAATCCAATCTTAACCTTGTTTGAAATGTATCTCCTAGGAGGTTTAGCTTGTTAAATTGCTCAAACTCTAGGAGGTTAAATAACTGGCAAGTGATGCAAACCTCATTTGACAGTAAGTGGATAAGAGATGGTATGATAGGAAATCATTAGATCTAGGATTTAAACCTAGAGATTTAACTCTCAAATATTAAATATATCTCTTAGGAGATAACTTGAAGGGGAATCCACTGTTGTTCACACAAGTCATTCAGAACATTTGTTTTCACAAAAAAATTTATGCAAAAAATTTGAACAAAAAAGTTTGATGACCCAAAGTCTTGAATAATAATTCCAAAAACCTAGCTCAACCTTGTGAATTATATAAGGTGGCTTTTACATACACATACAAAACTACACCAATCAAATCACTAGTACACATTTATAAATATGAATCAACTTGAACTCAACTATCTTAATCAACACATTCACCAATCTCGAACTCAACTATCTTAATCAACACATTCACCAATGTTAAATCCCTATATGTGCTAATCTTGGGGTCTAAATAAGTGATTTTATTATTTAAAACAAGAGGAATTTTCTTGATGACATCATCTTGATTATTGAATCAGAAAAAGGACACACCTCGTATTGTCATGATGGTTTTTTTAATGATGACACAAATTTGGATCAAGAGCTTAGATATTAACACATGTAAGGTAATTATTCCTAAGGCCTTACACGTTTGGGCCTATTTGATCTTGCATCAAATTATTTTATTTGGATCCTAGTCCCATAACCTATCCATTTCTATTTATAAAAATTTAAACAACGAAGCTTGTAGAAGATGTCTATAAATTCACAATATGGGTGGGGAACATGATCAGTTCAAACCAGTTTCATGCTCTAATGTCAAGGATAGTGAATATGTTTGGAATAAAAAGGTCAAAGGTAGATCAGATCCCTTCATGGAATGGATTATTGGGCATGACACAGGACTTTCTAGGGACTTTGCTCATGGTTGGAAAGATCATGAAGTTTGTATGCATGGCTTGAGAATCTTGATCACTGAGGAGCTCATCGAAGAGACTATCGAGATGCATTATTTTGGCATCAAATCATTTAAGGATAAAAAAATAAAGGAGGAGCTTCTCAGCATTTTCTTTAAGAAGGAAAATAAAAAAATTAATATTTCATCTCAAAAAGGTTTCATTTGGTCAGAACTACTAAGGAAATGGCCTAAAGTCTACCTCTAGATAATGAGGTATATTACCTTAGAAGGAAAACATACTATGATTTTTTCCCATCACTTCTTATTACTGAATAATTTCAAATGCCACACCATTAGCATTCTATGTTTTCTTCTATAATCCTTGGAAGCTTTAGTACTAAACTTCAAGAAGAACCCCTCATTAGACTTAATTCACCAAGGTCTAATTTTGATACTAATTAAGAGAGGGGAATCACAGTGGTCCAAAATCATCACTAAGGTGATTGATATCCCTAGTGAGAAGGAAGAAACTGAAGGGGGAAGAATTTCCCATAGAATCAGCTTTTGATAATGAATTAGAGGAACAAAATGTTAGGTATTTCATCAAACTGATGCAAGAGGAGCCTAGACTAGACATGGAAAGTCTTACCTATGTCCCTTTATTAGCTACCAAAGGTAGAGGGGTTCCCAATTTTAATGCCAATGTAGATACCATGAATCACCTTCAAAAATTGCACATAAAGATTTCCATCTAGAAACTTTTGTGTAATGAAATCATGGATGAGTTCAAAAACTTACAAGGGCTCCTGGGTCATGTATCAATGGTCTCTAAATTGGGCAAGGATCATCTAGAATTCATTCCACAGGGCAACAAATCAACTTAGAATGGCAAAAAAGAGGATGTCAATAGGGATCTCGAGGAGGAAAAAGTGGAGATCTAGTATACTAGCCTCAAATGCAAATGACATGAAGAAGATAAGGATCAATTCATGGGAAGTCATACCAGAGGAAGGAACAACAAAGGTGATAGTACTATGACCAATAATTTGGTCTTTTCTTATGATTTAAAATAGTTGGGCTTGCTTTGTCTCTTTTTATTTGGTCATAGGTTTTCTGGATAATAATTTGTGTAAGTTTGGCAACATGGGGCTTTATATATTGGGTTAATCTTTATCTCCTTTTTTGTCTTTTGGCTTTGTCATGACTATCTTTCAGATTTTTTCTGTAAAGGGAATGGGCCCCTTCAACTTGGGTTTTTAACCAATCGAATTAAAAAAATAATATACAAAAAAAAAACAATATACATTGAAGGGCATTTTAATACCTTCATGGCTACCTTGAAGGCATCTCCTAAGATATACCTTTATGAATAGAGGAACCATTGAAGGTATTACAAGGCCTAGTTATCTTGAAATAATTTCAATTTTGTGCATTTTCAAGGTATCTACTAGGACACCCATTGAAAGTACTAAAAATGCATGTTTGAAAGTCTCTCCTATGAGATAACTAATACCTTACAAACATGCATTATGGTACACTCAAAGGTACTGCAAATCCCTTCAAGGTATCTCCTCAAAGATACCTTGGAATAAAAATCTAATTATGTGCATGTTGAAGGAATGTTAACAGATTTTCATGGAAATTATCTAGAACATGGAAATTATAGGTATAGCTTGTGCAACAAGAAGTGAAAAAGAATCATAATAGCATGAGTTAATTTTAATGATCTTAAATTTTATACATGGAAACAAATATAAAGACAAACTAACATGGTGTTAATAATTCTAGATCATAAAGAACATAATACAAGATAGAACAAGCTAAAACAAAATAGAGTAAACACTACACACCATGCATAGGTAAAAGAATCTTAGGAAAAAAACATAAAAAAAATATTACATTACATCATAACACTTTATATATCTTTTTACATGGCTCTGTCTCTTCACATTACAACTTTATGGCATACCAAAAGATAACAAACATGGCATTTGTATATCTATCACTTACCTAATAATGACAAAGACATCCAAAAGACCATATAGATGATAAAATGATACCCTATGCAGATGTCCCTGCTCCATGTCTAGAACTTTCATAGACTTAAACTATTGTTTCATCTCGAGATAAAATCTAAACTTTGATCTTGGCTAAATCTGGAAAGGATTAGCCTTTCATAAAAGTGGGAGTAATCACTCCAAGTTTTTTGTTTTTCCATACTTTCCTACCACCCTTTATAATTCCTAAACTGCAAAACTTGAATTGCATATTTAATTATTGTGTAGGTTATGGCTACCCAGACTATGCCTTTATATCCATCTTTCTCTTCTACAAAATTACTTGAAAATCCTAAAGTGGAATGAACTTAGGTTCATCTATGGTATGCACAATAGATGGTTCAACCTATGAGAGTTTATGCTTGAGAATTTTCTAATTATCAAGTACTTATCTCACTATGGTAATCAAAACATGCAATGGAATCTGAATGACCATCAAATTATGCACATCTACTTTTTTTAAGATGATAAGGAAGTCTCTAGCATTTGATAGATTAAGCTGGATATCTGACACAATATCATCCAAATTTTTTATAGTCCTTTGGGCTTGATTTTTTTCAAATGTGTTATGCATTGTCTCATTCTGCCAGACCTAGAGCTTTTTGATCATAGTATCCCTGGCTTCTAAAAACTATTAAAATGCACTATTTAATGTTTCTATAATAGCAATTTGATCATTCACTACAACTTTAGATTTATCCACCATTATAAACTTTGGTTTAGTAAAATCCAAGGATTTTTCAAGATGCTACCTCCAATCAAGCATTCTTTACATAATATTCTTAGCCTAATGTGCAACTGTATCCAAGACTTGTATATATTCATTTAGAAGTTCACAAATGCCTTCCATCTCAATGTGGATAGCCTATCCTTGGGTATGTAGTTTAAGTGTGCTCACCCAATCCTTTCTTAGTTGAGTCAGTAATGCAGTGAGTTGTTTATCCTCATACATTACTTGATCACCAAGGACTTATGTGACCAGAGTAGGACAAGAGGTATTGATGAACCACCTAGCCTCAATAATTTGATTTTATGCTTCCACTTTCTCCTCACATATCCAAAAAACCATATGTTCCAAATCAAAATCCTTTCACGTAATGGATTTTTGGATCGCATCTACTCTTTAAAATTTCCTTGGATAATGGTAGCTAAAAAACATCCAAAGATATACTCATGGAAGTGGAAACAAGCATGATGGATCTCATTTAGACAATGGTATCTGGGGATCCCTCCATTACATGTACATCATATGTTTTCATATTATATTGTGAGTGTTCTAAATATTTGGATTTGATAATCATGACACCTCTGTGCATGAAAAAATTTCTCGACTCAGCTGGAGGGACAAGTGTATCCTTGTGTCTCATCATGCCCCTAGACTTCACTTGATGGTCATTAGTTATTATGGTTAGATCTTTGAAAGATACCAAATGTTTGAGTATGGTGCTTGAAGGAATCTCTAAATGATGACTACATTTTTTGTGCATTAGTGGTTGTATCAAGTTCCCTTCCTCTGGTAGATCTACAAACTGTGCAGATGATGAACCATATTTTAGATCTTTTTCAAAAATTTCTACCATAAGTTCATGCTAAGATTCTTTTTAACCTATAGTATCCAAAATAATAGTGGGATGGGGTTGCATAATATCAACCAAATTATCACTGCTTACCTTATTTTGCACTTGGCAAGTGCACATTGCTTTCCAAAAAAAAAACTTCTCCTCCTCCTTATCGTAGACCTTCTGACTGATGTCTTCTATCATACATTGAAGAAATTCATATTCATCAATCTAGAACATTGAAAGATCATACTCCCAAGATATCCTTGACACATACATTATTCAACTAAGACTTGATTTTCCTTGATCTCTTTCTGGTTGATGGTGGTGAGGCTCTCTGTGTAAGTCCCTTCTATTTGTATTTTTATTGTTATGGAGGAGTTGTGGACTATTGGGGTGAGCCTTGTAGTTGTACATCTAGATATTATTGTTCTTGATCTTATTAGTCTTGTTGGGAGGCTAGGGATCTCTGCCTCCATAGTTTAATTTGTGCTTCAACCATTATGATGAAAAAGGGCATTAGAATTGTAGTTGGCATGGCCAACTCATGCACCTTAACTTGAATACCATTATACAAGTTGGTTATTGAAGCATGTTACCCCAAATATTACATGACATCTTATGGAATCCAAGGGTGTGACCTAATTAAAACTAGATCTTCAAGCCACCATGTGTTAAACCACCCCAATTGCTCATAATATTACCCTATCTTAGTATAAGTGATTCTTGTAAGGGTAGTAGTAGACCAAATGTATATAGTAAAATTAACTTGGCCCAGCAAGGACTTCCATTGGGTAAAACATAACAATAAAACCATAAACTGATATTATAAATTTTTTGAGCTACCTAAAAGTACCTTCTCAATATTAGTGATAAGCTCAGATGTGAGAAATTCAGGCCATTTGAAGTTCTCATTCTATTGTATCATGTAATACATAATGTCAATTACCCTTTTATTACCTACTTGGCCTACTTTGTTGTCTGCCAAAACATCTTTATAATACACTCTACTTGAATTCACATTACAACATCCTCAATGGAGTCAATTGGGGTTCTTATACCTACCCTAGTGGGAAACTTGTCTTGAACATATGGATTAATTGGAGGTGTGATGGACTTGTATCACAATAATGATTTTACATGATTCAAAAGGCTTATGGCTCTTGCTATGGTTTGTGCATTGATCCAAATGGTGATATCTATAGATAAATGAATATCCCCTTGGTTATATTTACTTAATAAGGTATGCATGACCTCATCTAGTTTCCAAAATGTAAGTAACTTGATTAGCCTCTCTACATCAAAACCCTGAAGTAGATGCTAAAGTGTAAGAGATCCTACTTGTGCATCCAGTTGTGTTGATAGGGTGAAGAGAGTAACTTTGGATGTTTCCAAAAATTTGAAGGGATATGGGTCATTAAATTTGGTTTGTTGAAGACCTAGCCCAATCCCCATTTTTACCTTATCTACATCTGTGAGTGGGATCAATAAATTTCTCCTATCCATGACCAAACCTATAATCTATGTTGTTTGATTGATTTGTTCTACTGAAATCTATGTATCAATTTTTTTGCATGGGAGTATATCGAGAGAAGATAGTAGAATATTCTTCTTTTCTAAAATCTATAATGTTTTTACATTGTTCCTCCACTTCATTTTATGGATTTTGACATCTAATTTGCTATTTCCAACCTCTTTTAATGCACTAACTACCTATGTAGAGTGTTCTTCCTCATCTTTAATATTTTGGCTTTGATGGTGACCTTTTTTGTCTTACAAATATTGAAAGTACCCCATAGTCTATCACGTTCCAACTTGATCTACCTCGAACAAGATTCAATATTTTAAAATACCATGTCATTCATGGTATTTCATGACCATTAACAGTCCTTCTACCATACCTATCTTATCACCACCACTTTCCTAGAATTAATTTGAGATCGATGTACTTTTTTTATTAGATTACTCCTTAATCTCCTTTCTTCGATAAAGTATAAATAATGATATTTTACATTTCAGACTAACTTATTAATGCGTTTAATAATTTGTATTATACACACCCATAAGAGCCTCTTGGAATCTACAATCCCATAATAATAGATGTAGCCATAGATGGAACAATAATCCTCAACCAAAGACCAAGAAATCTAGAAGTTGAAGAATGACCTCATTATCCACTCCCAGACTGTAGGTATCCTATTGGGAGAGAATAAAGAACACATCCACAAATTTGAATCCAATGCTTGGGTTCATCATGGACTCACAGTGACTAAGTACATAGGTGAGTGTAACTACAAACTTAAAGTCTCAATCCATTCCATTGATAACACGTGTCATCATGGTACTTCTCAGGAAAGAAGGGAGTTCTTTAAAGAAAAGGCACGTCATTGGCCCAAGAAAGTGGGCCCCATTTTTAACAATAATTTTAGAGGTAGTTAATAGGGATACATACATCACCACAATACTTCTTACATATCCCTAATATTTTGTGCATGAAGTTTCATCTATCAGTCTCCAAGTAAATAGGATGGAGATACATGGTATAATCATAGAGAATCACTTGATGAACTTGAAATATTTTTTGAGTGTTAAAATGTTATGGGTTCAGACGTACATGCCACATATCCTTGATTATTTAAAAATGATGTCTTAATCTTAATGTCACAGGTACCCTTGAAGGTATTACAAGACCCTTTAATTTATCACCTAGTACTACCTTCAAACCTTGAAGGGTACCCATATGCATATTTAAAAGGTATCTCCTAAGAGATACCTTCAAAATTTTGGGTCCACAATAGAGGTTGAAATCAAATACAAGATCCAAAAATATAAGAAGCTAATAATTTTCCATAATTTCACTCAAAACCCCCAATGCTCATTATCATTTTATATTGTAATAAAATACATGGTTGAATATTAACTTAATTATCTATTTTTCTCTACACGACTATTCCGCTCTGATGTATGTTTGAAATGTATCTCCTAGGAGATACCTTCAAAGTAGGATGAAGCAAGAATTGAATTATGAAATATATGATATTAAAATCTATTATTGTTTTGTATTGACATAAACTGTGTCATTAAAAAAAATGTTATACATTACCTTTTTAACATTTTTAGGTTTTAACATATCTCCATGCTTATGTTTTGGTATAAATATATATTTATCTCCTACATACAGGTATAAATTGGATTGATTTTATAAATAACCTGATTAACAACTCTTCTCATGTCTTTTACAAATGTGTAAGGTAAAAAATCATATGTTAATGTCTTTCCAATGAGAAGACTATGTTTATCTCATAAATAATGGTAAGGTCATTGGTGAAGGAAGAATACACAAAGTGGAAAGTCTAGATGTTGAATCTCTAGAACCCATAAATATCAATTCCACATACCATAATAATGAAATACCTATTGGATGTGTAAGTGTTAATGTGACTAAATCTTTTGATCTGACTCTACCACTTCCATTTTCTATAGCTTTTATGGATAATTTGGGGGATGTAGTTGATATTTTTACTATTTGGAGCACAAAAAATGATGTAATATGCCACAAAAAAGTTTTCTATAGATAATGACATGGAACAAAGTCAAAATAATTTGAGTCTATTTCTACATATACAACCATTACAACAATAAAACCCTTTCTTGGATTTATTTATTTGATATATTGATGATCCTACTACATTTCAAAGCTTAAGAAGAAATTTTCTTTGGAAAAGGGTACATTTGTTGCACAAATGTATAGCTTTTGCAAAAAAAGAAAAAAATGCTTTTGGTTATGTTGAATTTACATAACTAGGGGAGATTTTTGGTTGAATTCCTATCCCAATGTTACAAAATGAATTGGTAATTTACATAAGGCATGTTATACAACATTATGAGACTTAAAATATAGAGTTAATTGAAACATATATCGTTAGATGGCCTTCTAACAAAATAGTGGACACTAAGACTTATAGATCAATCACTTTACCATACATGACACTAAAGGAGAAAGAAATTGGAAATGTTTGGGACATAGTGGATAATGAAGTCACTCCTTCCCTGACATTCCTAGCACAAAGGCATCCAAAAAAATTATCTCTCTCTTACAAATAGTTTGGCCAAAAAAGAAGTCAGCCAAACAATTCACTCAACCAAGTGGAATTTGATGAAACCATAGATAGTGAGATTACAAAAATGTATGCAGATAAATGTTGCACCAAAAAATGTTTTCAATCAAGATTGTCATTTGAGATTATAAAATATGTAAATATGAAGTTGCTTGATTCCACCACAATATATAGGAGGCAACATGTCTTGGATACCCTTTCTATCAATTTATCTAAGAAAAATAAAAATAAAACTAGCATTGATTTTCAAGGTATAAAGATCTATTTGGAAGTTTGGATTAAAATATATGGATTGAAGAGAAGTAAATTTTTTGACATTCAAAATTATCACAAAAATGGGGAATGAAATGAATTTCATGTAGGGAAATTTTGACAAAAGCCACAAAAGAAGACAATGGCAGTTAAAGATTTGTTAGACCAATTGGTGGATGATTTTACAAATATTTCTCCATGACTAACATGCTAGGTAGATATAGATGACTCGTGAGAAAATGTTTGACATCTTCCAACATCTTTCACTCAAGAATTTATGAGGTGCCACTTTAATGCACAACTAGTAGATATGGAATAGATCTAATATCCCAACCAAAAATCAATAACATGTGAAGAACTAATTTTCATGATGTGACCATTACCACATCTGATGACTTCACTAGGTGTAAAAAATGCATTTTGTTCACTCAACATAGATGCTCTAGGTCCCTCTCTAGAGATCAGGAAGAGTGTATCGATCAAGAATTTGTTATTCACTCAAATTAAATACTTTATATAAGCCAAATGTATTACACACATAAACAAATGGTTATATAAATACCCTAAAGAATGCTTCAATGTTATTCATGACAAGGTGGAACATCAAAAAACATTTGTGTTGAGGATAGTAATAAAAATCAAAGTAGTTACCGATAGAATATTAGAATTGTCAATGGAATGTATAATAACACATGGTCATGGTGTAAGTAAATATGGGAATTTTTTTTACCATACATTCTTAGAGGGTATAACTTTATTATCACCTCATTGAACAAGTACTTCAGGGATATGGAAATAATAGTGCCATATACTTATGGATATTTACTATACAAACCTAGATCTTCAAAATATCCATTGTATGGTACACTTTTGTCTAACAATTTCTACCATAAATGTAAAAAATATAGAGAAGAAGCATTATCAATTGGTGCCTTCAAGAAATTTCCTTTTAGGCTATACCTTTAACTAGATAACTATTGTGGGGATAATAACAATAGGTACTTCCATCCATAATTATATTTAAAAAATGTTGAACCTTATATGAAACTAATGTTACATTTAAAAATTCACAAAATCATGTCTTTATGTATAGGTATGTGTTGCAATATTTATCTCTCCTTGTCTACAAAGGTGTTTTCCTCAAAGTTGAGGTCAAATTTTTTCCTGTAGGACATACCCATGAGGACATCGATGACACATTTGGAAACATGTCTGAATGTATAAAGAGGAAAGATGTATGGAGTGTGGTAGAGATGATGGACACTTATAGGACGTGTGAAAATACAAGAAACTTCATGCCATATTTGATTGAAGAGGTAGTGGATTTCAAAGAGTATGTTAATAATTACCAGCTGAAGGGAAGAAATGAAATAGTAGGCTTGACAAAAGTTCAATAATTTCTTCTACACATGGAGCAAGGTCAACCCATTATGCATTGTAAAAACTCTATAAGAGATATAAATTGGTCCATCTTGATTACATTATGGGGAACAAAATAAAATGGTGAGCCAAATGTTTGAGAAGGTAATCTGACAAAAATATATTTCAAAGACTTGAAAAATAGAGAAATGTCTCAAGATTTCATTATTGCTAAAGACTCAAATAGAAGTAGAAAAAAGAGTGAAAAAAAAATAAATATAACTAGAATAAAGTATGTAAAACAATTCAATGAATTTAGTTTGATTGGAAATAGTAAATGGAAGGATCTAGCATATTACTTCCAAAACATCCATGACATAATGAAAGAAGACATGTTCCCTTCTAAAGTTGAGTGCATAGGCAAGTTTTGGCTTATAACTCATCACAACATACCCCTATATAGAGATCTACATAAAATGGTTTATGATAGCACCCTTGATTTTAGAGTGGCATCTACAGATACATATGTTGGTCCAAGAAGGAAAAGAACAAGAATTACATTTGATCTAACTCAAGATGTGCAAATTAGAGATATGTTATTTGTCAAACTTGCTGATTCTATAGGAGTGAACTACACAATATGGGTTGCAAGAGCTAAAATAAATATTGAGATTCTACAAACAAATGTGGATATATAAAAAAGGGTTAATGTAGCCTGGTTTATCCCAGTTTATGCAAGGAAAAAAGATACATAAGAAGAAAAAAATTATTCAAGTTTCTTGGATACGAAATGGAATCCAAACCCAAATAACACCTTTTTACCATCCATACTCATAGATAGTATCATCTAAGCTTGGAAAACAAATAACAATTGGAGAGGTCATACACTTGTTCTTGATGATTTTTTGAAAGAAATTGTATCAAACTATTTGAATGCATCATCCCACTAGGCACTAACAAAAATAGTGATAAAGGATTGGGAAATTTGAAATGGTGTTTCCTTGATTTTGAAATGACAAATATGAATGTTTTTTTTCAAAATTTAGTCCATTTTTTGAGAGTGTATAATTTATTATTATTTTATTTATTTCTAATGGCACTTTGCATTTTGGATCTTAGAAAATACACTTCAGTATTTGAGTTTTATATTTTCTACTATGAAAATTCAGTATTTCAGTAATTGTGCATCTATTTAATAGAATTGAATTGTTGAAACGTCCACTTCACATTTTTGCATCCTTCAAAATGGTCTTCAAAAAAAGGTCTTCATAATTTTCACATCCAAGAATTTAGTACATTGTGGATTTTGTGTTTTATAAAATACAATTCAACATTTTTCATGTATATGAAAAGGTCTTCAAGGTTTATGCCTCAAAATGTCCCACTTGTGCATTAACAATTTTTCTTCAGTATTTACGTATCAACAAATTTTATTTTACTTTTCATGTGACACCCAAGATTGTGCCATATAGTACAATCTTGATGACTTAGCTATACATAAGGACGACCAATCCAAACAAAAGTCCCAAATAATGTGATCACCTGAGATTACAACATGCATCAACATCTTGGTAACTTGACATAAATATGAGATAAACTTTGATGGTTTTATGGATGTCACTCAAATCAAATTAAATAGATAGTTTATGATCTAATCAATCGATGACACATGGCATCCTAATCATCCCACGTGTTCTAAATCACATATTGACCAAGTGCATGATTGATGTATGAATTATTTTTTCTTAAGAAATATACTGCTAAGGCTTATAATATCTGTAAGTACATGGTCTATGAACTAGTTTGAATAGTCGCATAATTTAGACTTATTGCAAATATATAATATAGATGTGATTTATTTGTTATAAGTCCAAGCAATTCTTAATGAAGTCCAATTTATTTATAATAGTTTTCAACTACTAATAAATAAATTATTTATTTTCATTTTAAATAATTTGGACTTATCACAAATACATTAAATAGATATAAGTTATTTATAATAAGTCCAACTTATTCTCACTATAGTCCAATTTAATCTAGACATAGTCCAATTTATTTATGATAGTTTTCAAAAATTTGGACTGTTGTAAGTCCAAATTATATGAAATAGTCCTTTTAAACCTTAAATTAATACAATTTTTTATTAATGTTAAAGGTGGGGATTTTTTTAACTAGGGACCCCAATCCTTAGAAGAAGAACATATACAAAAGAGAATGAGAGGATTAACTAAGTCCCCAAGATAAACAAGATAAAACCGTCACATGAATAACTAAAAAACTACCAAAATATACCTTGGAATTAGCTTAAGCAACACCAAAGACAAAAATCATCCATAAAAGAACTAAAATCCTTCTACATGTCTAAGATTCATGTGACATCCTCCCTGTAGCTTTTCATTCATTTTAGGTTTATGTCAATTTGAAGAAGCAAAAGTTCCTTATCTATGTCTTTAGGATATTCACTACATTGAATATGCTTACCCTTGCCTTTGAGGAACTCCTCATGTCAAACAATTCTCCCATGTGAGATCTTAAACTCTCCATATTTTGAATAGCTTCATGCATGGAAACCTTACTTCAATTAACTAGATAATTGATGTTGTTTTTAATTTTGTCATTTTCACATTCTAAAGTACCAACCTTATCTCTGGGCCTTTGAATTTAAATAATATAGTCATTATCAACATCTTTCTGTGTAACTATATCATTTTCCTATAGGAGAATTTTCACTTTTCCTTTGAGATTAAATAGTTCCCTTATAAACCACCTCATTATTGATTTCTACAAATTCAATTCTTCTTCAATTTTGTCCACATTTTGCTTACCTTTTAGAGATTCAACCATGGCATTGAAATTTTCATTAGAATTATGGGTTTGGGTTCTCAATTCTTCTAAATCTTTATCCTTAGACAAATCTTTTGATTTCCTCTTTCCTTTATCAATTTTTTTAGTTGAATTCTTATTTTTATCCCTTTTAGACATGTTCTAGGTATTGGTCTCCTCCATATCTCTAGCCAAATCTTTAATCATGATAGATTGCCTAGTTGAAAATCCAATTTTTCTTATGTTTGCTACTTTACGACAATTTACTAAAGGGTATTTTAACAACACTTATTAGCCATTTATTAATGCCTATCCCTTGTGATTTGGGTATGTTCCTAGCAGTACTTTGTTCTTTATCTTTAGTAAGATTACTACTTGGATAATTAATCCAAATCTTCTACACTTTCCTAACTTCCTATTTATCTTTGTGGGGTTTGGCAAGTTTAGGGGTGATTTGATTAATCTCCTCTAGCACCTTGGATTTGATTATTTTAGGGATCCCCATGAATAACATATTGGTCTATATTTAGCTCTTTGAATTGAAACAAAGGTTTTTTAGATTCCCCAAACATGAAATAAAAATTTGCCTTAAGTGCTTCGTGTCAACCCACTCAAAGTCATTATTTATTTTCTTCCAATCTTGAAAAGTCTTTAATTTGCATTGTCTTCTCCCTAAAGAATCTAGAAACTTCTCTCTAATAACTTTTAAAAATACAAATGGAGTAACATTAATTAAGTTCATATTAATACAAAGAAACTTAACAATAAAGATCCAACAAACTTTATTTTTAAAAGTGGATAAGACCCTCACATTTTCAACCATTTTGAGCATTATAAATAGGAACTTCCTCATCTATCCTTTGGAATATATCCTGAGGTAAATATTCTCTCATAGCCCAGGTAATAAAATCAGTAGAACTAACTCCCTTATTGGTGAACTGATCAACAACTTTGTTGCCTTCATGGTAACTGTGTTGAATGGACACCTCTTTTCAAGATTATAAAATGGATATAGACTCATCCACCACTTTTTTAATACTTTAACTCACTATATTTTTCTTACAAAGGTAATTTATTATATTTAATGAGTCTCCCTCAATGATGAGATGGTGAATACGCAATTGTTTAGCTAATTTTAAACCCCAAAGTGTAGTAAGAGATTCTACCCAGTGGTTAGTTTTGATCCCCATATCACTAGCATAAGCAATAAAAAACCTTCTTTGGTGGTATCTCAGAATACCTCCTCCTCCTAAGGGCCCTAGATTCCCCTTGGAGGTCACATAAAAATTTAGATTTAGCCACCCAATAGGAGGAGGTTTCCATTTAGTCCTATTTCTTGTTTCATCTCTTTGATTAATCTCACTAATGCATATATAATCAATTTTCTAATTTAAATCTAGTTATTTTTCAAACATTTGCAAAATTTTACCTTTTTTTCTAGTCATAGCTTAAATTTTTTTCACAATAGACAAAAAAATCTTATTATCTAATGTCATACTTGTGCGCTTTATATTCCTAAATTTTTTGTGATTTCTTTCATCCAATATTCCATAAATAACATGAGGAAAAGTGAGATTATAGATTTTATTTAAGAGATCATTTTCAAATGAACACTCCCAAGACTAATACAAGTCAAACATAGAATTGATGTATACCCAATGGAAATTAAATTTGTTAAGGAAGAAGCTCCATACCTCATAGGTAAACATATAATCAACCAACAAATGGAAAACTATTTCATTATCATTTTTTCACAAAGGGAATTTGTTGATTAATATGAAACCTCTTTTCCATAAGTTATCCATAGATAACACTTTATTTGAAGAACCACCCATAAAAAAAAAATTAACTTTGTGTATGAGGAAATTTTCCCATAATCTATCCCAATTCACATCATTTATAGAAGATTAACCACCAAACTATAACCATATTTAACTTGATATTATCCATCAATAGATTATTTTCATACCAACTGATCCTCATTAATGGTTTCCATTAAATTATGTGTTCTTTTCAAATTATTTAGATTGGTCAAAATAAAATTGTCTTCTTGATCTAAATTATCAATACTCAACCTTTTCTAGATTCTTGTACCTTCTGTAATTTATCAATAATCTTGAACCATACTGGCATATTTATGTTGAATGTGGGATTGAATTTATTGCCATGGTTCTAAAGTGATTAGAGGCTGGTATAAAATCCATGAGTCTTTCCAAAAATTAACATGAATACCATTTCCCAATTGCCATTTAAAACATGAAGATATAATATGTTTGTTAGTATTTAGAAACTTTCAAAAGTGAGATCCCTAAACAAATTATTCATCTTCCAAAATATAAATAGGATTTTTGCCATCCAGGTATTTTAATCTTAAAATATTAGCCCAAGTACTATTACTTTTGATAAATCTCCAAACAAATATAGTTAGAAGATCTTTATTCATCCAATTCAGTCTTTAAATACCTAAACATGTTTTTCTTTAAGCCATGCAAAAGTTTTACTGAGCCACTAAAGATATTTTATTTCTCTCTTCCACACCTATCCATAAAAAAATTATTTTAATTTTATTAAGCTTGTATTCTATGATATTAAGCACATTAAAAAGAGAAAGATAGACCGGAAGACTCTGAAAAACACTTTTGATAAGCAAAAGTTTTCTTGCCTGAGAAAGAAGCTTCCCTTTCCAACCAACCAAATTTATTTGAAATATTTTCACCAGAGGATTCCAAACTATAAGAGGGATATTGATGCCAAAAAGAGGCATGCCCAGATAAGAGGAAGGAACTTTTTTGATTTGGCAACCCAAGATCTAAGCTATTCTAGTTTGCCTTCCTAAAGGTGTATTAAAAAATAAAATAGAATTTTTTTCAAAATTTACTTTTTGATTAGAAGCTTTTTCACACATAAGTAGAATTTACTTTAAAATTTTAGATTCCTTAATGGATGACTTTACCAGAAAGATGGTATTATCAAAAAATTATTGATGGCATATCGGGTCCACATTCCTAGCCAACTTAAAACCTTTTAACTCTTCAATTGTCACAACATTTGAAATAAATCTACTCAAATATTCATCCATAATGATGAAAAGGAAAGGGGATAAAGGGATCCCCTTGTCTCACTCCTTTACCACTTTTGAAAAAATCTTGTGCCACTCCATTCATAAGAATAAAAAATATGCAATTAGAAATGCAAGAACTTATAATTTTCCTAAATTTATATTAAAAACCAAATTATCTCATGATTCTATCTAAAAATATTTAGTCTAATCTATCAGAAGCCTTAGCCATGTCTATTTTTATCACTATTCCTGAACTTTGGTTTTTATCCATTAAGTGAATGGATTTGTGAACAATAATGATCTTGTATTGAATTTATCTCCTAGAGATAAAACTATTGTGTTGAGACTCAATAATAACTTCCATAATTAGTTTTAATCTTAAAGATAAAAGCTTATTAATGATCTTATATATGGAATTACACAAAATAATAGGGTGAAAGTGAAAAAAATTAACAACTCCTTCCTTATTAGGAATCAAAACAAGAAAGGTGTGATTAAATTCTTTTAACATCTAAGCAGATTCAATAAATTTGTTAATCACATATACCACATTATCTCTAATGATATCCCAAAAAAATTGAAAGAGGTTATTAGAAATCCATCTAGACCTAGAGTTTTTTTAGGGTTTATTTTAGAAATAATAAATATAAGATCTTCATTAGATGTATCCCTAATAAGAGCTGAATTATCTTTCTAGGTTACCAACTCCATAATAACATGCAATTTTTTTGTTCAAATATGATATTTCTTTTGAAATCACTCTTAAACACTTTTTTAAAAAAACTTACACTCTCCTAAATAATGAGATCTTTATAGGAAATGATTTGTCCTTCTCTATCTGTTATTTCCTTGATTAAATTATGAGCTCTATATTTTAAAGTGGACATATAAAAAAAATGGGTGTTAATGTCCCCCTCCTTGAACCAAATGTTTCTTTATTTTTATCTCCATAGACTCTCCTCTCTTGAAGCAATCATGTGATACTCATAAAGTAATTGTTTTTCTTTATTTTGAGTGTCTATATCATACCCATTAATTTCTATTTTAGACTCAAGCACATAAATTTTAGTTTTTAAAGATTTTTTCTAAATAAGAACATTTTCAAAGACATATTTATCCCATTGTCTAATTTTGATCTTGACATTCTTCATTTTTCGTCTAATTGATACATGGTCATACCATTCAAAATCAAAGACCACCATTACATAACTCTATCATGTATCTTCAGATGGGTAAAACACATATGCTCCATTCTAAATGGATATCTATCCTCTTTATCATATTTTTCTACTATTTTCAATTCTAAGGGATTATGATCTGACCCTACACAAGGTAGAGATGTTAAAATGAAATCTTTTTGAACCAACCAATCCATATAAATGAAAATTCTATCAAGCTTGCATTGAATTAAATTTTCTCCCAATATCCTATTACTCTAAGTGAATTTAGAACCTTTTAATTCCACATCAAACAAACTAATATTTGTAATTAGGGAAGATAAGTCCTCCATGTTATCTGAAAAAACTTGATTTCCTCCTTTTTTGTCCCTTGGATAAAAGGGAGAGTTGAAATCTCCAACCAAGATCCAATAAAAATCCTTGTAGGTATTTATAAAAAATATTAAACCATCCCATACTTTTTTGTGAGCATCAATAGAGTTAGGGGCATAAATGTTTGAAAAAATACATTGTTCAACATCTAATATATCCATGAAAAGGACCACCAGGTGATTTGGTGATTTGAAAAAAGGCTCCCTAATCAGTTTATTATTATCCTAAAAAGTAATAAGACCCCTTGAAGCTCCCATCAAACTATATTAAGTAGCTCCAACATCCTTCCAATAAGCATTTTTGTGGTTCTCAAATAAAACTTCATCAACTTTATATTCTTGAATGGCCAAAATAATAGGCTTGTGACTTCATCTAAAATTTCTATAATAAAATTTTAATTTGTCTACTTCCCTTGGAATTGGGTCAATCTTAAAACCATTATTGGAGACATTGAATGAATGAAAATTGACAATTTTAAGGTCATATTATAGAAAACCATTATTAAAGACATTGAATGAATGAAATAAAGATGTTTATTTAAATGTCATTAGGTGGAATTTAAATGGTTCCTATTTTAATTACAACGTTTCATTTAACTAGTAGCATCTTATGAATAAAACAAATAAAACTAATATTAACCATTATATATAGGTAAAAACATAAGATATACATTTTTTTACATCAAATTTAGTCCTAGATTTTTTGAGCAAGTTTTTGTAAAGTAGACTAATTTTAGCTATTTCAAGCAAATATACAAGTTTTTAGTGCTTTACCTCCCTTCTCAGCCTTGTTAAAACCTATTTAGAAATTAGTGAAATATAAATACTTAAAATTTAAAAAAAATCAAATCTTAGACTTAGACCAAATTTTATTTAAATATGGAATGTTGGTGCATCGATTAGATAATAGTTGTTCCCATTAGTAACTATTATTTTTTGTTGTTTTGGTAAGGAATTTGTAGAAGCAAAATTTTAGTACTTTTCCTTATCTTTAAAATTAGTCTGGAATCCAATAAAATTAAATACCCAAAAATTAAAGTTATAATTTTTTTTTTGAAATGCATTTAAAATGGATAAAAATTACTAGTTAAACAAATAGGTGATTTCATTCTTGGATATTTCAATTTAATTTAGATGGTTTTTAAATCATCTCTGCCTAAGAAAAATTGTTAGGAAACTTTCTGCTTGTTAAAACCACTTCAAAATGATAGATGAATATTCAATTGAATCATGCATAAAAATATATAAGGCTAGAATCATACTCCATTTAGCTTATTAAACAATGCAATCTAATAAAAAAATATTGTCTCTTCCATGAATTTATTTTAAGTTTTTTCCAAACCTTTTTTGTAAACCAAGAACTAGAGTAGAGTTAAGGTTCTGAAGTGTTATTTTTCCTGCCATGATTTTTAAAATGTTCCCTTCCTAGGTATGATATATAGATGACTTATGTCACAGCCTGTTATTTGACTCTTTTTTGATAGATATTATTATATGTATTAACATATTTTTTAGTGTTGATCATCTAATGATTAAATATAGATGTTATCTTGCAGTAACATATTATTATTCTATAGCAACATACTGTTATCTTAAAACAACATAGTGTTATCTTATTGTGACATACTATTATCTTGCAGCTACATACTTTAATCTTGTAGTGACATACTATTATCTTGCAATAACATATTTTGATCCTACAGTAACATACTTTGATCTTGCAACAACATAATTTGATCCTACATACTAATGATACCATTAATATAGTTTTATATTATGATGATTATATAGTTCATATTTACATGTATAAATGTTTTTTTTCCATGTAGAGTAGATACTACTGATGCCATGTTTTGGTGGCTATAGGGCTCACAAGTACATGAACTAGGTTGAAAATGGATTTTGGTAGTTGGGGTAATAATGGTAGATGCAGTGAGTAGTTGGGAAACACCATCACTAATGAGCCATCTAATCTTTGAGTAGTTGCAACATGTCTTATTTCTCTTTTTTTGTCTTGTTTTATTTGTTTAATCTTGATTGATATTTTCATCCTTTTATTTCACTTGATTATGGTTGCTTACAATTTTAGGTTTTATTATTTTATTTATTTGGTGTCTTATGTGTGTTGGCTTAATGATAAGCTATCTTTTTGTCTTAGCTATCATTTTATTTGTTCTATGACTAAGGGGCTCAAATACTTTAATTATCATTTCAGGCTTGTTAACTTATTTTTCACTATGGATCATATTATGATTAAAATTATTTAATCTAAGTCTTCTTGTCTTGGTTTTATCACCAAGAGGCCTCAATAAGGTTAATTTATAATGGAGTGAGACTCCATAATGACCTTGATTTAATAAATATATGGGAAAGAAATAACCCATTCTTAATGTTATTTATTACATAAAATTATGTTAGGCCATGATGACCATTAAGGGGTTGTGGACTTTGGCCATGATTTATAATTTAGAAAAAAATTATATCTATTTTTAAATAGATAAATAAATAAAAAAGAGGAAAGAAAAAAATAAAAAAGTTTAATTATTAAGGCAAATGATGGCTTTTAGGGGTTGACTCTTGACCTAAAAGAGTAATTGATTATTTTACTTGGAAAGAATGTCATTTTGCTATGTTAGCTTATGAAGAAAATCCTAGCAGGAAAATGGTGGCCATGGAGAATAATGTAGGCTTAGATTTCATTCCAGTAGCATTTAATGGCTTAGGAAAATTCATGCCTAGGTAGAAGGGAGATAAAAAGAGCAATCCATGAAAAAAGAGAGAAGAGAATGGAGTTGGCCATTGAAGAGATGGATGAAGCTGGGCAAGAGGTTTGTTTTTGTGAAGGGTAATCAAGGAAAAGTTTATTTTCTTCTTTATAGGGAAGATTTATGTCAAGTGATGTATTTTTTTAATTATTATTGGAGTTTCATCTTTCTATGGTTGTGTAGGGTTGGATTGATTCTTCATACCTGACTGTGAGTTACAATTTTACCTAGTGTATAAGGTTTAAAAGAAATCATATTTATTATTGAAATGTCTTTGGAAATAAAATATTAAAACCTTGGCTATTTATTTTATTTTATTCATGGCTAGAAAGTATTTCCTTAAAATGGCATATTGGGTATTTTATTTGATGTGGGGTATTCATTTAATGGTTGGATGGGTGTTTCTTTTCTATCGTAATTATTTTACAATTGTTGGGTTTTTATTATTGCTAATTTTATTTGACCTGTTGGTCTTTAATGGTAGCTTGTGAATATAGGGCACCATAGACAAGCTTGCATGTTTTTATTTTAGCTTATTTTACTTGGATTTTGATGGTTTTAGAGGTATTGATGTAAAAGAGTTAGTACTTTTATTTTACCTTTTTCATTTTACTTGATTGGGATGCTACTTTGTTCTTGGTTAAAAATAACTTTAGATCTAGATGATTCATCTTATGTTGGATGCTTGATAGATTTGGAAGTACCATTATGCAAGTATCACATATGAAATTTTTGGTGTATTATTGTTGGCACTGTTGGTACAAGTTGTTAAGGTTAATCTATTTGATGATGTTGTGTGACTGCTCAGATAAAATATCTTTCTCACACCTTTGCCCAAAGCCTAAATGCCTGACTTCACCACCCAACTGATGTTTGGGGTGGTGAGAGCCACCGATTGAATGGCTCATAGGATAGGTCGAAGCGGTGTGTAGATCATTTAGTGGCTAATCTTTCATTATGGAGTTGTATGATGTGGTTGAAACTATTATTATATAATTTCAATGATCAAATGCTTTTATGTAACATGTTTAAAATTTACTCTTTTCATGTATTATTCTTGCAGTAACTCCTTATAATGTAAAAAAGTATGCTATATTTTTTGTATAAACCCAAAATTGATGTAGTTGCTACTCATAAATTGTAGAGTGATATCAAAAATAATTTTTAAGTTTTATTCTCCTTGTTTTAACCTTAAAAATGCATATCCAAAGTACTTTTTATTGATTATTAATAGAGAAAATTGAATTTAAATATGAATATATTTTGTTATTTAAAACAAAGATATCTTGCAGTAATTTAATGCTTTTTCCACAACATGATTTTGAGAGTTATTATTTTTTTAATTATTAATCCTATAGCATCCACTTGGAATATAAAAATTTATTAAATCTTGGCATGGTTAAAAAAAAAATAGTAAGCTATAGCAAAGCTAAAATAAACTTAAGTTGATTATTAGTTAAATGCATGAATTTTTAGAGTGCTGAAAATTAATTTTTGAGCTATGTAATTTGTTGATTGCATTATTTTTATATCGTTGTAATAAGTGATTATTGTTATTGAAAAGTAGCCCTATAAGGTAGATACAGGGTAATGCTATTGCATGAGTTCTTGAACATGGGTTATGCCTAATAAATGATTCTTAATTTACAAGAGGAATGTTGCCAATACAATATCAAGCTTGATTCATTCCACTAAAAGTATAAAGGAATGTGTGAGTGTGATTCTATGCATGCTTGAATTGAGTGATTGACATTCATGTAATTTAAAAAGAATTGGTTACATATTTAAATATTTCGTGTAAGCTGTGATAAAGGATTTGGTATTGTAGCCATGCATATTTAGCTTAAGAAGGATTTGAAAAGTTGGTATTGCAATCTCAATCGGTGTCATTCATGTAGAATGTGTAAGTTTGGATTTCTTTAAATTGATTAAGACATGAGTATATGATAAAACATGATGCAATGATCCTTAAATTATGAGATTTTTTTATAAATATCCATATAAGATAGTACCATTGCATATCTCTTATATGTATGAAGTTAAATAAGCAAGGACATCTTTGGAAGCTTATACATTCCTATAGAATGATGTGGGCATGATTTGTCTTGGCTAATTCAATTATGGTTAAGACTAATATTGTGTGTAATGATTATTTTACATCATAAGTCTTGGAATTTAAATACAACATTGTTTGTTTTAATTTATTGAATATTGAAAATAGTGTATGATGGGAATCGTACATGCATAAATCTGATTAAAGATGTATTATATAAATCCTAATCATGCATAGTGAACTATATTCATAATTCTACTTGAATTTTGAGTAAAGTGATGCTCAAAAGGAAAATAAAATTTGGGGTTGTTCCACCTAGTATCAGAACCTATGCTTAAAGGTTTTTGTTGAGTTTTGATGCATTGCACTTATTTTAATATGTGATTAAAAAGTTGGCTAAGATTTTATATGATTATGCATACCCTTTCAAAGGGACTATGTTTCATAATGTACTTTGGGTGGTTGTATATACACTTAGTGTAGATGTACATATCCTTATGGAGGCTTATTTTGTTAACTTGTATGTGTATGTTTTGTGATGGTTGAATGCCACCTATATGTTTTTATTGTCTTTCTAAGACTGAATTGAAACTTTGTATGTTAGCATCCATAATAAACCAGGATTAGATTTATATGATTTGTATAGACTAATACATGTCTTATATGCTTGAGAAGGTCATGTGTGACCTTTATAAAGTCACTTAACCTCTTTGATGAGTTGATTAGTGATCTATTTATGCAAACCTAAAGTGATGAAAGTTCTTATATTATAGAATGTATTTGTGTGTGAGTGTATATGAATAAATTGGTAAATTTTTTATAGGTAATCTTGTAACCCTATGGGATCTTAATGATTCCTTGACCATAATATGTTGATCTTCATAGCCTTGGCTAAAGTCACCCTTTTCTAATTTTGGGTTGCATTAATATAGGTCTTGTTTGACTACCAATTGATCTATATAGGTAGGTCAATATGAGTTAAGATGATAAAAGACTATTTTTATAATTTAGAACAATTATATAATAATTGTTGGAAATTTTCTTAGGACATTAAGTTCTTGAAGGGTTAAGGGATGACTTATGTCTGGGAGGTTAGTTGAGGAGAGAATTTACTTAATTTACTTGAGTAATTAATCTAGTTTTAAAATCTTTGTTGGTTGGAAATTGTTTTGAGCTTTTTGGGTTGATAAACTTGAATGGTTATTGATTACCATTACTATTCTATTGGATATGTATTAAGATAACTTAATGATAATAGTTGGAAGAGAAGGACCTTGAAATGAATTTTTGATTATCAATACCACTTGGTGAGTTGTTGAATATTTACTCATTTTTTGGTGATTTGTTAATTTGGAAATTACTCTCTTAAGTCTTATATTGGACTAAGTTATAGTTGGAGTTATTTCATAAATCTTATGTGATTTATGTGGTTGCCTTTACTCTCTTTTTAAGTAAATTCTTGCGTAGAATTAATAGGTCTTATTTTTATCTCAAGGACCTAATTAGTAACCTGGTGAAGTTGGCTTATTATGATTCTTAGCATGTTAACTATATTTGCCTTGAACTAATAAACTGATTTTTGAATCAAGGTTATCTTAAATTGATACCCTTATTACTGAATATAATATTTGTAGATAACAAAGGAATAAAAAAAATGAATTAAGGCTCAATAGATTAAGTGAGGTTAGAATGGTATTCCAACTCATTATTGGGACTTGTGTGGCACAAGTATACACTGAGAAAGAGTTTTGTTTCATGACTAGTGCTTGTGAAGCATTGTTTTGTTTAAAATAGTGAATTCATAATCAATATCAAAATAGTTTTTCTAACTGAATATTGATATTTTTTTGATATCTTAAATGATGGGTACCTTTAACTATCTTTAAAATTATAAAAATGTTGAGGATTGGTGCTTTCAGCATAATTAATGATTGTTGTGGGTAAAATTTTTGTAATATTTTGTTCATATAAATTGAATTTTTGGTATAATATATGCTCAAATGCTCAATTATTGAGCTAATATAAAACTCTTTTTTTGAGTGGAATTCAGTTGAGTAAGACAACTCAAAATGTATAAGATGTTTGTGGTTAATCATGGCTATTCCAAGGCAAATCTTCCCTTGGAAGGTGGTGTAATTATACACTAAATGCAGAAAATTATTAATAGAGCCTTATGAGGTAGTGTTAGAATCTTCAAAAATGATTATAAAATAATATACTTCTATTATTGTTGATGTATCTTGGGTAAATTAAAAGAAAATTTGTTTCAAAAGAATAATTACTTATTGATTTTATGTGGCTATTTTTTTTGCAACTATGGCAAGAAGGTGTATGTTTTGCTTGCATTTATGTGTCACTATAAGTGATTGGTTACAACTATGCAAATATTTTTTTTGTTTTTTTAAAAAAAAGAAGCATTATGATTGGTACCTAGGGAGCACTATTGAGTCCAAAGTGGTGGACTTGTAAGCAATATTAGGAAAGTTTTTTTAGTTGAAATGTTATTATGGTTGGTTGATTGCAACCATCATGTGAACTAAAAGTGAATACGTATTGTCTTCTATGATATTGAGGTGTTAGAATTTATGAATTTAAGATAAAATTAATGGTTGTAAAAAATTGTAATTTCCATGATATTAATATAACCTTCACCTTGATCCTTGGTTAAGTCCACCCTTCCCAAATCCAACTACATAAGATAAATAACACTAGTCAAATATTCACTTGTTTAAGCAGGTCAATTGATAGATTGGTGATAAAAACTTGTTGTTGGAATAAAAGGATAAATGTTTGGTGTTTGATGATGGCTTGTTTAGATGAGCCCTCATATGATACTTGAGATATGACATCCTTGGGAGGACCGAGGGTGTGACTCAAGCCTGGAGGGCCAAGGTGGGGGGATGAATGTGACTAACTTGCTTGGGAAAGTTAGAGAGTTTTAGAGATTTCTTATTGTTATCAGTTAGTGTGAGCCATCTATCCATGACATATGAACATTGTTGGTAAATTTTTGAAACTCATGGAGATATATTTTAGGCCTTATTAGAAAAAACCCTTCCTTGAAGGAAGGTGATGGTAAATTTGAGATCCCTAGGACTAATTATGTGGTACTTATGATTGGTATCATTTGGATGGCATCTAGACATCAAGTGATCCAATGAGATTTATGGACCTTTGTGCTTCACTTGTAAGTGTGCTTGTGTGTTGTGAGGAGAAAATACCCTTGGCATAAATTATTAAAATAGTTGAATAAACATGTGTATCCTAATCCATATGGTTTCTTCATTTCATGTAAAATTTTATATGTTGTGTAAACCTCTATGTTATACGTGATTATGTTAGACCATATAATCTTATAGTTTGTTTATGTTATCAGACATTATTTCATAAGTATTTCATGTATATGTCATAGAACAAGTGTGAATTTGTGTTGTTAACTCTTTATATGAAGTAATATGATCATGAACTACTTTGTGATGTAACTTTTTCCTTTTAAAAATAATCATCTATTAATTAAATCTGTCGGGGTATAGTATTGTGTTGTGTGGTGTAATCCCATATTATTACTCTAGTAATGAGCATTGATGCAAGTGTGAGGTTGAGGTTAAAGAATCATTATATCTAAATTTATTTATACTAGGTATGGGTTAGGAAGTGGAGTCTTTCATAAGTTGAAAATCCACTTTTCCCCTTTGCATGAGGTAGCCACCTAATTCATTCAGGTGTGTGCACTATGTGTGCCACAATCTGGTCATGTGTTCTTCATGTATAATGGTCACCTTGTGGATTAAGTGTTACCTTACCCACCTTTTAAAGGTTATTGTAAAAATAACCTATGTGTGAAATTCCTTGATGTAGCCTTGTGAAACACTAATTGGTCTTATAAGTTGGATTCTTATGCATTATAGCAATGTTGTACTTACTATATTATAGGTACGTATTGATTTATAAATACAAGCATGTTATTTTATTAAAAAGATATATTTTTTTTCATGTGAGAATATTATTGAAAGGGGTATTCTAATCTACTTAGAGGAATGACTAACATGTATGGTTATGCTTAGAAGGGGTAATATAAAGTCATGATCAGATAGTTTTAAAAAAAAAATTAGGTGTTGCCAAAAAGTAATTATAAAATTATGGTGGGATTAATATCCTTATAATCATCATGTGAGCTCCCTAAATTAATGGATAACATGATGAAAACCTTGAGGGTTGCATGTGAATGCTTAGGATGGCCTTTCCAATATTTGATGTGGTTGGTGTGGGATTCTACATTAACTCACGAATGATGGAAATTTTGAAAACTATCGCAGCATGGTTGGTTGGTTGTTATTATCATTTCTAAGATGAATGACAAGAAATTATGCATAAAACATAATCTAAAGTGGTGGAAGGACCACATAACAAGTATGATTACTATAAGAGTTTATATTTTATGGTGAATATTACAAAGTTATGCTTGAGACATAATTAATTTTTGTGTAAATCACCTCATATTTAGTTATTTTGTGATAAATCAGCTATTGTCATAAATTATAGGTTGATAATTGAGCAAAAAAAATCAAGCTATTTCAATCTCAATTATGAAATTATTAGTTTTTTAAATATTATGTCCATTTTATGATGAAAATTCTAATATGAAATTGCTTTAGTTTCAAAATTCTAATTCTAATTTTTAGAATCATGTTAAAATTCTATGAGAAAATGCATAAATTTAAGTATGTATGAGTGCTCTAAAACGTGAATTTTGATCATATGAGGGTTTAAATTTCAAAAAAGTTGTAATATAATTGTTATTGGACGCTTTGATTTGATCCTTTATCCATTATTTATTAAAATTTATGAATCTTTATGTAAAGAAGCATGAACTAATGAATCTTTTGTTTAAAGGATTCAGATTTTGCACTTAACTTCTATGCTTTTTGTAAACCAATATACTATTAAAATCAATAGATGGTTGATAAAAATCTTAAAAGGAATAGAGAGAATCAACAAGTTCTAATACAATGGGACCTTTTAAGTGAAATAAATGCTACATGGAAAGATACATAGTTATTTTAAACAATACTGTCCATGGTTTTATTGATTTATCACTAAGATGGCTTTCGATTAAGGGGGATGATGTCACAACTTGATATTTGACTCTTTTTTGATAGACATTATTATATGTATTAGCATATGTTTGAGTGTTGATCATCTAATGCTTACATATAGATGTTGATTGATGTTATCTTGTATCAACATATTATTATCTTACAACAACATATTGTTATATTAAAACAACATACTATTATCCCACAATGACATACTGTTATCTTACAACAACATACTTTGATCTTGTAGTCACATACTTTGATCCTACAGGAACATACTTGGATATTGTATATTAATGATGTAATCAATATAGTTTTATATTGTGATGATTATATATATATATATATATATATATATATATATATATAATGCTAATGCAATTTTTTGGTGACTACAGGGCTCACAAGTACATGAGCTAGGCTAGAGATGGATTTTGGTAGTTGAGTTAATAATGGTGAAGGTAATGAACATATGGCTAACACTAGCACTAGATAAGAAATATAATGGTAATGATCTGTCTAGTCCTTGAGCAGTTAGAACATGTTTTATGTCTCTTTTTTTTGTCTTTTTTATTCATTTAATCTTGATTGATATTTTCCTCATTTTATTTCACATGATTATAGCTGTTTCTAGTTTTAGTTTTTATTATTTATTTTGTTTTTGTGTCTTGTGTGTGTTGGCTTAGTGATAAGTTATCTTTTTGTCTTAGCTATCATTTTCTTTATTTTGGTCATTAAGGGGCTCAAATACTTTAATTATCATTTTATACTTATTAAATTGTTGCCCACCATGGATCATATTATGATTAAAATTATTTGATCTAAGTCTTTTTGTCTTGGTTTTATCACCAACAGGCCTCGATAAGGTTAATGCCATGCATTATAATAGAGCAGGACTCCATAATGACCTTGATTTAATAAATTCATGGGAAAGAAGTAACCCATGCTTAATTTTATTTATTAAATAAAATTGTGTTAGGTCATGATGATCATTAAGGGGTTGTGGACTTTGGCCATGCTTTATAGTTAAAATAAAAATAAAAAATGAAGTATATCTATTTTTAAATATATAAATAATTTAAAAAGAGGAAAGTAAAACTTAAAAAGTTTAATCATTAAGGAAAATGATGAATTTTAGGGGTTGACTCTTCACCCAAAAGAATAATCAATTGTTTTACTTGGAAAGAAGTCATTTTTATATGTTGGCTTATGGAGAAAACCTTGGAGGGAAAATGACAACCATGGAGAATAATGCAGGCTTAGATTTCATTTCAGTAGGTTTTAATGGATTGAGAAAATTCATGCCTAAGTATAAGGGAGATAAAGAGAGCAAGCCATGAAAAAAAGAGAGAAGAGAATGGAGTTAACCATGGAAGAGATGTATGAAGCTGGACAAGAGGTTTGTTTTTGTGAAGGGTAATCAATGTGAAGTTTATTTTTTTATTCATGGGGTAAATTTATGTCAAGTAAGTGATGCATTATTTTAATTATTTCTAGAGTTTCATCTTTTTATGGTTGTGTAGGGTTGGATTGATTCTTCATACTTGGCTATGAAATTAAATTTTACCTGGTGTATAAGGTTTAAAAGAAATCAATTTTATTGTTGAAATGAATTTAGGGATAAAATATTAAAACCTTAGATATTTATTTTATTTTATTCATGGCTGAAAAGTGTTGCCTTAAAATGGAATGCTAGGTGTTTTATTTTCTATGAGGTATTCATTTAATGGCCAGATGGGTGTTTTTTTATTGTAATTATTTTACAGTTGTTGGGTATTTATTATTACTAATTTTATTTGACTTTTTTGGTCTTTAATGGCAGCTTATGAAAATAGGGAACCATAGCCAAGCTTGCATGTTTTCATTTTGGCTTATTTTGCTTAAATTTTGATGGATTAGATGTGTTGGTGCAAAAGAGTTGTTGCTCTTATTTTACCTCTTTCATTTTACTTGCTTGGGTCAAAACATGATTGGGTTGTTGCTTTGATCTTGGTTAAAAAAATTGTAGATCTAGATGATTCATCTTATGTTGGATACTTGGTGGATCTGGCAGGTCTATTATGAAAGTATCATTTATGAAAATTTTAGTGTATTATTGCTAGCACTATTGGTGCATGCTGTTAAAGTTAATTTGTTTGATGATGTTGTGTTACTACTTTAAATTACTCAATGATAGATAAAATATATCGCTTACACCTTTACCCAAAACTTTAATGCTTTACTCCACCACCCAACTGATGGTTGGGGTGGTGAAGACCACTAATTAGAGGGCTCATATGACGGGTTTGGATGGTGTATAGATCATTTGGTGGCTGCTCTTTCATTATAGAGTTTTATGGTATGTTTGAAACTATTATTATTAATTTTTAGTGATTAAATTCTTTGCTATTACATTTTTAAAATTTACTCTTTCCATGTATTATTCTTGCAACAACTTCTTGCAATGTAAGAGTATGCTATAATTTTTGTATATACCTAAAATTGATGTAATTGTTGCTCACAAACTATAGAATGATATCAAAAATTATTTTTGAGTTTTTTTTCTCCTTAGTTTAACCTTTAAAATGTATATCTAAAGCAATTTTTTAAATTGAGTATTAAGAGAGAAAATTGAGTTTTAATATGACTATATTTTGTTATTTAAAATAGAGATATCCTGCAACAATTTAATGCTCTTATTTCAACATGATTTTGAGAGTTATTATTTTTAATTGTTAATCCTATAGCATCCACTTGGAATGTAAAAGGTTATTAAATCTTATTATGGTTAAAAAAAAATCTAGTAAGTTATAGCTAAGCTAAAATAAACTTGAGTTGGTTATTAGTTGAATGCATAAATTTTTAGAGTGCTAAAACTTAATTTCTAAGCGATGTAATCTATTGATTCCATTATTTGTATGGCTATAGTAAGAGTTTTTTTCATTTTATATGATTGTAACAAGTGATTATTGATGTTATTTACACTGTTATTAGTGTTGGCAAGTAGCCATGTAAGGTAGATACAATGTAATGCTATTGCATGAGTTCTTGAACATGGGTTATGCTTAATAAATGATTCTTAATTTATAAGAGGAATTTTGTTAATACAATAGAAATCTTGATTTATCTCACTACAAGTATAAAGGAATGTGTGATTGTGAATCTATGCATGATTGAATCGAGTGATTGGTATTCATGAAATTTAAAAAGAATTGGTTACATATTTAACTATTTCTTGTAAGTTGTGATAAAGGAGTTGATATTTCATCCATGCATATTTATTCTAAGAAGGATTTGGAAAGTTGGTATTGCAAGCTCAATCATTGCCACATAGCAGATCATGCAAGTTTGAATTTTCTTAAATTGATTAAGGCATGAGTATATGATTAAACATGGTACAATGATCCTTAAATTATGAAATCCTAGTATAAAGATCTGTATAGGATAGTATCATTGCATATCTCTTATATATATGAAGTTAAATGAGAAAGAACATCCTTGGAATCTTATACATTCTTATATAATGATGTGGGCATGTTTTGTCTTGGCTGATCCAATTATGGTTAAGACCTATATTATGTGCAATGATTCTTTTGCATCATGAGTATTAGATTTTAAATGAAAAATTGTATGTTTTTATTTCTTGAATATTTGAAATGGTGTATGATGGGAATAATATATGCATAACTCTAGTTATGGGTACATTATACAAATCTCATATTTTAAATGAAAAATTATATGTTTTTATTTCTTGAATATTTGAAATGGTGTATGATGGGAATAATATATGCATAAATCTAGTTATGGGTATATTATACAAATCTCAATTGTGCATACTAAACTATATTCATAATTTTGCTTGCATTCTGAATAAAGTGATGCTCAAAAGAAAATAAATTTTTTTGGGGTCATTTCAACTTATTCTTACTCTATTGATGTTAAATGTAAGGCAAAACCATTTAAGTAATCTATTAACCTTCATGATTTATGGGTATAAACATCATATCTCTAGTATTTTCTCTAGCTAGGAATAAATGTGTTAAGGCTAGTGTCCTACCATGGTTGCATTGGGTTGTGTTCGATCTCCTAGAAAGTATCCAATAATTATCCTATACTATTATTAGTATAATAATTAATTTTAAAACCCTAGTTTTGGTTAAAGGCCCTCAATGTGACCCTTTTTGGGTATTAAGTTAGTTATTCTATGATGCTATGGGTGAGTGGTGGAGTGAGTTTTTTAATTATTACCATGTGTCGAGCTTACATATTTATATGAACTTCCTTATAAAACTAAGGTATCTCATATCAAATATTAGAAATACCTAATTTCACTCAGGCCAATTAGGGCCATAATGTTACCTGCAAGGGTAACTATGTTAACCTTAGTCATAAGGTTGAATGGCTAAGTTTGTTGGCCTTCATGACAAAACTAACACTTGTTTTGGTAATGAGTGAACTACAATCATCCCTAATTCTACTTATGAAGGTGGTCGTGGTAGATATGTAGGTAATTTGGGAAGTGAATGCAACCATTAATACCCAACCCTTATAATGTTTTCTTAGTGTGGGCACTAATAACTAACTCATAGGTCACTCTTTCTAGTGCAAGTGCTAACTATTAACCCTTAGGGAAATTTTCATTAGCATGATTTCTGGTCACTAACCTTAAGGTGTCCCTTCTTATGCATTAAATGCATTATCCTATTTGCTAACTTTATATAACTCATAAAGGATTAATAGGTGTTAATATATTAATTTGTTAGGTAGTGACCTACATTGTACCTCTTTTGAGTGAGATTTGGATACATATGACTCAAACTTCATCAATGAAAATGACATTCTTGATAGATGAAGTCCTCTAAGTATTGTAAGATAAGGATTGTTGAGGATTCTGAATTATTTAGGTCAAAGGAATGTGGGTTCCTTAATCATAAATTTTGATTATTGTATGCGAATTTACATGATAGTACCTTTGGGTAAGCATACCCGCCTTATGATGGCAAGGTATTTTATGAAAAGGGATTTTTATGAGTTCATGGCTTAAAATCAATTATTGATGCCAAAATATTATAGAATCTCATTGGGGCATTATTTCTTCCTTTTTTATATTAAATCACCAACCCCTCATTGTGATGATGTATCGTGGCTGATACTCTTCATAAATTTATAAGAGAACTACATATAACCCTAATTTTAAGGAGTATATATGTAGGTTTCCCAAGATGTGGGGCATTGGGTCCTAGATCATAGGCTAGGTTAGGGTTGCCTCATCATCAATTTCTTATGTGAAATCAAGGATTTTTTTTTAATTAATTTTATATAAAAATTAAATAAAATTATTGGGATCAATTTATGTTTAAATATTGTTAAACCCTATATTAAGATTGGCTTATATTGATGGTATTTATCTTGAGATGAATATTATATTGCAAACTTCCCTTGTATTGTGTGCTCCTAGGGAGTGATGTTTGTGTATTATGTCAGGATCTTGCTCCACCAAAAGAGCACAATATGATTACCAAACCAAGCAACTTAATATGCGAAAATTAACCAGATTCACCAAGTAACTAGAATTCAGAATAACATAAGATATGAGAGACAATACACAAATTGTATTAACACTTTATACAGAAAAGAATACAATAAAGAAGATGCCACTTCTTCTCCACCACCTTACAGAGGTTTCCCACACCTCAAGTGAACAGTAAATCTTCTCCCCAAAGCTCTCCCTCTCAGGTCCCAACACCCAACTCAAAATACAGAGTTGGGGTTCACCTCCTGTGCTCCACGCACACCACAAGTGCTACACGCACTCCACAAGCACTCCACGTGCTCCACAAGTACTCAAGGTACTTCAAGTAGATCTCCCATGAACCTGCAATAACCTGCACTTCAACAGACCATACTTATGGAAGGAACTCCCTTGCCTTTCTCTTTGCTCTATCTGAGTACACACCTGTACTCCAAGTAGATCCTGCCTGATACTGCTCCCTGTTGTGTTGCTATCTATATGATCCTGCACACCTGCAAATCAAACATGGTTCTGCTCCCCTGTGAACCTTGACCTTGCACACACATACACCTGCAGATCAACGATCTTACTTACCATGTAGATCTCCTATATAGGCCATGCAACTGTGACCAAGATCCTACATACATGAAGAACCCTGTTGATTCTCCAATCCAGCACCTACACCTGGTACTGTGGAACTAGGAGGAACACCCTTGCTCACCTCACACACAGAAGGAGCAAACTTTGCTCAACTCAAACTAGAACAACTTTTCCAATACAACCATGAGTCTATTATATAGATCTCATCCAAACAATGATTAGACATCTAATTACAATAATTAGATCCGCAGCTCTCAGTCTAAAAATAGCTCTCTTCATGCAAACACTTGGTTCGTTAGCTAACTGCCCGTAATTAGCGCAGTCTGAACCACACAGGCGACCGACGTCGGTCCCTGTCTGCCTGGGGGTCGCCGACGCCGGCCGATCCATGACCGACATCGGTTGCATCCTGTCTCCCACCTGCCGACATCGGTTGGCCAGATCAACGCTAAAGACTTCTGACACTCAGTAACTCATCCTACAACCTCCTCCATGTCTGCATCAGTGAAGCTTTTAGCTCCACAACCTAACAATCTCCCACTTGGAGATAAATAGCTGCACTGTACCTGTACCTGTACTCCGTCTAATCTATTTCCTGGTTTGTATCCCTCTTCAAGCTCAATCCTGAAGACAACCCACCACACAACCTGTGATGTACCTCCTGTCATCCGAGTACCCTGCCACATCCAAAACTACAAACACATGTAGTGAAGTCCTGACCCTGCATAGCATGAATCCCTGCTGCCGGTCCCTCTCAAGTACCTGAGAACCCACTTCCCCGAATTGGCTCCTAACTCTCTGACAGCTCCCACTGCATGGGAATACTCAGGTCTATACCAGACCTCATGTGATTTCGGACACTGTACCTGTCCAGCCCTTAGTGTGCTCCGGCTCTGCATCCTGAACCTCGCCAACACCTGATTCACATCAGCTCCCACTCGAGACAAAATCCACCTGTGATCTCCATGTCTCCCATGTCAAAGAATTCCGTTGCTCCAAACTCCTCATGACATGTCACTGAACTAATCTTACCCTTAGCTCAGCAAAACCCTGTATGTACAAAACCAGCTAGCAAAACATACCATCCACATACAACAACATAATGATGTCATGACTCATCATCCTCCTGGTAAGGCAAACCACAGTAGTTACCCTGACACTGACTGAAGCCATGCTTCGTCCTCCACCTGTCAAAACCTGTACCACTGTCCTACAGCTCCTCAAGACCATATACATGATCTTCCGTCTCACGTATCCGTTCTCTCTATTCTTCTACTAAGGTATCCATTCGTCTCTGTGCTTTCATACCTGCTGGCAACCCTACCAAAACACACCTGTTTGGTTCTCCTCCAAGAAATCACATCCTCATCCATGCCAAGCTCACACCTGTTTCCTGGATCCTTCCTGCTCTACAATCAGCAACATGTATAAAGAAGAGGAACAATGAATTTGAGGGCCTACTTACGTCTTCAGTCCTCCGTATGGGTGTTTGAGACTCCTTGACAGCGTGCTGTCCACCCAAAATCCGTTACAATGACCGACCTCGGTCACTCCACAGTCTGCATCCGACCGACGTCGGTTCCCATGCATCTGTCCCTGACTACTGACCCTGCGGTGTCCCTGCTGCCGACGTCGGTCCTCCTGACCGACATCGGTCTTACATACGGCCGACGTCGGTCCCCCTACCGACGTCGGTCTTACCCTGCCCGACATCGCCGGCTTTGGTCTGCACATAACCGACATCGGCACCTGTCTATTCGACGCCGGTTCCTCCTGACCGACATTGGTACCTGTGTTCGCCTGTGAGTGATGACTTTTTACCCGCGAGCTTCTTTGAATCAAAACCCATGTCCAAACTGCCCTGCTCAGAAGTATCCAGCACCATCCACTGGGTTCTGTCCGCCATCTCCTCCATAAACACCAAGGCTTTCCAGTTCTTAAGCCTGTCAAATATATCTGTCTTCCGCTTAAGAACATGCATCTCATTCCTGCTCATGTGACCAAGCCTACGAAGCCACGTCTCTGCAACAGAAGAAGAATCAGTAATATAAACAAGTAGATAAAGGGTACCTGTTTTCTTACCACCAGCTAATTCAAGTGCATCCGCTGTGAGAGTTCTTATGCATCTCTCATCACCCAATATTTCTGAAGAAATTAGCCATATCTCCAAACCTGGGCCCTGCATGACCTTCATCAACACCTGTGTGTTGGCCGCCTGCAATTTCAACTTCACTTCCCCTTTGCCAATTCTTTGGCAAGGCTCACCAGCTCCTCTACCTAGGGCTGCATGGAAAGAGGCAACCGAATCTTTTATCCAAGATTCAACTTTATCCAAGAAACCTCCCAGAGCATCCTGTGCAACAACACCTGCTACATCTGCTTCTTCAGTTTCTTCATGCTGATCTGCTACCAACCAACAATAATCTTTTACCTGCTCTTTCTTTCCATAGGACCGTGAGTGACCATCTGTGCTTTTCAACTCCTCCATTCTTAGCTTACTTTCATCTGCCATTGCTCTACTCCCAGTCAATCAGAAACACCTGAGAGTGACCTGTAATCAAAACACACTACCCAGATCTAAACCAATCTGTTAGTATCCCAACCAAAAGCTCTGATACCACTTGTCAGGATCTTGCTCCACCAAAAGAGCACAATATGATTATCAAACCAAGCAACTTAATATGCGGAAATTAACCGGATTCACCAAGTAACTAGAATTCAGAATAACACAAGATATGAGAGACAATACACAAATTGTATTAACACTTTATACAGAAAAGAATACAATAAAATAGTTTTTGTAGAAAAATGAAAAAATATTATTATTTTATGTAAATTAATTAAAAAAAATTTGGTCATGAATTTAATATTAGATTTTTTTTTTAAATTTTTTAATATTGTTTTAAGATATTGAAAGTTGATATGACATTTCTTTTAAAAAATATGTATGTAATGAATATAATGAATAATATTTTCTTTTTAAATTTCAACCTTGACGTTAACGTCACTTTCTTTTTAAAAAATATATATAATAAATATTCAATTTCAGAAAAAATGATCCAATCATAAATAAATAAAAAGAATTAAACTAAGAATTATTCTAAAATTTTAGATTAAAAAATTTAATATTATAATGGTATATTGTGTTTTAATTAATTAAAAGAAGAAAATTATTAATTTAAATGAAAAAACTATAATACGCAGGACTAAGAATAATTATTCTTCACCTTAAATCATCTTCAGGTGAAACTTCCCTTTCATGAAAACAGAAAACCGAAATTCGAACTTTGAGCAGCATTCGACGTCATCCTTCCACCAAAGTCCCCACTCAAAAGCAATTGTATCTAGAAAGGTCCCGGCTACACAGGTGGCACCCGAACACTGAATATAGTTCTATCAGACACTAATTAGTCGCGTAGTAGGGCCCAAATGCATCCATCATCAACCATCGACGTGACCGGGCGCATTAGAGAGTTTAGCCCCGGTTGCTGGTCACATGGTCAATATGTCCAGCCCTTGCAAATATATATTATATGTTGTTTAAAATTTTAAATACTTAAAGAAAACCCGACTGCTCTTTTGTCGTCTCTAAACCATGGCACCAGCCAAGGAACTTCCTAACCTGCAAGAAAGTGACAATAATGTCAGAGAAATTACCAGAGGCGATTTTCCTGAGGGTTTTGTATTTGGGGTTGCTACATCCGCATACCAAGTAGGTCTTTTTAACAGAAAAAACCACTATTTTGTATACAGAAAATGCTAAAAAAGTTGTTGCTCTGATTTTGTAAAAATGCTCCAAGGTCAATCTTCGTTGAATTTGTGTTGTTTTTTATTACTACTGTCGCAAATCCTATGATATCCTGGAAATATTTAAATTACCGTGATCCGAAATACTGTCCTATGTCTTCAAATCGATTGTTTTTTTGTATTTTTACAAATAATATACTAACTTAAAAACGCTTCAAATTATCGTGAATCATTTTTGCATTTACGTGTTTTTTCCAAATTTGATTCAAATTGTACAATATTTGAAAATGTTTCAAGTTACCGTGAGCTTTTAAATCAAACGTCGTGATAGTCTATAATGATCTAAATTGCCTTTAATCTTTTCTTCAAATCAAATGTTTAAATTGCCTTCAATTTTTTCTTGAAATCAAATGTTTTTTTTGTTGCATTTATACAAACCCTGTTCCATCGTATAAATGCTTCAGATTATGGTGGATCTGTTTTGAATTTGTGTTTTTTCGTGTTAAGTTTGATATATAGATCCTACAATATATCCTGAAAATGTTTCAAATCACCCTTACTTTTTTTCTAATTAAATGCCATCTTATCTTCAAATAAATCACGTTTTTTTTCCTTTGTTGTATATACTCTATCTAAAATTGTTTCAGATCAGGGAGATTTCTTTTGAAATATCGTGCTGTTTTTCGTTGCATTTCATCAAATAATATGGTATCTTGAAAATGTTGTTAATTACTATAATTTTTATTTGTGTATTTTTAAAGCATTTGTACAAAATTCTTAATACTGTAAAAATACATCAAGCTATGGATAATCTATATTTTTTTAAATTTGTAGTTGGCTAAAGTTACCTATGGATAGGGCTTTATACTAGCAATTTTTTTGGAGTGAAAATGCCAGTCATAGCCAATAGCTCATCAGGACCTCAGTAAAAAAATGCATGTTATCACGTCAAAGACACCTCCATCCAGGAGATTCGAACGCTGTGCCAATCTGCAGCCTCCTTGAAGGATAGTGAGCTTTTACTGCTCACCGAAGTAACTGCAAATGACCTGATCAATGAACTGAGAAATGGAAGATAGCAAGCAGGATGCAAGCTTGATGCAGGGACATGATAAAAGGAGACAAGATTCACTCTTTCACTGTTCCACTATTACCAAAAACTTAGAAGTAAAAACTCATACAGAATTTCAGCTTTCCATTATTTTTGTGCAGTTCTCTTATCATAATTGGAGACCCTTCTAAAAGCTTTTAAAACGAGAAAGCAGAGATCAAAAGTCATGCAGCCATTCACAGCATTGAGATGTGACTAGTCAACCCTTTTTTAGTCATAGTATTCTCTGCCCAGATGGAAGGAAATCAAACTATTTCTTTTTTCTTGTGGAGAAAAAACCACAAAATTTAGAATTGGGCAGGCCAAAATTTTGCCAAGTCATCTCCTTCCCAATGTAGGCCACCACATAGAAGCTATGCAGCATGCAAATCTGATACCAAGATGAAGATATTGGAAGCTATTTTCAACTTCACTATCTAACAAATTATGCTCAAAACAGAAGTGCAGTATCCTTTAATTGAGATTACCTTCACTCACCCATCATTTTGATATAAAAATGAATGCATAGATTGTTAAAATATTAAATGATCTACCTTCCCACCTACCTCCCCAGCTTCGCACTCAACAGCTGCAGCCACCAAACAGATTTATTGCAGTAGTTTGAAATTTGAATTTTTTGGAGCCGTTTCAGTTTTAGGGGGAAAATCCATGGTAGGTGAGCAGCCTACAGTAAAAGACAAAAAAAATAAAGAGACAAATAGAATATAATAGAATAGATGAAACATAGCGCAACAACAGTGAAAGATAGGCAGAGAAGAGAAAAATAAAAAGAGCAGCAGCCAATAGAAGATTTTCTGCCCAGCAGCAGCAGTCAGGGGAAGACCAGAGTAGAGAAGCCTAGAGAAGAAAACAACAGAGAAGAACAACACAACAACAGTCTGTGAGTTAGTGTGAAGGCATAAAAGGAGGTGAACATCAAAAGGAATATTTCATGACAACAGTGAGAGTATGACTGTAGCAACAAGATAGAAGGAGAAAAACAGAAGTTTTTGTTAGTCTTTTGTAAACAGCTATAGCTGTGCAAATATAGGGATTTAAATCAGTTTGTAATAGAGTTTTTTGAAGCAAATTAATATATGCAAACTTGTGTTATTTTCAGCCATGCTCTACTTCCCCTGTTTTATGGTTCTAGCATGTGTTTTAGTGCATTTACAACACTGTTTTAATTGGTTACAGACTATCTTCGAAGTTTGTGTTTTCTATTTTATTTTTGTTGTTGGTTGCTGCCCACTTGGGCCTGCACATTTTTATTTTTCTGCCAACAACTGGTATAAGAGCCCTTAGGTTGTAAGCCCATTTAGACATGGCAATAGGTAGTTCTGGTTCATGGCAACAACCCCTTACATTTGATGGAAAAAACTATGATGTGTGGAGCATCAAAATGAAGACCATATTCAACTTTCAAGAGCTGTGAGAGTTTGTTGAAGGTGGATATAATGAGGTTGCGGACCTAGCAGCCTTCAATGCATTAACCCAAGCACAAAGGAATGCATTGAAAGAGAATAGGAGAAAGGATGTCAAGGCACTCAGCTACTACAAATGGCATTAGCTGATTCAATCTTTCCTAGGATAGAAAAAATTGTCCATTCTAAACAAGCATGGGATATTCTTCAAAATGCCTATAAAGGGAGTGACAAGGTGAAGCTTGTCAAGTTGCAGCTCTTAAGAAGAGACTTTGAGACCCTACAAATGAAGGAGAATGAGTCTATCAATGACTTCTTCACAAGGACAATGAATATTGTCAATCAAATGAAGACATGTGGTGATACCCTTGAAGATCATATGATCATAGAGTGTAATGCCCCCATTTCCAGATCACTTATGAACAGGTATTGAAGACCTTTAGCCTATTTTCACCATAGACTAAGGGATCACTTTTGAGGTTTTATTGTATTAATTAATTATGATTTCCTGAATAGTGATTTTTATCATTTATCCATATAAGACAATTCTAGTTGATTAATATAATGTTTTTAAAAGTGATTTTTATGACTATGGTAATTAAATGATAAATAATAAATGGATTATTGTTTAAAAGTAATTATAATTACTATCTGTTATCAATGTATTTACTTTAATATTATATTTGAAAAAAAAGGAATGTCAGCTTGAGATATGAACAAAGAAAAAAAAGATATCTTAAAAAGTCAGCAAGGAGGTGTTTTGAGGTATTTTACCCCCTCCCAAGATGGTTCACCCCCTTTCGAGGGTGCAAATACAAGGTGGATATCTTATTCTTCATATGTTGAATTTTATATTGCGAATTTTCATGTTTGAAAAATGATTGGGATGTATGCCCAATAATTTCTCCTGCGGTTTTGAGATGATTCATCAATAAAAAGGTGTTTTGTAACACCACCTTACAAAAGAAACATTTGTGCTTACTCTAAGAGGGGCGATTTGCCTTGGTGATATTTGGAGAGGGTTTTGAGGACAAATTGGGTGTCCAATTACTCAAATCTAGTTGCTGAAATTTATTTTTAATTTATTGAAGTGTGGCATTGGTTTTGTTGGATAATTGGCAAAGTTTTGAAGGGTTAATTGATTGGAAAAATAAATAATAATTTTTTGAATTATTATTTATTTATTAGATAGAATTTTATGGTGAATTTGATTTCATGAAATGATGATTTGGGCTTAATAAATAATTTATGATTTTTTTCAAACTATGGCGATTTGGTTAGGCAAGCTTGGAAGGTCCTTGAGAGTGCCCTAGACTCTAGTTTGTAAAGAAGATTTAATTTTGAATTTATTGCAGCCTTTTGACTTGGGGCAACTTCACTGGGGAGGCTGTTTGGTCTCTTTGGGTGCCCTAGAAGGGTGCTAGAATTATTCAGATATTTTTGGCATTTTTTTTATGTGATTGCAAGGGTCTAGGAAGATTTTGGAGAAAGAACAACTGCTATTTTTCTGAGAAAAATCAGATATTTTTCAGCAAATATATTTCAGAAATTTATCTTCATTCAAGTGGAAAAAGGTACACATTCCTTAATTTTTAGTTGTTACTCATATTTGCATGTTTCAAGGTGAATTAAGGTTGAATCAATTGCTGAAAATTATTTATTTATCCCTTGTATTTTGGCGCCAAGGGTTTGGTGAGATTGGGTGTGTTGAAACTTCATTTTTTAGTTAGGGTTGGTTGCTTTTTCAAACTTCAGAATTCAAAATTTATTTGCATAATTTTGGGATTTTAAGGAAAACCCTTATTTGGTTTTTTAGCTCCAAAAAAGGCCATTATAGTGGTATTAGAGCATCGATCTTGTTCACCTGTGAGATTTGGTATTGATTTGGATGCAAGCAGATACAAATATTTTGTATTATCAAAGAAGAGGAAAAGCCAAGAATGACCATGGATTTACTTCAGAATAGGTTAAGTTTTTGCAGGGCTTGATCAAAGATAGCCAAAATGATCTTCAACATAGATTGGGTATGCAATTTGCAGCTATGTTGAAGGCTACTTTAGCTCCAAGAAAGAGCCATACTTTCAATGGAGAAGGAAATTCGAGTGACAATGAGAACGTTTCCACCAAACCTCCTCATAAATTATTCAAGACTACTTTTTTGCAAAGAGAACCAATGATTGAGATTGAAACACCAATGTGTCACCTACTTGATACACGCCAACAAGAGAATGCACCCCTCAGTTTTGACACACAAGCACTCTCGTCTTTTCGTGATTTTTGTGAGATGAAGAATACAAAATCAAGAGGACTAAGCATGCAACCTTGTAGAGATTTGCAACAAAGGTTGTGTAAGGTTTCCCTAATTTTGATGGTATTGATAAACTTCTAGTGAGATCGTGGTTGCAGAAATTGGAGACCTATTTATCACACAACCCCATGTTTGAGGATGAAGCTCTCAAATTTGTCACGCTACAATTGGAGGATGTTGCTTGCTCATGAGTGGTGGTTTCATGGCATGATCACACAAGGCCATGAATCTATTACTACATTGGAAGAATTTAGCAAGAGGATAATGGAGAGGTTTGATAGAAGAGATCCGAAAATCCATTTTCGTGAGTTGGCACAACTCAAGCAAGATCATGATGTTGAAAGGTATGTTGTTGATTTTCAAAAGATTTATGTCATGGTACCGGATGCTAGTGAAAGAAGGTTGGTTGTTCTCTTTATGGAGGGTTTGATTGAGCCTTTGAGAGGTTTGGTAAAAGCTTTTAACCCTCATTCTTTGCAAGATGAGATTACTAAAGCTTTGTATCTAGAATGTTCAGCTTACAGGGACAATGTTTGACCAAAAGAGCAGCCAAGGGCAACCACTTATTTGCTACCAAAAGTGGGAAATGCAGGGCAGCCAAGGTCTGATTTTAGTGGGCAACCAAAGGCACCAAGTGTGCAGGCTAGGGAAACACCTAATATGCCACCAAAGAAGCCTTTGCAGTCTTATGTTCTTCCACATAAAATGCTGCCATATAGCAGCAATATGAAGGATGCAAGAGATGAATTGAGAAGGAAAGGTTTGTGCTTCACTTTAAAAGATCCATGGACTAAAAGTCACTGTTGTATGGGCAAAGGACAAATCCATTACATTGAGGTAATTGATGATGATTCAAATTTTGATATTATTGATACTAATGTTGAGAAAAATAAAAATGTTGATGAGCATGTGCATGAGGAAGACCCACAAGACTTGGGTAGCACATTTGCATCTCTTTCAAGAGCTCCTAGGTATCATGCATTCAGGGTGAAAGGCACATTGAGGGGACAAATGGTGACTATATTGGTTGATAGTGGATCCACACATAACTTCATTGATGGAGGCTTGGTTAAGAAGATGGCATTGGAAACCACGGGTTACAAGGGCTTCAATGTGACTATAGCGGATGGGTTCACATTTCTTGTTCCAAGAAGATTCCACAACTTCCACTTACTCTTGGGAAACACAAAGTAATTGATGATTTTTATGTTGTTGACATTGGGGACATTGATATTGTTTTGGGTGTTCAATGGTGAACATTCATTAGGGGAATTCACTTAAAACTATAAGACCATGGAGCTAAAATTCTTCAAAGAGAGCAAGTGGTCCTCAAGGGTCTGGCTAATGGTGCTCCACAAGAAGTGTCCATGAAGAGGATGGAAAGAGCTTTTAGGAGGGGTCAAATTGCATGGGCAACAAGCTGTTTTATTACGGTAAAATAAAATAAAACAGAACAATAGTCCTTACATGGTGAGTTACAAGCTATTCTTGATAAACATGTTCATATTTTTGATGAGTTGCCTTATGGGTTACCACCGGATAAAAGTTTTGAGCATAATAGTGAGTTGGAATTGGGTGCCAAATCGGTTATTATCACGTCATATCATCACCCAAGAGCTTTCAAAGAAGAAATTGAAAAGACCATCAAATAATTGCTTGACATGGGGCACATAAGGCCTAGCTCAAGTCCCTTTGCTTCTTCAGTGGTGCTAGAAAAGAAAAAGGATGGCACTATGAGGATGTGCATTGATTACAGGTTGTTGAATAAGAAGACCATCAAGAATAGGTATCCCATATCTAGGATTGATGAATTGATTGATGAGTTGCATGGTGCCACTTACTTTTTCAAGATTTACTTGAGATCCGGTTATCACCAAATCAAGGTAAAAGAATAGGATGTTCATAAACCTACTGTTAGATGTCATTTGGGCATTTTGAATTTTGGTTATGCTTTTTGGATTAACTAATGATCCTGCTACTTTTCAGTCATGTGTGAACAACATATTTAGCAAATATCTAAGGAAGTTTGTGTTAGTTTTATTTGATGACATTCTTTTGTATAGCAAAATGAGCACTTGAGACACTTGGATTTGGTTTTGGGCACTTTGGGGCAGCATTCTTTCTTTGCAAAGAAATCTAAGTGTGAGTTTGGACTAACATAAATTTTGTATTTGGGACATGTCATCAATGCACTAGGTGTGCAAGTGGATAAACAAAAAATTGCAGCCATCATGGATTGGTCTATTCCCTCTACACTCACACAATTGAGAGGTTTTTGTGGTCTTTGTAGTTACTATAGGAGATTTGTGAGCGATTTCTCACAATTTGTTGCCCCTTGACTGATTTGACTAAGAAAGGGGCTTTCAAATGGTCTAAAACAGCCCAACTAGCATTTGAAAAACTCAAGGAGGTAATGTGTTCTTGTCTGGTACTTGCTGTTCCAATTTTTTCGACTCCTTTTATGGTTGAATGTGATACTTCAGGTGAAGGAATAGGCATTGTTCTAATGTAGAATAAACACCCTATTGCTTTTGAGAGTAAAAAACTCAAGGATTCGAAAAAGGTGTATTCAATCTGTGACAAGGAGATGTTGGCGATCATGCATGCTTTGAGGAGGTTAAGATAATATTTGATTTGTGGCAAATTTATTATAAAATCGGATCAAAATAGTTTGAAGTTCTTCCTCAATAAAAAAGAATTGAATGAAAGGCAACAAAAGTGGATAAGTAAGGTGCAAGCTTATGATTTTGATATTGAATATGTGAAAGGTAAAAACAATGTGATAGCGGATGCACTATCAAGAAAACTTTGTTTGTAATTGTTTGAGGGCAAACAATTGTGAGAAAAGAGGACTGTATTGTCCCCATTTCCAGATCACTTATGAACAGGTACTGAAGACCTTTAGTCTACTTTTTTCATAGACTAAGGGATCACTTTTGGAGTTTTATTTTATTAATTAATTATGATTGCCCGATAGTGATTTTTATTATTTATACATATAAGACAATTCTAGTTTAATAAAATATTTTTAAAAGTGGTTTTTACCACTATAGTAATTAAAAGATAAATAATTATTGTATTATTGTCTAAAAGTAATTTTAATTACTATTTGTTATTAAGACAATTAATTTAATATTATATTTGGAAAGAAATTAATGTCGGCTTGGGAGATGTACAAAAAAAAGAAAATATATCTTCAAAAATCGGCAAGGAGATGTTATGAGGTATTTTATCCTCCCAAGGTGGTTCGCCCCTTTTTAGAAGGTACAAATATAAGGTGGAGATTTTATTCTTCATATGTTGAATTTGATATTGTGAATATTCATGCTTGAAGAATGATTGAGATGTATGCCCAATAATTGCTTCCGCGGTTTAAAGTTGATTTATCAATAAAAATGTGTTTTGTGACACCACCTTACAAAAGAAATATTTGTGCTTGCTTAGGAGTGGGGCGATTTGCCTTGGTGATCTTTGGAGAGGGTTTTGAGAACAAATTGGGTGTCCAATTGCTTAAAACTAGTTGCTAAAATTTATTGTTAATTTACTGAAGTGTGGCATTGAGTTTTGTTGGATGATTGACAAGGTTTTCAAGGATTAATTGATTGAAAAAATAAATAATAATTTTTTGAATTATTTATTTATTTGACAATTTTATGGTAAATTTAATTTCATGAAATGATGATTTGGGTCTAAGAAATAATTTATATTTTTTTTCAAATTGTGGCGATTTGGTTAGGCAAGCTTAGAAGGTCCTCTAGGGTGCCCTAGATCTTGGTTTGTGAAGAATATTTAATTTTGAATTTATTGCAGCGTTTTGACTTGGGGTGACTTCATTGGGAGGTTGTTTGGTCACTTTGGGTGCCCTAGAAGTCTGATAAAATTATTCAGATATTTTTGGCATTTTTTTTTGTGATTGCAAGGGTTTGAGGAAGATTTTGGAGAGAGAACAACTGCTGTTTTTCTAAAAAAACTCAGATATTTTTCAGCAAGTATATTTTAGAAATTTATCTTCATTCAAGTGGAAAAAGGTACACTTTCCTTAATTTTTCATTGTTGCTCATATTTGCATGTTTCGGATTGAATTAAGGTTGTATCAATTGCTGGAATTTGTCTATTTATCCCTTCTACTTTGGCACCAAGGGTTTGGTGAGATTGGATGTGTTGAAGCTTCATTTTTTAGCTAAGGTTGGTTGATTTTTTAAATTTCAGAATTTAGAATTTATTTGCATAATATTGGGATTTAAGGAAAACTCTTATTTGGTCTTCTATCTCAAAAGGGGACATTACATAGAGAAGGTGTTGAGGAGCCTTCCAATCAGATTCGACTCTATAGTGGTTGCTATTAAAGAGTCAAAGGATTTGAGGCAAATGACAATAGATGAGCTAATAGGTTCCTTGCAAACCCATGAACAAAGGATGAATAGGTCAATCACCTCCTCCCATGTGCAAGCATTCAAGACCAATGTGAATGTGAGAGGAAGGGGGAGATGATCAAACAATAGAGGAAGAGGAAGAACTTGTAGTAGTCAAGAAGGTGTAAGGCATGGCCATCAAGAGTCATATGGAAGAGGAAGAGGGGGCAACAACACTTCTAGAGGAGGATCTACACAAAGGTATGATAGGTTTAACGTCCAATGCTAGTATTGCAAAAGGTATGGACACTATGCTAGTGAGTGTAGAAAAGAGTATGATATGAATAGGCAAAATTTAAATTTCTCTAAAACACAAGAGGTTGAACCTAATAGGAATGAGAAAGGTGGAAACTTGTTCATAACATGCAATATTGCAGAGCAAAGTGGTAAAGAGACATGGTATTTGGATAGTGGTTGTAGGAACCACATGAGTGAGAACAAAGAGATGTTCAACCACATTGATGAGTCAATCAAATCAGAGGTAAAGATGGAAAATAATTAGAAGGTTTTCGTCATGGGCAAAGACAACATATCTATTCGCACCAAGCAAGGTGGCAAAAGGCAAATTCAAAATGTATATTATGTGCCTGGGTTGAAGCATAATCTAATCAACATAGGACAACTTGTCCAAAAGGGATACAATGTTAGATTTGGGAATGGAGAATGCATCATCTTTGATAGGAGTGGCTGCAATAGGTAAATTGTAGCAGTCAAGATGACAAGCAATCAAATGTTTCCATTGAGAATGCAAAGTGAACTCGCATCAACATTCAAAACTATAGTAGATGAGTCTACTCTTTGGCATCTAATGTATGGGCATTTGAGCTTTAGAGGGTTGAACCTTCTTCACAAGAAGTAAATGGAGAGGGCTGCCCCTTATAGAACAACCAAACAAAGTGTGTGTAGGATGCATATTGGGGAAGCAACATAGGACTGCATTTCCTGTGGATAAAGCATGGAGAGATAGAGCTCCTTTAGAACTGATCCATTCAGACTTGTGTGGTCCAATGAAGACCCCCTCCCTATCCAAGAATGTCTACTCATGACATTCATAGACGATTTCAGTCAGAAGATATGGGTGTATTTATTGAAGAACAAATCATATGCATTTGAGACCTTTAAGCAATTCAAGGCCATGGTGGAGAAACAAAGTGGCCACTACATCAAGAGTTTGAGGATGAATAGAGGAGAGTATATCTCTTATGAGTTCATGAATTTTTACAAGGATCATGACATCAAGAAGCAATTTACAACCATGTATATATTGCAACAAAATGGTGTGGCTGAGAGGAAGAATAGGACCATCCAAGAGATGGCAAGGAGCATGCTAAACGCAAAGGGTTTGCCACATGATTTTTGAGTTGAGGCTGTAGCAACAACTGTATACTTGCCGAGTATTTGTCCAATGAAGAGCATTAGGGATATGATCTCTCAAGAAGCATGAAGTGGTTGGAAGCCAAGTGTTGAACACTTTAGAGTGTTCGGTTGTGTTGCATATGCACACGTGCCCAAGCAAAGGACGAAATGGGATGACAAAGGTGAGAAGTGCATATTCATTGGGTATAGTGATCAATCAAAGGTTTATTGGTTGTACAATCCCGTCACTAAAGAACTCATAATCAACCGGGATGTTCAATTCATTGAGCATGAAGCTTGGGAAGAGAGACAAGAAGAACAAGCATAAAAAAGGGCTAGTGGACCCTTTATTGAATCTGAACCAGTAGGTAGTAAATCCACTCATGCACCAAGTTGGACCCCTATATCACAAAGGGTTGATTCATCTAGTGGCAACAACCATCAAGGAGGTCAAGGAGTTGTTCATGAGTCAACATCCTCCAACTCAAGTCAATGCCTAGCAAGGACAAGAAGCTTGCATGAAGTCTATGAGCAGTCAAGGTATGAGCAAAATAAAGATGAAACTATGAATTATGCTCTCTTTTTATCAGTCGATCATATCTGTAATGTCCTCAAATGGGACAATTAGATCTAGTTGGGGTTTTCCAACAAACCCTTGAATAAAATTACTAAAAATTAAAAATTTGATCTACCAACCAGTAAACCCTAGCTGGTAAATTTATAGAATTTCCAAGCAACACACTAAAAATAACTTCACTAATAGCTGAAAATAATTTGAAAGCAAGGTACTTTTTTTGACCAAGATATATTGGCGAAATGACTTAAAATCCCCCTGCAAAACTTATAATTTTTATGTGAATGAACAACTACATTTTCCACTCATGAAACACTTCAAAAACCTCCACAAATGAGTTGCCACATTTAGAAAAATTAGGGAGATAAATTTGATATTTATTTCTTGGAATTTACCCTTCTAACCACCTTTCGAATCTCTCCAATCAAGTCGTACAAGTTGCCAAAAAAATATAATAAATTCTTGAAAATTCCTAGGGCATAGAATGACCTTTCAAACCGACAATTTGACTCACACAACTCACCAATTGCTGGAATAAATTATGAAAATTACCTTTGACCCTAGAAGTGGGTTTTGGAGACAATTTTACCCTCTTGAGAGGGGTCGCCACCCTTGGGATGGTCTCCCAACTCAACCAAGCTCCTAAACTGAGTTTGCCCACCTCTTTGACCTGCAAATCATGAATTTCTAGCTCTCCAAAGGGTTTGTAATAATTCCTTGAAGAAGGTGGTGTCTAAAAACACCTTTGTAGATCTATTTGTATACAACTATGCAAAATTGAAGCACTACGGCCGTTGAGTAGAGCTGTCTTGAAATTAGGTATGGAGGTTTTTGTTCCCAAACCCCTAACACACTTGAAAGTTTTCGTTTTTAAAATGTGGTGAATAAGCTTGACATATTTGCATAATAATTTCAATATCCAAAATGCATAACCTTTTCAAATGAGCCTTCCCTTTCCTTTAATATTCTTCTTCCAAATGTGGCACCCAAAATAGAGAGGGAGAGTTTACCTTTTCTTAAAAAAAGAAAAAAAGATCTATTACAAGCTTCCTTATAAAAACACTATTTACAAAATTCAACTGAAAATTAGAATACTTAAGTACTTTTCACCTTTTTGCTCTTTGAATAGCCCTCTCATAGTTCCCTTCTCTTTCTTTCCCTTAGTTTTGTTGGCCATTTTGGGCCCACATACCAAGCTGCACAAAGGTGGATCAAGTTGCTAATGGATGAGCAAATGAACAGATGTTTCGGATGAAATGAGTGGACCAAAGAGATCTCATAGTTCTCACAAAGCTTTTGAAACACTTTAAGATTGCTTAAAGCGTATTTTGTCAAATTCTAAGGGACAGGTCTGCAGAGCAAAGAAAAAGGTTCTTAGGCAGTTTTCATGGCGAAGCCAAGCAATTCAAGCATGAGTTCAGAAAAGCTACGGACTCCATCAGAAAAGCTATGGATTCCATCAGCAAATTTACGAACTCCATCAGAAGAACATACGGACCTTGGAAAAACTAAGTGCAAAATCTTTTATTCAACAAAGTCTTTACTGGTTCTTTCTTTTGGATTTTGCGTGGACTGAGTGTTTTTTTCTTATGGGACTCTTTTTGGCTAAGTGTTGAATTCTTTCGTACAATTTGTCTAAGACAAAGTTTTTTGAAAGGATAATTCTTTCAGACAAAATGTCCGAAGCAAAATGAAAAGAGTTATCCTTCGAGAAAATTGTCCGGGACAATTTTCCCAAAGGATAACTCTTCAATAAAAGGGTCCTTTGCAAAATTTTTGAAGGTATTCTTTTCGTGATAAAATGACTCTTCAAGAGATCCGAAGCGTACCTTGCCAAAAACCGAAGGGTCACTTTCTTTTCAAAGTGGATCATTGCAACTTTTTCGAAGGTATTTTTGTTGACGTAGTGGATTGCACCATTCAAAAGAAAACTCGGTTCCTTTTTTCCACGCGGCACAATGGAGACATTCCTCTTGCTGTGGGTAACAAAACTGAGGAGTGAATCTCTAGATTAGGGGCTAGCTCCCCTTGATGCACCTTAATGTCCTGAATTTCTATTGCTAACAATGGGGGGGTGAAAAGACAGAGGGATGCTACTGAAAACAGAACCTAACTAAAGTGGTGATGCATCAAAATTGATTGATCTACTCATTTTGATCTACACTTTGTACCAGGAGTGAACAGACACTTCATTTGAATAAGAAATTAGACTGCATCAATGTTTCAACAAGGGTTTTGATGGAAGTATAATGAAGAAGAACCTACCATAGGTGCTTTAGAGACACACTGTTGGATGGTTGCTCATCTGCACCTATACTTCAACTTAGACGCTTCTTGTTAACCTGCAGAAGATCTTGGATACACTAGATATAGTGGCATCGACCTATGAAAGCATTAAAATAAATTACTAAACATAAGGTAATACGCATATGTAAAAGTATAAAATTCAGATGAAGGTAAAACACTTTTTTTGATTAAAGACAAATTTTGTTAGGGCTTCGCCATACAAAACTGAGAGATATCTTTACAAAGCTGAGAGGTTACAATATATATAGAAATTGGAGAAAGACCCTTTCAAGAGCAAGTGGCCCATATTGCATTAAACACCTCGGTAAGAAGAGTTCGCTCATGCTACTGTCATCTTCCCATAAATGTGCCTGTAAAAGCCATGTTGTAGGTGTCCCAAATATTGACTTTGCTGCCTGGGCATATTAAACACTCTTGCAAAAGTATGGGTCGCTTCTCTCCATGACCGACAAAGCCATCTCTCCATGAAAGTTCGTGCAACTGTCCGCCTATTAATGCCAAACAAAGAAAAAATGGGCCGCTCTCTTGAATGCTCGCGTTGCTCTCTTAATGGCTGTTCCATGTAGACTATTTCATTTGCAAGCAATTACTTCTGCTGATGCCTCCTGTGCCACCTGGACTGATCTGATTCGTTTTTGCGCTTGATTGGCTATGTCACCTGGAAAGTTCCGAGTGTTTGTCTTATATGTGTGTGGCTATGTTATGAGCCATGCTCTCTCTCTCTTCTCTTTTCTCGTTATGTCTTGTCTTTCTCGGCAGTTCGGGACTCTTGGGGCTATCCTTTCCTTTTTGGGCTCCTTTCTCGGCGGGTCGCTGAGTTTCCTTTTGACTTTGTGCCTTTGAATTCCTTCGGGCCTGCGCTCATGAGTTCTGTCGGACAAAATATCCGAAAGAATTCTTTCGGACATTTTGTCCGAAAGAACTTGTTCTTTGGATTTTCCCCAACGGCTAACGCATCCCATCAAAATTAACGTCCGTGGGCCTGTCACCATTTGAAAACTAGCGGCTATTTCGCTACCTTGAATTTGACGTTTGTGGGCCCGTCACTAGATATTTGAACTTCCAACGGCTAGCTTACCATGTTAAAGTTGACGTCCACAGGCCCGTCACTACCCTTCAACAATTTTCTCGGCCTTTTGTAAATGGACTTTTTCGAAGGGAAAGTGACCCTTCGGAAAATGGGAAGGTTTGATGGCCAATTGTCCTCCGAAAGGGCACCTACCCTTCGGGTTTTTTGTCTTGTCGAATTTCTTCGGACAAAATGCTCGAAGGAATTCCTTCGGACAAAATGTCCGAAGGAATTCGTACCTTTAGTTTCTTCATGGATTTTCTTTAGACATTTTGTCCGAAGAAATCCATTTCTTGGCTTGTCACTTTTTCCGAAGAAAATCTTTCTTTACGGCTTTCTAGCCTGGCCTTTGCAAACGAACCTTCTGCCCTCCGCAAGGGTACTTTGGGTACAAGGTTGTCCTTCGGAGCTCTTTAAAAAGTCCCATTTGTCGCTTTCCTGCCCTCCGCAAGGGTACTTTAGGCTTTGAGTAGTCTTTCGAACGAATTCGCAAAGGCCCTGTTTGGCACTCGAGTGCCCTTTGCAAGGGTACTTGACCTTCGGAGCTTTTGTAAAAGACTTCTACCCCTTTGAGACTGGCCCATTTTGTCAATAAAGGCTCGCCCGAAGTAATTTGTTTGCCCTGCTAAACATCTAGGATCGAAATGAGTTCCAAATCAACCCAAGTACTTGCAAGACTCAAAACACTTGGTTTTCAGAAGAAGAAACACTTGGTCTTTCATGGAAACGGGCCTGTTACAGAGAAAACCCATAAAATTGCAGTGGGATGAACTCATCAGAAACTGGCTAACAGGCCCTGCAAAGGAAGGGAAAAAAGAGGAGTGCTCAATTTTGGCCTGGAGGACCAAAATTGGTCAACACATTTGGCGATTCACAGGGGAAGCATGCCTGCTATGATTTGAGAAGACTAGTAGCTTAAATGTCCATTGGGCATGGAGTCAGACTACATTTTGGAAGACTGACAATAGCTTTGAAAAAACCTAAGAACCAATAAAGATTTTACCCCAAATGGAAAAGAGAACACACACAAGGCTAAAAACTACAAACATGCATAAAAGCATTTAGGGAAAGCGAGGATAAGAAAAATAAATAAATAGGGAAACTATGTACATAACAAGAGAAGGCTAGTGACAATGTTTAAGATATATCCCATTGACTGGGATATGTAGTTCCTTGCCATCCAACCTAGAGAGTTAGAATGCATTATGTTGCTTGCATTGGGTGATGACATATGGACCACTCCACAAGGCATCGAACTTCGTGTGCCTTCTAGGTTTAGCTTGGTCTTCATCCCATTTCAAGACAATGTCACCTTCTGAGAAGTCTTTTGACGAGGATTTTTTGTCAAAATGCTTTTTTGTTTGCTGTTGGCCACTGGTCATGGCATCCATGGCTTGGTCTCTTGCCTCCTGAAGCTATATTAATCACAAAATCTGACCTCCATGTTGTCGCTCTCTTCCAATTGCAGCTAATGGGTATGATCCAAGGCTGGTAACTCAAGTGAAATAGGAAGTCTAGCTTCCCTTCCATACACAAGTGTGTATGGAGAATTGCCAACTGCCCTTTTTGGAGTGATTCTGTCTTCCCACAGGGTTGTCTTCAGCTTGGCATGCCAAGTCCTTTGATTTTTCTCCATTGTCTTTTTAATGATCCTGATCAGGGTCTTATTGGTGGACTCAACCAACCCATTCCTTTGTGGGTAGTAGTTGGAGGAAGTACTGAGATAGATGCCGTATCCTAATACCCATTCGCTTGTCTTTGTTCCCAAAAAAGCCAATGCGTTGTTCGAAATGATTGTGGCTGGGACCCCAAACCTCGTTATCAGGTCTTCATAGAAGTCCAAAAGCGCACTCTCGTTGGCTTCCTTCAAAGCGACGGCTTCTACCCATCTCGTGAAATAATCTGTAGCGGTCAAGACCCACTTGTGGCCAGCACTAGGAGGGTTGATCATTCCTATGAAGTCCAAAACCCATTGCATGAACGACTATTCCACTTGAATAGGTTGCAGAGGCATTGCAACCAACGGCTATTTTCCATCAAAGAGAGCACATTTGTGGCATCTCCTCACCCAAGCATGAGTATCTCTAAACAAGGTGGGCCACAAGTAACCAGCTCTCATAATCCTTGTAGCTGTAGCCTTGGGAGCAAAGTGACCACCAGCTGGTCCATCATGAAATTCGGACAGTACTCTGTCAACCTAATCTGAATCAATGCATTTCAAGAGCACCTCTGAAAAGTCTTTTCCAAACAACACTCCATCTACTAAGACATAAGGAAGAGATTGGAGCTTGAAATATCTCCTCTTAGTTCTATCAAGACCTCGTGGACACTCACCAGTTCGAAGGAAATGAACCATATCTTGTATCCAGCTCTTAGTGGTGGTGGGCATTTTCGCTGCAGCTCCATCATTGAGTATCAAAACGTCCTCTTTTGGTTCTTTGAAGTCTGTAGCTAGGTGCTCACATACCCCTCTTTCTTTCACCAGCTTGGTGGTCTTGATCTCTACATCGTACTCCATCACCTTGGTGATCCACCTTACCCTCTTTTTGTTCAAGTCACGGCTTAACAAGAAATCCTTGACACTAAGATGTGGCACCCTGATGTGAATCTTGCTGTTTGACAACATATGTATGAATTTCTTCAGGTTTCGTATAACTGCAAGTGCTTGCTTCTCAACATAAGTGTACTTAATTTCATAGCCTTCTAAACCTTGGCTAAAAAATGTGAGAGGTTGTTCGAGGTTTTCACTATTCGCTTGGGTGAGCATAGCAGAGATTACCTCTTCATTTCCAAAGGTGTAGAGATTGAAATACTTGGAGAAGTCAGGACTAGTCAAGGTGAGAGCCTGGGCGATAGCTTGCTTGATCCTTTCAAAACTATCTCTCCTTCGTGCTGTCCATGTGAACGTCTCGTCCTTCCTCAACATGGAAGTTAGTGGCTTGACTAGTTCAACAAAATTAGGGATGAATCTCCTAATAAAGTTTATTTTCTAAAGAAACTCTGTAGGCCCTTCTTGTGTTTAGGCAAGGACAACGCTAAAATGGCGTGCACTCTTTCCAGATCAATGGTCAAGCCTCTTTTTGAAGCGACATGACCTAGGAGTTTGCCTTTGTGGACAACAAACACACATTTCTTAGGGTTGAGAGAGATGTCGAACTCTCGACATCTCTCAAATATTTGCCTTAGGTGTTTCAGATGTTGTCTTGCCTCCTTGGAGAAGACTGTCACATCATCAAGATAAACTAGCACGATGTCATTTATCAAACCTTGGAAGGCCATATCCATAGCTCGTTGGAAAGTAGCTCCAGCATTTGACAGTTCGAAAGGCATCTGTCTGTAGGCTAAGGTTACCCACTTGGTGGTGAACGCTGTCTTGTACTGGTCGCAGTCTTGCACCATAATTTGATTGTGCCCGGAGTACCCATCTAGGAGGGAGAATCGTTCACTGCCTGTCACCATCTGGAGAATCTGTTCCATGCTTGGGAGGGGATAGTGATCTCTTAATGAGACTCTATTCAGGTCTCTGAAATCAACACACAATTTGATCTCCCCATTCTTCTTCGTAATGGGGACCAAATTGGCTAGCCAAGAAGAGTGTTTGATAGGAAAAATGATCCTAGACTCAATCAGCTTGGTGAGTTCCTTCCTCATGAGAGGTTCAATCCTTGGATTGATTGGTCTCTGTTTTTGCTTGATGGGTTTGGCACCTTCTTTTAGCTCAATAGTGCGTTGAGCCAAGCTTGGATCAAATGCCTTTAAATCGCCATATTCCCAAGCAAAGACATCGACAAATTCTTGGCATAACAAAATGAAAGAATGCTTTTCCTCATTTGTACATACCTTTCCAAGTGCAAGCAACTTATCCTTGAATATTTCTACCCTTTCGTAATTCTCTTTCTTGGTTGTGATACTTGCTTTGTCGCCTTTGAGTTCATCATCCTCATTGAAGATGCTCTCAAGAGTGACCAAACCCTTAGGAAGTCTGTTGTTCTTCAGCTAAACAATCTGGCCATCATACTGCTGCTGCAGCTAGGATTGATTCCTAGAAGCGAACTCAGCCTCCTCCTGTAAGAAAAGTGCTATTTGCTGGTCACTGTCAAACCCCTGCCAATTGGTGACATTGTCTGGTATGGAGAGTCTCACTATCACCTTTAAATGGTGCTGATTGTAGTCCTGACTTATTCCCTTGGGAATGTCAAACTGAGCACCAACTGCTGCTAGTCTATTTGCATGCTTGTTTTGTTCTCTTGGGATGGAAGTGATGTTGAAAGCAGTGAAGCTCTTTATTATGTCCCACACCCTATGTTTGTAAGATTTGAGCAAGGATTTCTTGGTCAAGTTTTGACTCCTCACTTGGTTTACAATTAACTCGCTGTCTCCAAAAACTTGCAATTCTTTTATCCCTCTTTTTCTTGCCCACTCTAAATCATGAACAAGAGATTCATATTCTGCTACGTTGCAAGTGCAGAAGAATTGGAACCTGAAAGTTGAAAAGTATTTTTCCTTTGAAGGTGAAACCAGCGTTGCTCCACCACCAGCTCCCAACTTGCTTCTAGATCCGTAAAAAAAAAGTTGCCACAAACCACAACTCTCTTGGTTTGCCTTCATTACATTTGGCATGAAAGTATCCTTTTCATGCATGTAGTAAACTCCAAGAGCTGCCTCTTCGATGAACTTGTAAGGATCATGTTCAAAATTGCCATTTCTTCATTTATCTAGGAGCAGGTCAGCAACTCCTTCAAGGAAAGAGGGTGGGGATTGGTCTACCTGGAATTCTTTTTCATCAATGATGGCGTAGCTGACATTTGCTGCTTTGGGCGAGTATGGCTCCAGGTGATCTTTGTGGATAGGCTCCGACTCAATCTTCACTTTGGTTCCATATTTGGTCGTAAAGACCATGTAAGACCAATTTGCTGCCAAGTACCCACCTATTTTGGACGTGAAATCCTTGGATAAACAAAGAGTGAAGGAGAACATCCGCCACTACCACGTCATGGGGAATGAAGAAGGTTGGATAGGCATGGAGAGTTAGATTCAAGCCCCTTACCACTCCCAATGTCTTGGCTGGTGATCCATCCAACTGCAGATCTCCCTTGGTCATTTGCTCATATTTGAGTCCTAGCTTGTCAGCTATGCATTTGGGAATTACTGAGGTGCTTGCTCCACTATCAATGATGCAATTGTGGACCAAGAAATCCCCAATAATCAAGGATAGATAGAAAGGAGGGATCTTTTTATCCTTCTTAGCTTGACCTGCGATGGGAGGAGCCCCATTCACAATCAACACATTATTAACCTTTGTTGGGACAACTTGCTCACTCAGCTCATGCAATCCCTTTTGGAGTATATCCTTTTGCCCTGGCATTGCTAAGGAATCCCACAATGAGATATTCATGTGCAGCTTCTTCATTTGGTCCACCACATTGATTAGAGGGTTGCTCCCTTTTGAGTTCTCTTTGGAGACATTTGCAACTTGAGGTGCAACCCGAAGAGTCGAAGCTACAAATGGCGGTTTGTAATTGAAATTTTTTTGGTTTACTTGTGATGAAAAGGATGCCGCAGATGCTTGAGTAGCTGCTTGAGCTTCCTCCATAGCGCTTTTCTTGGACCTGGTGTTGGCTGCAACACAATCATCTTGATTATTTGCGGTCCCCACATAATTGATTGCATAGAACTCCCCTTCTAGGTGGTTCATAAGAGTGGAATCAGATTGAGCTTGTCTGTTGTCCGTCTCAGATTGTGTTGACGCCTCAAAACTTGGGAATGGGACTGTCTGATCACCTTGTGTGCATACATTGATTTGGTAGCTCATTGGCATAAGCAACCTGTTCTTGACCATACCCCAGGGGTCGACAATTAGGTTGTTCCTGTATCACATTATTTTGAGTGGGGACAAGAGCCTTGGACGATGAAGGGGCACTTGGATTATAACTCTGATAAGGTCTGACCTGGATAATCTGACCCTGCCCTTGATTATAATTCTGAAAAAGAGGTCTATTTGTCTGCCCGAACTGCTGGTACCCTTGATTCGGCCAATAGCTTTGAGCTTGTTGCCTCTTGAGGCCCACTAATTCATTGGTATCACTCTGCAATAAACTCTTAACCTCGTGGAGGTCATTTGCAGGGGTAGTAGCCGGCCTTTCTACACTAGGCAGAGGAGCTAAAGTGGGTGTGATAGGCTAAGTTGAGGGCTGTAGATCAGGAAAGAGCAGCATATGGGGTCTAGGGGCTATTTTCCCTGCTTGCACCAAACAATTTTCGGCAGCTATGGCTATTTCATAGGCAGCGGGTAAAACTTGCCCACCCATGGACTGTATCATGACAACAATGTCGTTATTCAAGGCCTTTAAGTAGTAGAGGAAAGCATAGCTTGGAGTCGGCCTCACTAGAGTGGGGATTCTGTCCCAAGTTTTTTGGAACCTAGTGTTAAAATCTTGCATAAATTCATGCGGAGCTCTCTTTATAGTGGCCAATTGCTCAGCTAGAGATAGATGGTCACTTTTCTCTCCAAATCTGTTTGTCAGGAGGGTGCCTAATTCGTTCCATGAGCCAACTGAATTCATAGGTAAGGTCCCATACTAGTCCAAAACTTTACTTTTAAAGGACAAGGCCAGTAACCTAATGGCTACGTTTTCTTCGGGGACGTTATGGATATTGCAGAGGTTGGCTATGTTTTTGATATGCTCAATAGCGGTGATTGGCCCCTCTCCACTAAAGGGAGGAACACTCTTAAGGGCTGTCCCTGGAATTGGGTCATACTGCAGAAGGTTCAAAGGACTCTGACCATTGAAGGCCACAAAAAGTGAAGCCATGGCTATGACAGGGTTCAACCTGGGTCTTCTTGTATAGGTATATCTTATGGCAGGCCTGGGAAACTGGTTTGCTGTGTAAGGATGAGTCGTTGCAAACCTTAGTCTCTTTGCTGAGTTCAAAGGCAGCTCAATAAATTCGAAAGCGACACCCTTAGAAGAAGCTCTTTTGGTGACCTTAGGCATGGGGTGCCAGGCTGATCAATAACCAGAGACTAAATTCTTAAAATGGAGTCGCCAGATGTTGGATTGTAGTTCTTGCTTTTGGATTTTTACAATAATAGGACCAACACCAATCCTGAAACTTACAGGACGTAATTTGGGTCCCACCGGGCGTGCCAAAAACTGTTGACGCAGTGGATTGCACCATTTAAAAGAAAACTCGACTCCTTTCTTCTACGCGGCACAATGGAGACATTCCTCTTGCTGTGGGTAGCAAAACTGAGGAGTGAATCTCTAGATCAGGGGCTAGCTCCCCTTGATGCACCTTAAAGTCTTGAATTTCTATTGCTAACAATGGGGGGGGTGAAAAGAGAGAGGGATGCTACTGAAAACAGAACCTAACTAAAGTGGTGATGCACCAAAATTGATTGATCTACTCATTTTGATCTACACTTTGTATCAGAAGGAGTGAACAGACACTTCATTTGAATTAGAAATTAAACTGCATCAATGTTTCAACAAGGGGTTTGATGGAAGTATAATGAAGAACCTATCATAGGTGCTCTAGAGGCACACTATTGGATGGTTGCTCACCTGCACCTATATTTCAACTTAGACACTTCTTGTTAACTTGCAGAAGAAGATCTTGGATACACTAGATATACTGGCATTGACTTATGAAAGCATTAAAATAAATGACTAAACATAAGACAATACGCAGACATATGTAAAAGTGTAAAAATCAGATGAAGTTAAAACACTTCTTTTGATTAAAGGCAAATTTTGTCAGGGCTTCGCCATACAAAACTGAGAAATATCTTTACAAAGCTAAGAGGTTACAATATATATAGAAATTGGAGAAAGACCCTTTGAACCTTTCAAGCGAGTGGCCCATATTGCATTAAACACCTTGGCAAGAAGAGTTTGCCCATGCTGCTGTCATCTTCCCATAAACGCTATTGTAGGTGTCTCAGATATTGACTTTGCTCCTCCTGCAAAAGTATGGGTCGCTTCTCTCCATGACCGATAAAGCCATCTCTCCATGAAAGTTTGTGCAACTGTCCGCTTATTAATGCCAAACAAAGAAAAAACGGGCTGCTCTCTTGAATGCTAGCGTTGCTCTCTTAATGGCTGTTCCATGGAGACTTTCATCTGCAAGCAATTACTTCCCCTGTTGATGCCTCCTATGCCACCTGGATTGATCTGGTTCGTTCCTGCGCTTGATTGGCTGTCACCTGGAACGTTTTGAGTGTTTGTCTTATATGTGTGTGGCTATGATATGAGCCATGCTCTCTCTCTCTCTTCTTGTTATTTCTTGTCTTTCTCGGCAATTTGGGGCTCCTGGGGCTATCCTTTCTTTTTTTGGGCTCCTTTCTCGGCAGGTCGTTGAGTTTCCTTTTGACTTTATGCCTTTGAATTCCTTCGGGCCTGCGCTCATGAGTTCTTTCGAACAAAATGTCCGAAAGAACTTGTTCTTTGGCTTCTCCCCAACGGCTAACGCATCCCATTAAAATTAACGTCCGTGGGCCTGTCACCATTTGAAAACCAATGGCTATTTCGCTACCTTGAATTGGACGTTTGCAGGTCCGTCACTAGATATTTGAACTTCCAACGGCTAGCTTACCATGTTAAAGTTGACATCCACGGGCCCGTCATTACCCTTCAACAATTTTCTCGGCCTTTTGTAAACGGACTTTTCCGAAGGGAAAGTGACCCTTCGGAAAATGGGAAGGTCCTATTTTGATGGCCAAGTGTTCTCCGAAAGGGAACCTACCCTTCGGGTTTTTTGTCTTGTCGAATTTCTTCAGACAAAATGTCCGAAGGAATTCATGCCTTTAGTTTCTTCATGGATTTTCTTCGGACATTTTGTCCGAAGAAATCCATTTCTCGGCTTGTCACTTTTTCTGAAGGAAATCTTCCTTTACGGCTTTCTGGCCTGGCCTTTGCAAACGGACCTTCTGCCCTCCGCAAGGGTACTTTAGGCTTTGAGTAGTCTTTCATATGAATTCGCAAAGGCCCTGTTTGGCACCCGAGTGCCCTTCGCAAGGGTACCTGACCTTCAGAGCTTTTGTAAAAGACTTCTGCCCCTTTGAGACTGGCCCATTTTGCCAATAAAGGCTCACCTGAAGTAATTTGTTTGTCCTGCTAAACATCTAGGATTGAAATGAGTTCCAAATCAACCCAAGTACTTGTAAGACTCAAAACACTTGGTTTTCAGAAGAAGGAAGCACTTGGTCTTTCATGGAAACGGCCTTGTTACAGAGAAAACCCATAAAATTGCAGTGGGATGAACTCATCAAAAAATGGCTAACAGGGCCTGCAAAGGAAGGGTAAAAAGGGGGGTGCTCAATTTTGGCTTGCAGGACCAAAATTGGTCAACAATTTTTCAAAGGGAAATAGACCATTGCAGTTTTGTTGAAGGCTCATTTCAAAGCTTCAAAGGACCATTTCAAAATTCCCAAAGGGTATTTTTTCCTTTCGGGAAGGTCACTTTTCAATTTTTTCGAAGGGGCACTTTCCCTTCGGAAAAGTTCGTTTGCAAAAATGTCCGAAGGAATTGTTAAAAGCAAAAAGTCCGAAAAAATAGCCGTTTGAATTTGAAATCCTGAGATGTTCCTGCAGACGTCAATGATGGGTCTCGTCAAATAGTCGTTTCCATTCAAAAGCGGTCAAAGGGAGTCAGCGAATCTCAAGGGCAAAAGTGTACATGACAAGTGTCAAGGACGCATTCAACTGGCAAGAGCCGGTAGGTGCAAATTAATGGAGAAGCCTTTGTCCTTCGATATGGCTCTAACCTCTGACAAGCGGCTGCTTGATCAGAGGCAGCATGGCTAGGTCTTGATTCAGAAAATGGTGATTTTGTCCTTTTTCAGACAAGACATGCAAAGGCAAAAGGGGCACATGAAGTTTTAAATGCAAGGATCGACTCATTCACGTTAGACGGGAACATGCAACTACCTTCGATATGGCCTTGTCAGTTCAAAAGGAAGGGACTTGAATGCATGAGGGGCTCGAGGAGATTTGCAGTGATTTTGGACGGTTCATTTCATGGTCAAGGCAGTTGCATGCTTTGAATGCAAGAGAGCTCGAGTACAACAACAGGGGTCCTGGTCATTGATGATTGCTTCTCTCAGTTCTTGCTCCCACGAGCCCTTTTCTTTCTCTGGGCCCTTTTTTCTATATATATTAGATGCTTTCCATTTTGGAGGGGTTCCCAGTTTTTAGACTTTTTCATCTCTTTGGGAGACGGGACACTCTTTGAGATATTGCAAAATATGCTTAGTTTGATTAGGTTCAACCCTGTCAAGCATTTGTAAGAACTACCTTTTGATGCAATAAAGGATTTTCTTTGCCTATCTCTTGCCTTGGATTTGTGTCTATTGAGTTGCGCACTATGGCATTGTGTGAAGGAGAATTATCCTCGTCCGTGGTCCTCCTTTTTGACCTTGTTTAGGGAGTTTTTCAACGCTGTTTGCAGGTTTGGCTGAGTGCTCTTTCCGCTATTGATGTGAGCTTTTAGTGAGTATTAGAACTCCTCTTTGTTTGCATTCATTGCTTCCTGAACCTCTTCCATGAAACATTAATCCAACCAGCGTGATCTTGAGGTTGTTTAAGTCAGTATTGTCCTTTGCAGAATTAGTGTGGGTTCAAGCTTATGGGAGTTTCTCATTTTATTTTGGTGCATCACCTCCCTTAGCTTAGATTTCCTTTTTATGTTATCCTCTTATCCCTTTTCCTTAGCAGTAGATTTTAGTGTGGAAAATGAGAGCTGAAATGAAGCATCTGAGGAACTAGCCTCATTAAAAAGCCTAGAGGTTCAACCTCACGATAGGATACCCACAGCCTAAGGTTGTCCCAACGCTTGTAGCTAGGAGTGAAAGAGCCTGAGAAACTCTCCCACAAAGGGTGCAATTCTGTGCTACAACAGTTTTTGGCACGCCCGGTGGGACTAAGGTCCAAAACAACAGAAGGATTTTTGTTGTCCTTCTGCATATCAGCCTTTGGAGGCATTCAACAAACATCAATGGTGACTCCGAACATCTATCAGCTGGTTTGAATAGTCCAAGTGCCTAATCACTGTTATTTGGTATGTATAAGCAACCATCTTTTGATTAGTATGCTTATTCTCTGCCTCAACATCACACTTATCAGGCTAATAATGTTTGTGTTCCCCCCAAGTGGCCCTCAAACAACCTATCAGCCCTATCGTGGCCTTTGCCCCCCTTCCACCCCAGCGTATGACCAAGATCAACCTCCTAAGCATTTAAATCAGTCCTCTAATTCCCCTTGTCAAGACTATGTTTATCCTATTACATCCTTGTCAGGTTTCAAGCAAGCATTATCAAATTATACTGAGTTGATAAGGGAGATTGGTAGGGGTTTAGAAATTTCTTCAATCATCCCTATTCATGTCCTACAAGAGGCAAGGAATGCTATTCAGCTGGTCAAGGGCAGATGGTTAGTTTCTGAGAATGAACAATTGCCAGTTTGCGAGAGGGAGAATAAGGTGTGGTTGAGAAGCATTGTCCAAAATTCGGAAAGTGTGTTGATGTCTTATGAAGATTAGTAGACTCAATGTGATCAGTCTTATGTGTCCTCTCCTTTCCAAGAGCCAATCCGTTTGCCCTCGCCTACCCCAACACCCATTCCCATTCAAGAGCATGAATCCCTTCCATCATGGATCTTCTCCAATACTTTTGACCCTGGCTATGTCATGCCCTCTCTTGTGAAACCACCCTCTCCTATACTCGTTCAAAAGGAAGAAAAGATGGCTGTTCTCTACACATTTCCATCATGGAAACCGGTTCAAAAAGGCATAGAGAAGAAGGAAGAGGTGTCAGTTGTGGTGATCCAAGAGCTAGTTCAAGAGGAGTTAGTGGTTGAAGAGTATAAAAAAGAGGTGTTAGCTTAGCTCAATGATCTTGCCCTACAAGAGTTCCAAGACTCTTTCTCCTCCCTCAAGAACCACTAAAGAGACCACTCAAAGTACCTAGTTGGAAAGACACTCTCTTAAGCTGCAAGCAAGGTGAACTGTTTCGCCCTCCCACCTTCTCCCTCTTGGAGAAAGAGCCTGCTTTGCAAGGACTAGAGGAGGAGCTTAGAGTCCAATTTGAACCTGAAGAGGACACCACAACTGTCTATGATGAGAAGATCATAATAGGCAATCCACTCCAGAAAAGGGAGGAGAAATCAGGTTTAGACCAGCTATTGTGGCATGGCTTTGACATTGATGAATTAGAGTTTGAAGACAGTACTGATGCCTTCATACTTAAAGAGGTGTGTATTCAGGATGCAGCTGAAAACAAAGAGGATTTTGTTTGGTCCCAAGAGCTTCCATTTGGTGTGGCTACAGATGAAGATGACCAAGGTCCAGAGATTGACGTAGTCAATCAGTTAGCTGACCATGTTGAAGAGGTCACGAATAAGCAAGAGGATCAATATGAAGTATGGCAATAGTTGTACCATGACTTCATGGATCAGGTAGAGGTTCTAAACCAGCCTATGCCTCTAGAGTATGAAGATGAACACGCCAATCAAGTTGAAGAAGCTGACCAATCTCAAGATGAATTGTCCTTTGAAGGTAGTACTGATGTTTTCAAGAATGAGGGGGAATGGTCAGATCCAAAGCCGCAAAAATATGACATGTTGGGCCTTAGATGGATTGACGAACTACCATATGGCCCTTTTCAAAGCAAGTAGAGCAAAGATGGTGTTGAAGTTGGCATTGTCTCGGATGACCAAGAAGAAGTTGCCTTTTGGGATGACTTAGAGCTTTTCTGCTTAAGTCTAGATAGTAAACCAAACACTAGTTCAAAGGAGCCATCACATGTTGTGCTTGATTCAGAGCACAAAATTGAGCCATCAAATGAGAAGAGTGCAAAAGCCCCTACAGTCCAACATGAACCAAGTTTGGAGGACATGAACCAGTATGTCTATATCGGAGACATGTTTGTCCATTCCATACATTAGAGAGCACATCAAAAGGATTGACCATAAATCTGCCTGGTTCACCAATTCTGGTACCTCTAAAGCAAGGTATTTTTCATCTTGGATTGTTACAAGGGAATAATACTCATAGTTTCCCATTTGATCCAAGAGGGAGATACTTGCAATTTGTAGCCTTGTATATATTAGGATAGATTTCATGCTTTCCTCCAAGTGCCTTGTGCACATTTCCTTTCTGTTCTGTTTTTCCTTTCCTAAGTGCCTTGGGCACTTTGTTTTGTTTTATCCTTGTTGCTTCAGAGGAAGTTCCGGAAAGGGTCAGCCTTGTATCCAGTTTCAGACCAGCTCAGTTGCAGAGGCGAATGACTCCATGCCCAATGGACTAGACAAGGCAAGTGGTTTGGGTTCTCAAGCGTAGCAGGCATGCTTTCCTAGGAGTCGTCAGAAATGTTGGCCATTTTTGGCCCACATACCAAGCTGCCCCCAGGTGGATCAAGTTGCTAATGGATGAGCAAATGAACAGATGTTTTGGATGAAACGAGTGGACCAAAGAGATCGTACAGTTCTCACAAAGCTTTTGAAACACTTTAAGATTGCTTAAAGCGTATTTTGTCAAATTCTAAGGGATAGGTCTACAAAGCAAAGAAAAAGGTTCTTGGGTAGTTTTCATGGCGAAACCAAGCAGTTCCAGCATGAGTTCAGAAAAGCTACAGACTCCATCAGAAAAGCTACGGACTCCATCAGCAAATCTATGGACTCCATCAGAAGAACATACGGACCTTGGAAAAGCTAAGTGCAAAATATTTTATTCAACAAAGTCTTTACTAGTTCTTTCTTTCGGATTTTGCATGGACTAAGTGTTCTTTTCTTACGGGACTCCTTTTGGCTAAGTGTTGAATTCTTTCGGACAATTTGTCTAAGACAAAGTTTTTCGAAAGGATAATTCTTTCGGACAAAATTGCTGAAGCAAAACGAAAAGACCTTTTCCTTTGGGAAAATTGTTCGAGACAATTTTCCCGAAGGGTAATTCTTCAATAAAAGGGTCCTTTGCAAAATTCCCGAAGGTATTCTTTTTGCGAGAAAAGGGCTTTTCAAGAAATCCGAAGGGTACCTTGCCAAACGCTGAAGGGCCACTTTCTTTTCAAAGTGGACCATTGCAACTTTTTCGAAGGTATTTTTCAAAGGTAAATGGACCGTTGCAATTTTGCCGAAGGCTCATTTCAAATCTTGAAAGGACCATTTCAAAATTTCCGAAGGGTATTTTTTCCTTTCGGGAACGTCACTTTTCAATTTTTTCGAAGGGGCACTTTCCCTTCAGAAAAGTTTGTTTGCAAAAATGTCCGAAGGAATTGTTAAAAGCAAAAAGTCCAAAAAAATAGCCGTTTGAATTGAAATCCTGAGACATTCCCGTAGACGTCAAAGATGGGTCTCGTCAAATAGCCGTTTCCATTCAAAAGAGGTCAAAGGGAGTCAGTGAATCTCAAGGGCGAAAGTGTACATGACAAGTGTCAAGGACGCATTCAATTGGCAGGAGCCGATAGGTGCAAATTAATGGAGAAGCCTTTGTCCTTCGATATGGCTCTCACCTCCGACAAGCGGCCGCTCGATCAGAGGCAACATGGCTAGGTCTTGATTCAGAGAATGGGGTTTTCGTCCTTTTTCAGGGAAGACATGCAAAGGCAAAAGGGGCACGCGAAGTTTTAAATGCAAGGATCGACTCATTCACGTTAGATGGGAACATGCAGCTACCTTCGATATAGCCCTGTCAGTTCAAAAGGAAGGGACTTGAATGCATGAGGGGATCGAGGAGATTTGTGGTGATCTTGGATGGTTTATTTCATGATCAAGACAGTTGCACGCTTTGAATGCAAGAGAGCTCGAGTACAACAACAGGGGTCCTGATCATCGACGACCTCTTCTCTCAGTTCTCCTTGCTCTCGCTAGCCCTTTTCTTTCTCTGGGCCCTTTTTTCTATATATATTAGATGCTTTCCATTTTGGAGGGGTTCCTAGTTTTTAGACTTTTTCATCTCTCTGGGAGACGGGACACTCTTTGAGATATTGCAAAATATGCTTAGTTTGATTAGGTTCGACCCTGTCAAACATTTGTAAGAACTACCTCTTGATGCAATAAAAGATTTTCTTTGCCTATCTCTTGCCTTGGATTTGTGTCTATTGAGTTGTGCACTATGGCATTGTGTGAAGGAGAATCTTCCTCGTCCATGGTCCTCCTTTCTGACCTTGTTTAGGGAGTTTTTCAATGCTGTTTGCAGGTCTGGCTAAGTGCTCTTTCTGCTATTGATGTGAGCTTTCAGTGAGTATTAGAACTTCTCTTTGCATTCATTGCTTCCTGAACCTCTTCCATGAAACATTAATGCAACCAACTTGATCTTGAGGTTGTGTAAGTCAGTATTGTCCTTTGCAAAATTAGTGTGGGTTCAAGTTTATGAGAGTTTCCCATTTTATTTTGGTGCATCACCTCCCTTAGCTTAGATTTCCTTTTTATGTTATCCTCCTATCTCTTTTCCTTAGCAATAGATTTTAGCGTGGGAAATGAGTGCTGAAATGAAGCATCTGAGGAACTAGCCTCATTAAAAAGCTTAGAGGTTCAACCTCACGATAGGATACCTAGCCTGAGGTTGTCCCAACACTTGTAGCTATGAGTGAGAGAGCCTGAGAAACTCTCCCACAAAGGGTGCAATTCTAGCTTACAACAAGTCTTGTAGGAACAAAACCAAGCTAAGGGTCTATAAGTAAGTTATGCTAAAAAGGGAGACATTACAGTCCTCCCCACCCAAAATTGCTTCTCCTCAAGCAATTTTAAAAGCCATGGGGCTGTCCCCACATTCTTCATGATGCACTTACCAACTGAAATGGCTTCCCACTGAATTGAAGCTCCAACTTGAACTCCCCACTTGCTAAACGTGTATCTTAGAGGCTGCCCCCATGGGCTTAAGGTGTCATGATCATCCTCCAAGAACTCCTCATAACCCAAAAGAGATAATACATGCCCTACGGTTTTGCCTTTGATGTAGCCTCTCCTAGAGAACAATGTGTCCTCAAAAGATGTTTCCAAAATTTGGAAATAAGTAGCAACAATCTCATCATGAAACTTACCTTGAGTGACCATATCATATAGTTGTAACCTCTCTTGAGTGTGTCCCGATTCATGTGGCATGCTATCCCTCCTTGACTTCCTTTTATCATCTCCCTTATGCATAGGAAGAACTTTAGATCGGTCAAATAGAAGCCTTAACCAACCCACAATATATGATTGTGCTCCCCATGTTTTATCAAGTCAAAAACATGCTTCAACATGAACATTTTCAGAATACATCATTGGCTGGATTTTACCAAAAAAATCAGATTTTTGACCTTCTACATACAACTGTACTTGCCATTTAAATTCAGAATTTTCTGTGCGGTAGATTTCAGAATGTACCTTTGTATATGTCTTTTCCATTATGGGTTGTAGCATGCCCTTAAAGTGCCAAATTTTTATTCTTTATGTGGTTGGACTTGTTTTGTTGACTCAGAAACTTTTAAACCCACAAATTCGGATTTCGCACATCTTTGTCCAGCTCTTTCCCTTGGCTGCCATATGCAAAATAAATTGCTTTTGATACCCAAAAGAATCCATAGATAAGCCCAACTGTGTTTAGCATTCTTTTGTAAGAAAAAAGAGCAACTTTTCTTGCCATTTGAATCTTGTGAACAACTGCTTGTAGTTTTAACCCATTCAAAATCCAAGAGGGGTCTCATTTTTCTTAAAACACCTCCATTTCCACTCTTGCAAGAAGGAATAGGGTGCTGCCCAAAGCAATTTTTGGTTTGCCCTTGGCAATCAATCCTCATCTCATTCCTCCCAATACAAACATGAGAAAACTAAGAATTTGCTACACTTACCAATTGTCTTGTAGAGGATCCCAATTTGGAATGAAGGGGCTGTATTTGATGTCTAGTGGCAGCCTTCTTTTCAATCTTCTCCATGCTCATGAAACATCCTCCCAACATACTATTTGCAGAAGAAGGGGCCTCTGTATCACTCAAACCATGCAAAACAACCTCGTCACCTGTCACTTTGAATTTTAATTCCATGGTTTGGTAGTTTCGAGTGTACTTACCAAGTGAGTGCAACCACTGAATACCAAGGATCATATTGGTCTCCTTTATGCCAACCACATAAAAATCATCTTCCACAACCTGTGCTTGTTTGGAAATTACCATATCCATTGTATTGCTTTTAGCCTTGGTAGAGATCTCACTGATGAACCCTCACATGAAGCAAACATGTTAGAAAAAACATTAGTGTTTAACAACACTTTTACAATTATGTCATCATGCTTTATCTTAACCTAGCGGTAGTGTGCCCTTTCTCTCTCCCAATCTCTCCTTGTGGTGGGAAAACCACTACCATATGTTTGGACCATCCCCATAGTGTTGGGAAGTGACAAGCTCACCTTCTTAGTTCCCATGCTTACCAAGGTGACTAATAACTTCAAGGAATACAAACTGAAAATATAAAAAACAACGACCTTGATACATGTTTCATGATTTTCTTTGTCCATGTTACTGTTTGATATAAACCATGAATACCACATATAGCCAAGATATGGCTCTGATACCACTGTAATGTCCCCAAATGGGACAATTAGACCTAGTTGGGGTTTTCTAACAAACCTTTGAATAAAATTTTCAAAAACTAAAAATCTGATCCACCGACCAACAAACCCTAGCTGGAAAATTTATATCATTTTCAAGCAAAACATGCTAAAATAGCTTCACAAATAGCTGAAAATAATCTGAAAGCAAGGTACCTTTTTTGACCAAGATATATTGGCGAAGTGGCTGAAAATACCCTTGCAAAAATTCTAATTTTTATGTGAACGAACAGTTGCATTTTCCACTCACGAAACACCTCAAAAACCTCCACAAATGAGTTGTCACACTTAGAAAAATTAGGGAAATAAATTTGATATTTATTTCTTGAATTTACCCTTCTAACCACCTTCCGAATCTCTCCAATCAAGTCGTCCAAGTTGCCAAAAAAAATAATAAATTCATGAATATTCCTAGAGCTTAGAGTGACCTTTTTAACCTGCAATTTGACCCACACAACTCGCCAATTGCTGGAATAAATTATGAAAATTACCTTTGACCCTAGGTGAGGGTTCCAGAGACAATTTTACCCTCTTGAGAGGGGTCGCCACCCTCTTGAAGCAAGTTGCTACCCTTGGGATGGCCTCCCAACTCAACAAAGCTCCTCAATCGAGTTTGCCCACCTCTTTGACTTGTAAATCATGAATTTCCAGCTCTCCGAAGGGTTTGTAATAATTCCTTGATGAAGGTGGTGTCCAAAAACACCTTTGTAGATCCACTTGCATACAACTATGCAAAATTGAAGCACAACTACAACCCTTGAGTAGAGTTGCCCTGAAAGTAGATATGGAGGTTTTTGTCCCCAAACCCCTAACACACTTGAATGTTTTCGTCTTCAAGATGTGTTGAACAAGCTTGACATACTTGCACAATAATTTCAATATCCAAAATGCATAACCTTTTCAAATAAGAGTCTTCCATTTTATTTTATATTTCTCCTCCAAATGTGGCACCCAAAATAAGAATGGAGAGTTTACTTTTTTCTTAAAAAAAAAGATATATTACAAGCAAAAACACTTTTTGCACAACTCAACTGAAAAGAAAATTAGAATATTTAAGTACTTTTCACCCTTTTGCTCTTTGAATAGCCCTCTCATAGTTCCCATCTATTTCTTTCCCTTAGTCTTGTGGGAACAAAACCAAGCTAAGGGTGTATAAGCAAGTTGCGTTAAAAAGGGGGACATTATACTATCTATTATGAGGAAGTAGTCAAGGACAACAAATGGTGTGAGGCAATGGATGAGGAGATGCATGCCATAGAGAGAAATCAGATTTGGGAGTTAGTTGACCTTCCAAAAGGAAAATAGGCTATAGGAGTCAAGTGGGTGTACAAGACAAAAACCACTCTCAAAGGGAAGGTAGAGAGGCATAAGTCAAGACTAGTGGTGAAGGGCTACAAGCAAAGGCTTGGACGTGACTACAATGAGACGTTTGCACACGTAGCAAGGCTAAAAACGGTAAGGACAATCATACCATTGCTGCTCAATACAAGTGGAAGGTGCATCAAATGAATGTCAAGTCAGCCTTCATGAATGGAGTGCTAGAAGAGGAGGTTTATGTGGGACAACCACCTAGATATGAATTCTCCGTTATGAGAACAATGTATATAGGTTGAAAAAGACGTTGTATGGGCTCAAGCAAGCCCTGAGAACATGATATAGCCATATAGACTCTTGTTGAGCAATGACTTTAGCAAAAGTGGTAGTGAGCCCACGCTATACATCAAAGCAAGTAAAGGTGATATTTTGATTGTAGTTTTGTATGTAGATGATCTAATATTCATCGAAAATGCAAATCAGTCAATAGAAGAGTTCAAACAGCAATGAAGAAGGAATTTGAAATGATTGATTTAGGTATCTTGAAGTACTTTCTTGGGATAAAAGTCAAACAAATGGACAATGGCATCTTTATATGCCAATCTCAGTATACAAAGGAGCTTTTGGAGAGGTTTAAGATGCTGGACAACAGACCAATATCTACATCAGCTGAGACAAGCTTGAAGTTGTTCAAGGATGATTGCAACAACAATGTAGACCCCACATGGTACAAGAGCTTAGTGGGAAGTTTAATGTACTTGACTGCAACTAGGCTGGACATCATGTATGCAGTCAACCTCATATCTAGATTTATGGAGACGCCAAAGGAGACACATTGGCAAGTGGGCGAGAGGATATTGAGGTACGTGAATGGAACAAGAGATTATGGAGTTTTATATGTAGCAACATAGGAGTTTCAACTTGTGGGTTTACATGGATAGTGATTAGGCTGGTAGCCTTGATGATCGAAAGAGCACTTTGGGGTTATGTATTTCATCTTGGGTCAGGAGCCATATCTTGGGATTCAAGGAAACAACTCATAGTATCACTTTCTACAGCAGAAGCGGAGTACATAGCAGCGAATGCAACAGTATGCTAAGCTATATGGTTGAGAAGGATACTTTCAGATTTGCATGAGCAACAATGATATTCTACGGTCTTTTGTGACAATATATCCTCCATAGTGTTGTCAAAGAACTCCATTTTTCATAGTAGGAGCAAGCACATTGCAATTAAGTATCACTTCATTCGAGAGTTAGTTGAAGATCATATAATAGAGCTTAGTTTTTGCAAGTTAGATCAACAACTAGCTGATATTTTTACTAAGCCGTTGTCAAAAGACACTTTCATGCACTTAAGAAGAAGATTAGGGGTCATTAATGCAGCAACATTGGGCCTACAAGATTTTATGTCAGCTTCGAACTCCTACAGTTTAGCTATGGACTCTGTCAGTTGAGTTTGTAGTCCAGCGACGGACTCTTACAACAAAGCTTTGAACTCCAACAGGTTAGCTCCGAACTCCTACAAACCAGATCCAGACTCCTACAACATAGCTCCGGACTCTTACAGCCGAGCTTTGGACTTTAGGAGGGTAGCTACAGACTCCTACAATTGTGTTATGGACTTCAGCAGGGCAACTACAGACTCTGTCAGTCGAGTCCGTAGTCAAGCTACGGACTTTGCTAGTCCAGCTATGGACTTCATCAACAAAGCTACGGACTTCAGTAGTGAAGCTCCGGACATGCACAAAATGAGTCCAGAAGGATATGGATAGGTGAAGAGAAGTTATAAGGAAGTTTTGAAGGCTAAGAAAAGTTTTGCAGACCATGGTAGGAAGGTCAAGAATAAGGGGGTGTTAAAATATTAAATTATTCTCTGCCTTCCTACCTACCTCCCCGACTCCGCACTCAACAACTGCAGCCACCAAACAAATTTATTGCAGCAGTTTGAAATTTGAATTTTTTGGAGCCGTTTCAGTTTTAGGGGGAAAATCTGTGGTAGGTGAGCAGACTGCAATAAAAGACAAAAAAATAAAGAGACAATTAGAATGCAATAGAATAGATGAAACATAACACAACAACAGTCAGAGATAGGCAAAGAAGAGAAAATGAAAAAGAGCAGCAACCAATAGAAGATTTTTTGCGCAATAACAACAGTCAGGGGAAGACCATAGTAGAGAAGCTTGGAGAAGAAAACAACTGAGAACAACACAACAGTCTATGAGTTAGTGTGAAGGCAGAAAAGAAGGAGGTGAATAGTAAAAGGAATATTTCATGACAGTAGTTAGAGTCTGACTGTAGTAGCAAGATAGGAGAAACACAAAAGTTTTTGAGTCTTTTGTAAGCAGTAGTAGTTGTGCAAGTATAGGGATTTAAATCAGTTTGTAATAGAGTTTTTTGAAGCAAATTAATATATGCAAACTTGTGTTATTTTCAGCCATACTTTGCCTCTCTTGTTTTATGGTTCTATCATGTGTTTTAGTGCATTTACAACACTGTTCTAATTAGTTACGGACTATCTCTGAAGTTTCAGTTTTCTATTTTATTTTCTGTTGTTGGTTGCTGCCCACCTGGGCCTGCACATTTTTTTTTATTAAATTTTCAAAGAAGATTGTCAACTCATAACTATGCATAGAGAGTGCAGGAATTGATGAGAAAGCTTGGATACCCATGCATGCATGAATCTATTTTTTGGAGCTTATGCTGAATCTTTTTTGAATTGATCTACTATTGGTTGCATTTTATGAAAATCCTATAATATCATAAAAATATTTCAATTTACTGACTTTTTCATTTAATATGTACTACAGTGACTTGAAAAAAATACTTTACTGCGATATTTTTGAACTAATGTTCTGTTCATATATTTATGGAAATGCCGCGTTTGTTGTGTTATAATTGTATAAGTTCTATACCATTGCAAAAATGTCTGAAATTACTCAAAGCTTTTTTGAATGTTCTTTTTTAAAACATTTGATACAAACTCTGTAATCTCCTAAAAATATTTTGAATTACACGGAATATGTTTTTTATTCACATGTTTTATTGATATTTTCATACAAATCCCCTACTCTCCTAAATTTTTTTTAGGCCACCATATATTTTTTGAATTTAGGTTTATTTTTACATTTTTACAAATCCTATATTATCATAAAATGCTTCAAATTACTGTGAATTCTATAACATGTTCAAATTTTGGAAGTATCATTAATATTTGTTGCTTTTTTCTTTTTTGGCATTGGATGGGCCCCGGTTAGGCAGTTTAATCAAATGTATTTGACATTCTTCCCTGGCCCTCCCACATAGCCAATTTTTCATTTTGAATAAATAAAACTTTTCTTATGATAGCCACTCGAGCTCTTTTAACTTCTGGTTAAATCTTTAGTCACCTCTTTCATATATATCATTTCCATCATCACTAGTATTTGTAACTTTTGGACTAAGCTATATAAAGATTATTATAAGCTCAGACTAAACCAGACATTAACTATTATTTTTGCTAAGGGGACTTGGAGACTTTATAGGGTCCAAACATTTTTCGAGCATGCCCTGCTAAGTTTTAAGTGGTATATAAAATAGAAGTGGTCAAAGGAAACAAATAAATACTATGCCATTGAGATGTGGGCTAAGAAAGTAGGGGATTGATCCCGCTTTGATTGGGAATCTAGTGGACAACACACTAATTTGCAGAAATATAATGTGTCATAAGGGTAATGAACCAAATCAAGGAAATTAGTGTGTTGTCCACTAGATTCCCAATCAAAGCAGAAATATAATGTGTCATAAGGGTAATGAACCAAATCAAGGAAATGGACACAAAAAATAGCAATATATTGTAATGTAAACAAAGCTTTATTGAAGCCAAGAGTAGGATACAAGAAAGGTAACAATCTCCGAGAAGAGATGTGAAACTACAAAATTACAAATTTTACATTTCGATGCCATTTCTATTATATCTATTTTTAGTATGAAGTGAACAATCTAAAAATAGAAAATAAAGCGATTTGACTTGGATTCGCAAAACTCATGTGATGTGTTCCCCCAAGAAGAAAAGAGGTTTTTTCTTGACCCAAAACTCATAAAAATACAAAAAAAACATTTTTTCTATTTTTAGGTATTTTTTTATGTTTTTGTATTTTGTGATTTTGAGGCCCTTCAGAGAGGAACTTGGCCTTGGAATGTCTGTATAGAGTTACTTAAGGCATAATATTTATCAACATTTAAACTAGTTTGTTTCATGAGCTTTCCATTGCCTGTTGTCGTTTCAAATTTTGAGCAACAGTCAAGGAGTTATGACCCTGACAAGGTGAAGTACTAATGATATACTAGTGTTTTGGGTATTTTACCCAAAAGACTTTTGAACCACCACTTGGATCATTCAACCTTACTTGAAAAACAATAGGCCCCATTGCTCCTAGTTTTGTTTTATGATGAACATAGGGAATCTTGAGTGCATAAGTGATTTCCTTCCACTTGAGTGGGCGGCTCACCTAAAATTCATTTTTACCGATTTCATGCATTTCACAGTAGGCATGCCATGAACCCAACATGTGCCTATGGTGGATCATGAAGATTGTCTAGTATTACCTAAGATCAAAATTCTTGGGCCTCATTTCTGCCTTAATAGGTGTTTGAATTCCTTGACCATCCTACGTAGACCATAGCTTACGTATCCCATCTTCTTCAACAAGTTCAAACCTATCCCATTTGTGTGATTTTTGAAACTGCCAAAAGAATTTGATGGATGATCACAGACTTGGAAATCAGAAGGGCTTACCATGTACTCCTCTATTTTTGTTTTCACATCTTTTTTTGCAAGTCGATCAACATTTCCTCCTTCACGGCTCTTCAAGAAGTCTTTGCATGGTGCAGCTGCATCTTTCCTCTGCTTGAAGCAATCCCTCAACAACCAGGTTTCTGAAGTGGACAAGATCCTTCTGCATTTCCACAATCTGGTCCATGACAAGACTGAGGTGGTTCTGCACCTGTTGGTTCTTATCCCTCAGCTGTTTATTTTCCTTTTGGAGCAATTTGTGCTCATTTTGAGATGTAGAAGGCACATTTGCATCATGGTGATGGTCAAAGAGTACAAATTTCTTTGCAGCAATCAAAGATATATTAGTAGGGAGGAATTACCTTTGGAATTATGTTAGATTGATTTCACAGAGTGATGGTGACAGCATGGGCTCTAGATTGGTCGACACCGTACTGATTCCACATGAAAGTTTGGCCAAATTGAACATCACACACTTCAAAGGGCCTCACGTTACAGAGCACTTCATCTTGAAATGAGCTGATTGCATAGGAAAGAAGGCATTGCCCTCTAACATATATGTCTCTACTCTAATCACCCAACTGATTTTTTATGGTTGAGGGCAATATGTAGTTGGAAAATTCAACAATTTGATGACACCTTTTGAAATCAGGTTCGTCTGACTATTGTTGTCCATAATGAAATGTAGTGATGTTCCGCTGACCCATAGTTGGAAGTGGAAGAGGTGCTTTGCCTACTTTGGCTTGAAAGGTGACACCATTGTGGTGGAAACAATGGAGTAGGGTTTGGTCTGTATGATCTCCTTTCCCTTGTCTTGTGTAGGCAGTGGCATTGATGTCAGTGTTGACAATGGTCCTGGATCCAAATTGGCTTAGGAATCGGGTGGCGGGATTTGTAGCTCAGGAAATAGAACTTGTCTAGCCTGACATTCTTCATTTGAGTGCCACTTTCTCTTGTGGGTACTGCATCACTTCCCCATATTTTTCTGTGGGATTTTATCCTGAAAATCCTTCTTCAATTCAGGCATCAATCAAGGGTGTTGGCCCTGCTACCTACTGTCACATGTACTATCAGGACTGGTTTCTTTTCTTCCCTTTTGTTTCAAAATATCTTTGATCTTGAATAGGTAGCATAGGCCTCTCCCATTGTTTTGATGTCAACATATTTTTTAGATGAAAATATATATAAATTGTATTTATACACTATCAAGGGGCCATGGTTTAGATAAAGTGTAAGGTGGGTTTATGGGGTGCACTTTATGTATTTAATTAATACTTGGGTTGCACGTGACTAGCACAAAAAGACAAACAAAGTGCAAATGCTAGGTTTGACTTGTAGAAAGCATGTTATAAGAAGAGGGAAAGGCTCATAGTTTGGGTTAGCTTAGAGTAGGTAGCTAGCATCTTTTGTTAAGTAGACAGACTTAGGGTTTTTAATGAAGGACAACCTTGGCCCTACAACCTGTAACCTTACACACTCAACACTAGACATCCACCAGACATCCACTAGACATCCACACACTCCAAAAATGAGATTGGAAAACAAAAACAATCTTTTATCTTTCTTGAGGAATTACACAAACTACACACACCACACATTCACCCACTCTTCTCTCTAGCTACAATACAAGAGGAATAACGACACACAACGATCCCTTAATGGATTGAACTATACTCTTTGCTCCTTTGTGCTTCCTACCCAAGCACCTCACTCTCCTTAGAGAGGCTTCTCCCCCTCCAATGTACCTTCTTCGAATCCTTTTCCTCTTTTATGCTTCAAGGTGACTCTTGTAATCCCGTTTTGATCTTGAATATGCTTAAAATTGTTGCTCAAATGTTTCTGAGCCATTATTGGGACTGGGTAATTGCCAAGGGTGAAACCGTCGCTTAATGTAGAGCGAAGGTTTACATAACCACTGGTTAATGCATACCTGCGTTAATTGGCAATTTCGTTATCAGACATAGTATTCTTGGTCTCAATGACTAAAAGTCTAAAACCATTTTGCCTCTTTTCTAGGAGCTTGCTGAATTGTCATTGACCTCCATGGGTCCTTGTAGGCTGGCTTCTGTAATGTCCCCTTTCTAACATTCATAGCATGATGTTGTCGTTAGCCTATTTCCCTATGGTCCCGTAGGCTAACCAGGGCATTAAAGGGACTTAGAGGCCATTTGGCCTAGACAGTTTCAGTTGCATATCTTTTTGAGGGGTTTTGTGGCAGTTTGGGGCATACTTACTATTTATAGTAAGTCGTGAATGGACATGGCTGGACATCTAGGGGCAGTGACATGTCGATGGTAATTGTTTAAAATCGACAGGAAGATTTATTTATCATTGATATGATTTATTGGGCATTAATGAAGTTATTTTATAAAGTTAAATTTAAATATTTAACTTTATTAATGCATATTCTATAGTTTGTGGGAATTATTTAAATAAAAGAATCCCCTTTATTTTACAATACATCAGATACATAAGTTATATAAAGGGAGTTATGTTTTATCCCACATTGACAAACCGAAGGAACAGACTCTTGTGAGAACTCTATAAAAGAAATAGAAGAGCTTCCATTTAGGGGTTTTTTGGAGGAGATTAATGTTATGCTGTTGGATTTCCTGGAAATCTGATTTTCGAGCTTGGAGGACGAAATCCCTCTTTGCTAGCATTCTCTTCGCTGTTGAAAGACAGTCAGGAGGATTGATGGTGTTTTCATTCATGAAACACATTGGGCATATTGGATTTACAATAAAAAAACGCAGAATAATATGTTTTGCTACAGTGCGTGTGAATAGTGTTTTTGCTACAGTGCACATGAATAGTGTTTTGCTATAGTAACTCGTGAATAGTAAAATTGCTATAGTGCCATGAATAGTGCTGCTATAGTGCATGAACAGTGTTTGCATCAAGTTTACTTGCTTATTCTTGCCGATTAGAGGTCTGGAAGGCTGCCATTTCATCTGTAGATCACTACAGCACTAATTTCCAGGTTTCTTCTATCAAATTTTCATATCTAAGCATTGTAATTTTTGAATACAAATTTGAATATTTGTCGCAGCCCATAAGGCAATTGTATGTGCACATTTATATTGCCAATTAGTGTTTAACAACAAATAAGGAGTTTCAGGTTTTGCATGTATTGTTGTATGTTTGTCAAGTGTTTGACAAAATGCCATGTTGATCATTAAGCAATTTAATTGATATGACATAGTAATTCGCAAGTTTCTTTCATTGGAAAAATAGGGGTGGTTATTACAGTGATATCAGAGTAGAAAATCCTGCCATCCTGAAGGGTTAAAGAATGTATAAACAACATGTTTGGTTTTGATCAGCGACCTTTCACTCACCATTACAACATAAGAAGGAACAGAGCAGTAATAAATATAGGTCCAGAGGAACAAGGGGTTCTAGAAGAACATAGAACTATAGGAGAACAAAACATTGACAATATGGGTGAGAGAAGAGACCCAGGTGAGGAGAGATTTCTACAGTTATTGGACACACTAGTTCTGGGACAACAGTTAGCAGATTAAAGAGCACAACAACAGAATCAACAATTGGACCTATTGACATAGATGATGACACGCCAATTGGGTATTGACATGAACAACTTAGGAGGTGGAAATAATGGTGGCATTAATCAGAATGGAGGTAATAATGGACAAATGGTGGAAACAATGGTGGAAACAATGGAGGTAATAATGGTGGACAAAATGGAAATGGAGGTAATGGAGGGGGAAATGTAGGCGACAACTTTGGCCGTGTAGCTCAACCCATTAGAACGGTGAACTCTAGACCACTTCTACCTACCTTCCCACTTAGGGCACCGACACATCCTGCCAATGAACCTCAGGTCACAGATTTGCAGGATCAGTTCAGAAGAGATTGGGAGAGTGGAGGCCCTGAATTTCAGGCAGCTATATCTTTACGAGACTATATTGATGTAAGGATGAGACACATGCCTCGTGAAGGAGATAGGAACCAAAACTTTGAGTTACGGAATAAAGTAGAGAAATTGTCTCTACCTTATTTTGATGCTTCTGGGAAGACTACAACACGAGCTTGGGTGCAAAAGGTGGATACCTGTCTTCAGCTTAATCCTATGCCCGAAGAAGCCATTAAATATGCCGCTATACACCTTGATGGAGTTGCACATGAGTGGTGTCACCATGGCATGGTGACTATGGGACATGATCAAATCATTAATGTTGAGTTTACAGAACAATTGATAGAGAGGTTTGATAGGAAGGATCCAGAATTGCATTTTAAGGAGTTGGCACAGTTGAAACAATGGGGACCATTGGAGAACTATATCTCTAAGTTCCAGAGACTTTCAGTATTAGTCACGGATATATCATTGAGGAGACTTATGGTGCCTTTCATGGATGGATTGGCTGATCCATTGAGAGGGTGGATTAAGGCCCTCAACCCACCTACACTACAGGAGGCTATTAAGAAGGCTAGGGACACGGAGGCCTCTAGATCAAAAAGCCAATTTTAGTCTAAGAGTTTTCCATAGAAAAAAGAAAAGGAAAGAGACAAAATGAATCACATCCACCACGAGCAGATTCAGGGAGACTTGACAGTGATCAGTTGAATGAGCTCAGAAGGAAAAAACTTTGTTTTCATTGCAGAGAGCCATGGGACCCTTCGCATAAGTGTGCGGTTAAGGCGAAGGCAAAACAGTTAGAGTATTTTTATGCTGAAGAATTAGCTTCAGAAGAGTCAGAGCAACAGTCAGATTCAGAAAGCAGTGATGAAGAAGAGACTATGGCAGAGGAGGTTAGAGAAGATAAGACCATTGCCCGACTTACCAGCATTGAACCATCAATAACCTTCAAGTTAAGAGGTGTCATTCAGGGGCAGCGAGTTGTTTCATTGATAGACACAGGAGCCACCCACAATGTCATTGATGCAAGCTTTGTGAAGAAGCGAGGACTTCAGACTGAGGAACATGAGGGATTCAGAGTGATGTAGCTAGTGGAGACAAGCTTCTTAGTACTCGGATGATTCCTGATCTCCATATGCGGATTGGAGACTATGGCATGGTAGGCCAGTTCTATGTTGTTAACATGGGAGATTATGATGTCATCCTAGGCATGACATGGATGAGATCTCTAGTGGAGTTCACCTTCAATTTGGAGAAATTGGAAGTGAGATTCGAGCACCAGGGTCGGAAAGTGGTTCTCAGAGGGTTATCAGATGGGGGGCTTAGAGTAGTCTCACTTAAGAGGATGGAACGTTTGTTTAGACATGACCAGATAGAGTGGGCAGTAGAATGTATGATCATGCCTACAGCTACAGAGCAACAGGGTAAGGAGTACCATCCAGACATTCATGAGGTCATATCCAAATATACAAAGGTGTTTGTAAGCATTCCACCGGGTGTTCCACCAGAGAGAGGAATAGAGCATGTGATTGAACTGGAGGGGGCGAAGCCTGTGATGACCACCCCCTATCGTCATCCTAAGGTGCATAAGGATGAGATCGAGAAGGCAATAAATGAGTTGTTGGAGATGGGACACATTAGGCCTAGCAAAGGTCCATTTGCCTCAGCAGTGGTCCTAGTAAAGAAAAAAGATGGGACAATGCGTATGTGCATAGATTACAGGGCTCTCAACAAAAAGACAATCAAGAATAGGTATCCCATTCTGAGAATAGATGAGCTAATAGATGAGTTACATGGTGCATGCTGCTTCTTGAAGATAGACTTGCGCTTTGGGTACCATCAGATTAAAATGAGAGCAGAGGATGTAGAGAAGCAGCCTTCAGGGGCCATTATGGCCACTTTGAATATTTGGTTATGCCATTTGGGTTAACCAATGCTCCAGCTACTTTTCAGAGTTGTATGAACCGGGTGTTCAGGAGTCAGTTAAGGAAATTTGTGCTTATATTTTTTGATGATATCTTGATATATAGTAGGGCATGGGAGGAGCACTTGCAACACTTGGAGGAGGTATTGAGCATACTTGAGAACAAGTCCCTTTATGCCAAAGAATCTAAATGTGAATTCGGCATGACAAAATTATTGTACCTTGGGCACATCATTAGTGTGGATGGAGTGAGGGTGGACCCAGAAAAAATTAGAGCTATAGTTGAGTGGCCTACTACTAATCTTACCCAACTCAAGGGGTTCTTTGGTCTATGTGGTTTCTACAGGAGGTTTGTGAAGGGGTTCTCACAGACAGCAACTCCACTTACGGATTTGACCAAGAAGGGAGCCTTTGTATGGACATAGGCAGCTCAGAAGTGCTTCGAGCACTTCAAACAATTGATGACATCTTGTCCGGTATTAGCACTTCCAGACTTCTCCAAACCATTCGAGCTTCAGTGTGATGCATCTGGAGATGGGGTGGGTGCAGTCTTAATGCAAGAAAGACATCCTATTGCTTTTGAGAGCAGGAAGCTAAAGGGAGTGGAGAAGAGCTACTCTATATATGATCGAGAAATGTTGGCCATAATGCATGCATTGGCCAAATTTAGGTCTTATCTGGGTGGAGGTAAATTTGTGATTAAAACAGATCATAATAGTATAAAATATTTCATGAGCCAGTGAGATTTTAATGATAGGTAGCAGAAGTGGATCACCAAACTACAGGCATATGATTTTGACATTGAGTACGTCAAAGGGAAGAAGAATGTAGTGGCCGATGCACTTTCTAGGAGACCACATGCATGTTCCCTGGTTGAGATTTCAGCAAACTGGAAGGAGAAAATAATCGCTGAATATGCTAAGGATCAATGGGTAGTTGATTTGATAGAGGGATCTCGACAGGATGATAGATATGTGGTGGTTAATGACCTTATCCTATACAAGGATAGGATTTATTTGGTACCTTCTTCGCACATCAAAGGTACTATCTTAAGGACATTCCACGATGCACCTATGGCTGGACACCCCGGGTTCTTCAAAACATACTGACAGATTCGTGAGAGGTTTACTTGGAGAGGACTCAAGGATGATGTGCAGAGATATGTTAGATAATGTCCAGTTTGCCAGCAGAACAAAGATGAGCATACTCCTCCAGCTGGATTACTACAGCCTTTACCCATTCCTGACAGGAAATGAGAAAGCATTTCGATGGATTTTATCACAGGGCTACCCAAGGTGTGGGGTCGAGATTGTATTTATGTGGTGGTGGACATGTTAACTAAATATACTCATTTCTTTGCTGTTACATCTACCAGCACAACAGCACAGGGGACAGACTTGTTTTTTCAGGAGGTGTTTAGGCTTCATGGGATGCCTAATAACATAGCGACAGGGATAGTAAGTTTTTGAGCTTATTTTGGTAGGAAATTTTCAGATTGAGTGGCACTGAGCTCACTCTTAGCACTAGCTATCACCCACAAACAGATGGGCAGACGTAGATTGGTAATAAGTGGGTTGAGGGGTAATTGCGAAACTATGTATCAGGGGAGCAAAAGGCTTGGATCAGATGGCTTTATTTAGGTGAGTATTGTTATAATACTACCTCTCACATGACGATCAGGATGTCTCCATTCATGGCGTTATATGGGTATGAAGCTCCTAGCTTCACAGATCTTTTTGGAGATAGCAGGGTACCGAGTGCATGGAATTGGTTACAAAACAACCAAGATATTTTGAGATCGCTTAAGGAGAATATTCAACAGGCTCGGAATCAACATAAGTTATACGCTGACCAACACAGGGTGGAACGTAGTTTTGAGGTTGGTGATATGGTAATCCTCTCTCTAGTTGAAACAATGGGATCTTCTCACGAGGGTGGGTGCCGCAATGGTGAGAAGAACCTCTAGAAAATGTTGGTTTGTAATGTCCCCATTTTCATGAGCATCAGTTCGCAGAGGGTTTAGCCTATTCCTGGCTCTTGTAGGCCAATACGGTTTGATTAGAGGGTTTTCTTGGCAGTTACCCGATTAACGGTTGGTTTTCTTTCATGGATTTGATGATTATATGGAGGTTCTACTATGTTATTACAAATGTTTCTAATTTGGGAAACCTCATGTTATGTTTTGACATTATGTTTTGCACTTTATATATTTTAATTTTATATTATAATATTATAATAAAGTGCAAATATAAAGTATATCTTTTATCCCACATTGACAAGAAAGTGCATGAGCTTCCCCAAGAAAAGAATAAAAGGATCTTATGGGCTCATTCTTGGACATGAGTGATTTGATATTTGATTTTGAGATTGTTGGTGATGAGACCAGCGAGGGTTTCTACCATTACTTCAGCCATTGGGAACGAAGATTCTCAATTGGCGATTTTGAGGTTGTGGAATATCTTCTGAATTATCGCTGGTTGTGGGCTCTATTTTAGGAGTTCAACTTGTGTTTCATTGGAAAAAACTTGTGGCCTTTGCCCAAGTTTTTGAGGGATTGGATTTGTGCTATATTAGAGATAATTTGCAGATTGAAAGCATTTCTTTTGGGCATGAACCAAGGCGATTTGGTGTCATACTATTGGACTGATCACAATTTAAGGGAGGACGATTTTTGTTGATTAATATTCTCATTAAAAGCCAGACCTCAGTGCATTGCTGGGCGCACAACATATGTGATGTGATTTGTCATGGAAGGACTTTAAAAAAAAAAAAAGACAAAGGCATTGTTGACGCTGTGGATTGCACCCTTCAGAGATGTTGACGCAGTGGATTGCACCCTTGACAGGAGGCTGCGCTCCTACCTTCCACACGTCACAATGGAAACTCCCCTCTTCCCTGTGGGCCTAGAAAAACTGGGGGGAGAGTCTCTAGATAAGGGCTAGCTCCCTTTGATGCATCTGAGTTATTCCAGTAAGTTGCTAATACATATATATATATATATATATATATATATATATATATATATATATATATATATATATATTGGGGGGGGTTGAAAAGGGAGAAGGATGCTGAAAACAACAGAACCTAACCTAATAGGGTGATGCACCAAACAAGTTTGATCTACTCACACTCACACTCTGAACCACAAGAACACATACATACACTTCAATTGGTAAATGGACTAGACTGCAGGGAGCTTAACAGGGAGGCTTTAATGGAAACATACAGAAAAGGGACTTACCATAGGCGCTGTAGGTAGAGCACACTGTCTAGTAACCTCCTTCTGCTTCTGCGTTCCAGGAACAACTCTTCTTATCACCTGTAGGAATGGCGCTTTGTATATACCAGGTACGTTGGTGTCAACCCTGTGAAAGCATTAGGAAGCAATGACTGGACACAAGACTAACACTCAGAGATATATCCAACCGGAATAGAGGTAAAAATGCGTATCTTTTGATTCTAGGTGAAAAATGGCAGGGCTTCGTCTTACAATATGAGAGATGATTTTCTCAAAATGAGAAGTTACAATATATATAGAGAAGAGAGAACAAAAGGCGCCCCTTTTGGAAAAGACTTTTGGCGCCCTTTTACAAGTGCCCATGTGCGTTTCGAGCTTTGGGAAGAGGAAGCCGCTTGATAGATAATGCTGTGTCGGCTCCTGATTTGACTTCAGGTGTTTAAAAACATAGGCCACGCCGTTTGTCTACAAACAAGACCGCTCCTTGAAGGCATTCACGCGGTTTGTCTTCTCATAAATGCAAAATGGAGAAAAATGGGTCGCGTTGTTCACTGTTTGCGCCCCTTGATGACCACTTGGCAGGCGCTGTTCTAACTGCTGGAGTAATTCCTTGAGTCGACGCCTTCCTTCGCCACTTGGACTGTTTTGTTCGTTTCTGCACTTGGCTCTTTTGTCTCTTCCTTGCATTATCTTTTCTGGCTCCTTCTGCCGTCGGGGGCTATCTTTTTGGCAGGTCGGTGAGTTCACTCGCGGCCTGTCCTTAAGCTTTTCAAAATCAACGGCTATTTCACCGCCTTAAATTTGACGTCTGCGCACCCGTCATTGGGCATTTGAACCTCCAACGGCTAGTTCGCCATGCTCGATTTTGACGTCTTCGGGCCCGTCACCCCATGGAATTTCTTCAGCGTTTTCCTTTCGTTCGACTTCTTGCTTTGCTCGGGCTTTTGTCAGAGTCGAGTCTTCATTGTCTTGGCGGCCGAATTTCTTCGGACTTTTGTCCGAATGAATTCCTTCGGACAGAAGCCCGAAAAAAATCATTTCTTGACTTTATCTTTTATTTCCTCTTTTCGTCGGCTTTTCTCCCGCGGACAAAATGTCCACAAGAATTATCTCGATCACTTTTGGCCTTCGGAATCTTTTCTCGGGTTTTTTCCCGCGGCTCTTCCCGAATTTCTTCGGACTTTTTGTCCGAAGGAATTCCTTCGGACAAAAGTCCGAAAGAAATCATTTTATGCCTTTTGCCTTAGTCTTTTACTTTGGCGAGATTTTCTTCCGAAGAATTTATTCGGACAAAATGTCCGAAGTAATTCCTTCGGACATTTTGTCCGAAGAAATTCTCGTCCTTTGCCTTAAACAAAACACTGAAGAAAACCTACCTTTTCGGCCTTGTTCACTTTTTGATCCTTTTTCAAGTATTCCCTGCCCTCCGCAAGGGCATTTGTCCTTCGGGAGACTCTCTTGAACCTTCCCATTGAATCGTTCCTTTGAACCAAATGTTGAACCAACTAAATGAACCAAGACAGCGAACCAACCCGTTGAATCGAGTGCTTTGAATCCACTGCTTGAACCAAAACAATTGAACCAAGGCATTGAACCGAACGTCGAACCAAGCTGTTGAAACAACTCATTGAACCGACTGTTGAACCAAGTCGTTGAACCAAGGCATTGAACCAAAGCATTGAACCAACTGAGTGAACCAAGCCAGCGAACCAAGGCATTGAATTGAATGCTCGAACCGACTGCTTGAACCAAACCAATTGAACCAAGGCATTGAACTGACTGAACTGAACCAACTCATTGAACCAATTGAACTGAACCAACTCATTGAACCAATTGAATTGAACCAACTCATTGAACCAATAATGGTTCAAAGTTCAAGTTCAAAGCTCTTTGAAAGCTCAAGCCATTGGACACTGACGCCGAACCAGTGAACTGGTTCCTCCTTTTGCCGAAAGACTTGTGCAAAAAATCAAAATTGAACTGGCTGAGAACAACAAGGGAAGGAGACCAATTTTGGCCTGCTGGAGCAAAAATGGTCAACAAATTGGCGACTCCCAGGGGAAGCATGCCTGCTATGCTTAGAAACCAGTTGCCTTAAAGTCCATTGGGCACAGAGTCGAGATGCAGCTTTAAAAGAGTTAGCAACCGCCTTGAGATAACCAAGAATCAATCACACAGGTTTTACCCCCAAAAAAGGAAACGAAAACACACACAAGACGAAGAAAGCTACTAACATGTGCAAAAAACACTTAGGAAAAACAGGGAAAAAGCAAGGAAAATATATACATGATGGGAGAAGGGCTCAGTAATAATGTTTGAGATGTATCCCATTAACTGGGATATACAATTCTTCGCCATCCAACTTGTAGAGTTGGAACGCGTTGTGCTGCTTACATTGAGTGATGACGTATGGACCACTCCATAGGGCGTCGAACTTCGTGTGCTTTCCAGGCTTAGCTCGGTCCGCATCCCATTTCAAGACGATGTCTCCTTCAGAGAAACCTTTTGATGAAGATTTCTTGTCGAAGTGTTTCTTCGTCTGTTGTTGGCGGCTGGTCATAGAAGCCATAGCCTAGTCCCTCGTCTCTTGGAGCTCCATCAACTCGCATAGCCTAACCTCTATGCTATTGCTTCCTTCTAACTGCAGCTGGTGAGCGAGGTCCAAGGCTGGCAATTCAAGTGAAAGAGGAAGCCTAGCTTCCCTTCCATATACGAGCGTGTACGACGAGTTGCCAATTGCCCTCTTTGGAGTGACCCTATCTGCCCACAGGGTTGTTTTCAACTTGGCATGCCAAGTCCTCTGATTCTCCTCCATTGTTCTCTTGATGATCCTGATCAGATTTTTATTGGTGGACTCAGCCAGCCCATTCCTCTATGGGTAGTAATTGGACGAAGTGCTAAGATAGATACCATATCTCAGCACCCATTCACTTGTTTTAGTTCCCAGAAAAGCTAAAGTGTTATCTGAGATTATGGTCCCTGGAACCCCGAACCTTGCCATCGGTCTTCATAAAAATCCAGGACTGCACTTTCATTAGCTTCCTTCAGAGCAACAGCCTCTACCCATCTTGTGAAATAATCTGTGGTAGTCAGGACCCACTTGTGTCCAGCACTAGAGAGAGGGTTAATCATCCCTATAAAGTGAAGGCCCCATTGCATGAATGGTTGCTCCACCTGAATAGGCTGTAAAGGCATGGCAGCCAGCCGTTGCTTCCCATCAAAAAGTGCACATTTCTGGCACTTTCGTACCTAGGCATGGGTGTCCCTGAATAGAGTAGGCCAGAAGTAACTAGCTCTCATTATTCTTGCAGCTATAGGCCTAGGAGCAAAGTGACCACCAACTGGCCCATCATGGAACTCAGACAGCACCTTGTCGGCCTGACTTGGGTCTATGCACCTTAAAAGGACTCCTGAGAGATCCCTTCTGAACAACACTCCATCAATCAGGACATAAGGGAGAGACTGGAGTCTGAAATATCTCCTCTTGGTCCTATCAAGGCCCTGCGGGCACTCACCAGTGAGAAGGAAATGCCTCAAGTCTGATGTCCAACCCTTCATGACAGCTGGTTCTGCTGTAGCTGCATCATGAATTAGCAAACTGTCCTCTTTTTGCTGTTTAAAGTCTGCAGCAAGGTGTTCACACATGCCTCTCCCTCTTACCAGCTTGGTGATCTTGATATCCACGTCGTATTCCATCACCTTAGTGATCCACCCCGCTCTTTTTTCATTTAGGTCGCGGTTGGTCAATAAATCCTTGATGCCGGGATGTGGAACCATAAGGTGAATTCTGCTATTGGACAGCATATGCCTGAATTTCTTCAGACTCCGTATCACTGCAAGGACTTGCTTCTCCACATATGTGTATCTGACCTCAAAACTCTCTAGGCCTTGGCTAAAAAATGCAAGTGGTTGCTCAAGGTTATCACCATTTGCTTGGATAAGCATGGCGGAGATTACCTCTTCATTTCCGAAGGTGTAGAGGTTGAAATCTTTGGTGAAGTCAGGGCTGATCAAAGTAGGAGCTTGGGCTATAGCCTGCTTGATTTATTCAAAACTGCCCCTTCTTTGCGCTGTCCACGCGAACTTCTCATCCTTCTTCAGCATAGAGGTCAATGGCTTAACTACATCCGCAAAATTCAAAATAAATCTCCGGATGAAATTTATTTTGCCGAAGAAGCTCTGCAGGCCCTTCTTGTGTTTAGACAAGGACAGCTCCAAGATGGAGCGCACTCTCTCTAGATCAATGGTCAAGCCTTCCTTGGAAACAACATGGCCAAGGAGTTTCCCCTCGTGGACAGCGAACACGCATTTCCTTGGGTTGAGAGAGATACCGAACTCTCTACACTTATCAAAGATTTGTCTGAGGTGTTTCATGTGTTGGCTCGCCTCCTTGGAGAAATCTATCACATCATCAAGATACACCAGCACAGTGTTATTTATCAGGCTCCGAAAGGCCATGTCCATGGCTCGTTGGAAGGTGGCACCAGCATTGGACAACCCGAATGGCATTTTCCTGTAAGCAAACGTCCCCCATTTGGTAGTGAAGGCTGTCTTGTACTGGTCACAGTCTTTCACCAAAATTTGATTATATCTCGAATACCCATTTAGGAGGGAGAAACGCTCGTTGCCTGTCACCATTTGAAAGATCTGCTCCATGCTTGGGAGAGGATAATGGTCTTTCAAAGAGACACTATTAAGGTCTCTGAAATCAACGCATAGTCTGATCTCCCCATTCTTTTTCCGGACAAGAACAAGATTGGCCAGCCAAGAAGAGTGTTTGATTGGAAATATTATCCTGGACTCAATCAACTTGGTGAGTTCCTTCTGCATGAGAGGCTCAATCATTGGGTTGACAGGTCTTTGCTTCTGCTTGATCGGCTTGGCGCCTTCCTCTAGCTCAATGGTATGTTGGGCCAAACCTGGGTCGAAACCCTTCAAATCGCTATATTCCTAAGCGAAGACATCAACAAACTCTTGGCACAAGATGAAGGCCTGCCTTTCACGGTCCGTGCACACTTTTCCAAGTGCAAGCAGCTTATCTTTGAATATTTCAACCTTCTCATAGTTCTTCGTTGTGATGCTTGCCTTGTCGCTTTTCAACTGGTCATCTCTCTCTAGAGTGACCAAACCTTTGGGGAGTTTATTGTTCTTCAGCTGAACAATTTGGTTGCCATATTGTTGCTGTAGCTTTGCCTGGTTTTTAGTAGCAAACTCAGCTTCCTCTTGCAAGAAGAGTGCTATTTGCTGTCAAAGACCTGCCAGTTAGTGACGTTGTCAGGTACAGAGGGTTGGATTACTACCTTCAAGTGGCGTGAACTGCGGTCTCGGCCTATTTCCCTAGGGATATCAAACTGGGCACCAATTGCTGCCAGCTTATCTACTTGCTTGTTCTGCTCTCTAGGAATGGAGGTAACATTGAAAGCAAATTTTTTTTCCACCAAGTCCCATACCCTATGTTTGTAGGACTTTAGTAAAGAATTCCTTGTCAAATTTTGGCCTCTTACTTGATTGACAATCAACGCACTATCACCAAAAACCTGCAGCGCTTTGATTCCTCTCTTCCTCACCCACTCCAAACCTGGATGAGGGATTCATACTCCGCAACATTGCTCGTGCAAGAAAATTGGAACCGGAAAGCTGAAAATTATTTCTCTTTTGAAGGAGAAACTAACAGCACTCCACCACCAGCTCCCAACTTACTTCTTGAGCCATCAAAGAACAACTGCCATAGACCTGAGCTTTTTTGATTGCCTTCATCAGATTTGGTATAAAAGTACCCTCTTCGTGTATGCAATAAATTTCAAGGCCTGCCTCCTCTATGAACTTGTAAGGATCATGCTCGAAGTTGTCACTTCCCCATTCGTCTAAGAGCAGGTCAGCAACTCCTTCAAGGCTAGAGGATGGAGATTGATCCACTTGGAACTCTTCTTGGTCAATGATGACGTAGCTGACATTTGCCGCCTTGAGCGAGTATGGTTCCAGATGTTCTCTGTGGAGTGGCTCGGATTCAATCTTAACTTTAGTCCCATACTTGGTTCTAAAAACCAGATAAGACCAGTTTGTTGGTAGGTAGCCGCCTATCTTGGATGTGAAATCCCTGGATAAGCAGATAGCAAAGTAAGGAGGGACATCCGCCACTACCACATCATGAGGAACTGAGAAGGTCGGGCAAGCGTGTAGCGTTAAGCTCAAACCTTTCACCACCCCAACTGTCTTTGCTGGTGTTCCATCTAGCTGCAGGGCTCCCTTAGTCATTTCTTCGTATTTCGACCCTAGCTTGTCGGCTATGCATTTGGGCATTACCGAGGTGCTTGCTCCACTATCAATGATGCAATTGTGCACCAAGAAATCTCCTATGACCAAGTACAAATAAAAAGAGGGAACCTTTTCTTCTTTCCTGCCTTGGCCTGAGGTGGAAGGCTATCCATTCATCATCAAAACATTATCGGCTTTTGTTGGGACAACTTGTTCATTCAGCTCATGCAATTCCTTTTGCAGCATATCCTTTTGCCCCGGTATTGACAATGAATTTCACAAGGAGATGTTCATGTGCAGCTTCTGCATCTGGCTACTACATTGACTCGAGGGTTGCCTTCAAATTTTCTTTGGGATTATTTACAGCCTGAGGCGCAGGCCGAAGAGCTGAAGGTACAATCAGCGGTCTGAAGTTTGGGACCTTTTGGTTTACATGCGATGAAGAAGGTATTGCTGACGTTTGGGCAACAACCTGAGCTTCTTCCATTGCTCTCCTTTTGGATCTTGTGTTGGCTGGGACATAGTCGCCCTAATTGTCCGCAGTACCCACGTAATTGACTGCATAGAACTCACCTTCCAGGTGATTCATGAGAGTAGAATCAGGTTGAGTCTGACTGCTGCTCATGCCGGATTGCATTGAAGCCTCAAAACTTGGGAATTGAGCGGCTGCTTGATTGTCTTGTACATTTGTGTAGTGACCCGGCATTTCATTTGTATAAACAACCTGCTCTTGACCATATCCCATGGTTGAGCAACTGGGCTATTCTTGTACCAGATTGTTTTGAGCGAGCACCATGGCCTTTGATGATGAAGGGGCACCTGGATAGTAGCCTTGAAAAGGTCTGGCCTGCGCAAACTGACCCTGCCCTTGATTGTAATTTTGAAAAGGGGGTTTATTTGCTTGACCATACTGCTGATATCCTTGATTTGGTCGATTGTTTTGAGCTTGCTGCCTTTTAATAGCTACTAGTTCATTTGTTACGCTTTGTAACAGGCTTTTGACTTCGTGGAGGTCATTGGATGAAGTAGCAGCTGGCTTTTCTATGCTGGGCAAAAGAGCTAAGGTGGGAGCAGCAGTCTGGATTGGGGGCAACATTTCAGGGAAAAACGGCATATGAGGTCTAGGAGCTATTTTCCCAGCCTGCACTAGGCAATTCTCAGCTGCTATAGCTATGTTATAGGCGGCAGGTAGCACATGTCCTCCCATGGATTGTATCATAATAGCGATATCGCTGTTCAACGCTCTTAAGTAATAAAGGAAAACATAGCTAGGAGTCGGCCTTACCAGAATGGGGATTCTATCCCATGTCTTCTGAAACCGAGTGTTGAAATTCTGCATGTATTCGTGTGGAGCTCTTTTCATTGTAGTCAGCTGCTCGGCAAGTGAGAGGTGGTCGCTCTTCTCCCCAAATCGGTTCGTCAAGAGGGTGCCCAATTCATTCCAGGAATTGACTGAATTCATGGGTAACGTCCCATACTAGTCCAGAACTTTGCCCTTGAAAGACAATGCCAACAATCTGATTGCAATATTCTCCTCAGTGACATTGTGAATATTGTAGAGGTTAGCAATATTTCTGATGTGTTCAATAGCTGTAATGGGCCCCTCTCCATTAAAGGGAGGCACACTTTTAAGGACTGCTGGAATTGGATCATAATGCGGGAGATTCAAAGGACTCTGACCACGAAAAGTCACAAAGGGTAATGCCATAGCTATGATAGGATGTAATTGAGGCCTTCTTGCGTAGGTGTATTTTATAGCAGGTTTGGGAAAGTGATTTGCTGAATAAGGATGAGTCCTCTCAAACCTCAGTCGCTTTGCTGAGTTCAAAGGCAATTCAATGAATTCGAAAGGGACACCCTTAGCAACAGATCTTGTGGTGATTTTAGGCATAGGAGGTCAGACTGGTCTTTGATCAGAAACTGAAGCTCTTACTAGTGGAGTCGCCAGATGCTGAAAATAGTTGATTTTGCTGTAACAGGACCAGCATCAATCCTGAAACTTTACTAAGTGTAAAAACTGAGTCCCATCGGGCGTGCCAAAAACTGTTGACGCAGTGGATTGCACCCTTGACAGGAGGCTGCGGTCCTGCCTTCCACACGTCACAATGGAAACTCCCCTCTTGCCTGTGGGCCTGGCAAAACTGGGGGGAGAGTCTCTAGATAAGTGCTAGCTCCCTTTGATGCATCTGAGTTATTCCAGCAAGTTGCTAATATATATATATATATATATATATTGGGGGGGTTGAAAAGGGAGAAGGATGCTGAAAACAACAGAACCTAATCTAATAGGGTGATGCACCAAACAAGTTTGATCTACTCACACTCACACTCTGAACCACAAGAACACATACATACACTTCAACTGGTAAAAGGACCAGACTGCAGGGAGCTTGATAGGGAGGCTTTAATGGAAACACACAAAAAAGGGACTTACCATAGGCGCTGTAGGAAGAGCACACTGTCTAGTAGCCTCCTTCTGCTTCTGCGCTCTAGGAACAACTCTTCTTATCATCTGCAGGAATGGCGCTTTGTATATACCAGGTACGTTGGTGTCAACCCTGTGAAAGCATTAAGAAGCAATGACTGGACACAAGACTAACACTCAGAGATATATCGAACCAGAATAGAGGAAAAAATGCGTATCTATTGATTCCAGGTGAAAAATGGCAGGGCTTCGTCTTACAATATGAGATGATTTTCTCAAAATGAGAAGTTACAATATATATAGAGAAGAGAGAACAAAAGGCGCCCCTTTTGGAAAAGACTTTTGGCGCCCTTTTACAAGTGCCCATGTGCGTTCCGAGCTTTGGGAAGAGGAAGCCGCTTGATAGATAATGCTGTGTCGGCTCCTGCTTTGACTTCAGGCGTTTAAAAACATAGGCCGCGCCATTTGTCTACAAACAAGACCGCTCCTTGAAGGCATTGACGCGGTTTGTCTTCTCATAAATGCAAAATGGAGAAAAATGGGTCGCGTTGTTCACTGTTTGCGCCCCTTGATGACCACTTGGCAGGTGCTGTTCTAACTGCTGGAGTAATTCCTTGAGTCGACGCCTTCCTTCGCCACTTGGACTGTTTTGTTTGTTTCTGCACTTGGCTCTTTTGTCTCTTCCTTGCATTATCTTTTCTGGCTCCTTTTGCCATCGGGGGCTATCTTTTTGGCAGGTCGGTGAGTTCATTCGCGGCCTGTCCTTAAGCTTTTCAAAATCAACGGCTATTTCACCGCCTTAAATTTGACGTCTGCGCACCTGTCATTGGGCATTTGAACCTCCAACGGCTAGTTCGCCGTGCTCGATTTTGACGTCTTCGGGCCCGTCACCCCTTGGAATTTCTTCAGCCTTTTCCTTTCCTTCGGCTTCTTGCTCTGATCGGGCTTTTGTCATAGTCGGGTCTTCATTGTCTTGGCGGCCGAATTTCTTTAGACTTTTGTCCGAAGGAATTCGTTCGGACAAAAGTCCGAAAGAAATCATTTCTTGACTTTATCTTTTATTTCCTCTTTTCGTTGGCTTTTCTCCTGCGGACAAAATGTCTGCAAGAATTATCTCGATCACTTTTGGCCTTCGGAATATTTTCTTGGGTTTTTTCCCGCGGCTCTTCTCGAATTTCGTCGGACTTTTTGTCCGAAGGAATTCCTTCGGACAAAAATCCGAAAGAAATCATCTTATGCCTTTTGCCTTAGTCTTTTACTTCACCAGGATTTTCTTCCGAAGAATTTATTCGGACAAAATGTCCAAAGGAATTCCTTCGGACATTTTGTCCGAAGAAATTCTCGTCCTTTGCCTTAAACAAAACTCCGAAGAAAACTTACCTTTTCGGCCTTGTTCACTTTTTGATCCTTTTTCAAGTATTCCCTGCCCTCCGCAAGGGCATTTGCCCTTCGGGAGACTCTCTTGAACCTTCCCATTGAACCGTTCCTTTGAAGCAAACCTTGAACCAAGACAGCGAACCAACCGTTGAACTGAGTGCTTTGAATCGACTGCTTGAACCAAAACAATTGAACCAAGGCATTGAACCGAACATTGAACCAAGCTGTTGAAACAACTCATTGAACCAACTGTTGAACCAAGTCGTTGAACCAAGGCATTGAACCAATGCATTGAACCAACTGAGTGAACTAAGCCAGCGAACCAAGGCATTGAACTGAATGCTCGAACCGACTGCTTAAACCAAACCAATTGAACCAAGGCATTGAACTGACTGAACTGAACCAACTCATTGAACCAATTGAACTGAACCAACTCATTGAACCAATAATGGTTCAAAGTTCAAGTTCAAAGCTCTTTGAAAGCTCAAGCCATTGGACACCGACGCCGAACCAGTGAACTGGTTCCTCCTTTTGCCGAAAGACTTGTGCAAAAAATCAAAATTGAACTGGCTCAGAACAGCAAGGGAAGGAGACCGATTTTGGCCTGCTGGAGCAAAAATGGTCAACAAGAGAATGCTGGGCTTCTCTCTTCCACGCGACACAATGGAGACTCCTCTCTTGCCTGTGGGTTTGGCAAAATTGAGGGGAGAATCTCTAGATGAGGGCTAGCTCCCTTTGATGCATCTGTGATTTATTCCAGAACATTTGCTAATATATATATATATATATATATATATATAATGGGGGGGTTGAAAAGAGAGAAGGATTACTGAAACAGAACCTAAGCTAAGACGGTGATGCACCAAAAAAGTTTGATCTACTCATTTGCTCACACTTCTAACCATATGAGCACATACATACACTTTATCTGATAAAAGGACCAGACTGCAAAGAACTTAACAGAAAGGCTTAATGAAGACACACAGAGGATGAACTTACCACAGGTGCTGTAGGAAGACACACTGTCTGATAACCCTCTCCTCTTTCTGTGCTCCAGATACAACTCTTTTTGCTACCTGCAGGAATAGCGCTTTGTCTATACCAGGTATGCTGGTATCAACCCTGTGAAAGCATCATGGAACAATGACTGGACACAAGGTTAATACTCAGGCACACTCAGAGATATATCCAACTAGATAGAGGCAAAACACTTTTTATTGATTCAAGGTGACAATTTGGCAGGGCTGCGCCATACAAAAATGAGAGATATATTTTCTCAAATGAGAAGTTACAAATATATAGCCTTTTTTGGAAATGACTTTGGGCGCTTTTTGGAAAATAAATGACCCATGCTGCGTTGAGAGCATTGGGAAGAGGAAGCCGCTTGAAAGAGAATGCTGTGTTGGCTCTAGTTTTGACTTTAGGCATTTAAAATATATTAAATGCCATATGTGAATTCATGGGCCGCGCCGTTTGTCTGCAAACAAGACTGTTCCTTCAAGACATTCACGCAGTTTGTCTGCTCATCAATGCGAAGTGAAGAAAAACGGGTCGCGCCATTCACTGTTTGTGCTCCTTGATGACCACTTGGCAGAGACTGTGTCAACCGCTGGAATAACTCCTTGTGCCGACACCTTGTTTTGCCACTTGCACTGTTTTGTCTGTTTCCGCACTTGGCTATTTTGGGCTCCTTTCTTGGCAGTCACTGAGTTCACTCTTGACTTTTGTCCTTTCCCAGCCTTGTCTTTTCCTGGTTGTCTTTTGTCATCTCTTGGCTCTTTCTGGCAAAATGAGCCCTCGGGGCTATCTTCTATCAATCTTTGGCTCTTTGGGCTCCCTTCTCGGCGGTCTCTTCCTTTTGGCCTTAAGGCCTTTGAATTCTTTCGGGTTTGCACCCAAACATTTAATGGTCAACAGCCATTTCATTGCCGTAAAGTTGATGTTCGCGCACCCGTCGCCATTTGAAAGCCAACGACTATTCTATTGTCTTGAATTTGACGTCTGCAAGCCCGTCTCCCCTTTGAATTCCTTCGGCTTTCCCTTTCCTTCGGCTTTTTCCTTTGGTCGGGCTTTTGTCTTTGAAACCTCCCGAAGGGAAGGTGTCCCTTCGGCCTTGAGAAAGGTCTCTTTCGCGGTCGTTGAGAGCCCCCCGCAAGGGCACCTGCCCTTCGGGGTACTTCGGGCGGCCTTGGTCTTCAAATCCTTCGAACAAATGTCCGAAGGAAATCTTTCCTTTATGTCTTTCCCGCTTGCTACTTTCTGTCGGGCTTTTCCATCGGGTGAATTCGTTCGGACAAAACTTTTTGTCCGAAAGAATTTGCTTTGTTCACTTTGCCGCGGGAATTTTTCCGAAAGAATTCCTTGTTTGTTCTTTACCTTGTGAATTTCTTCGGACAAAATGTCCGAAGGAATTTCTTTGGACATTTTGTTCGAAGAAATTCAACCTGTCTTATCTTTTGCCTTAGCATTTCCGAAGGAAAACTCACCCTTTTGATTTCTCTGTAAGGGTTCCCTGCCCTCCGCAAGGGTACCTTTGGATCCGGAATTGCCCTCCGCAGCCTGCTGGAATGGTCCATTTTGTGCCTGACTGCCCTCCGCAAGCGCTGTTTAACCTTCGAGCTTTGTAAGAGACTCTTATTTGTCTAAGGCATTTGCTCAAAGCGAAAAGCTCCATATTGAACCGAACCTTGCAGGGCCTTAGATTTTTCAATGTTCTATAAGAACAAGGCTTATTGCAAAGAAAAGGAGATTTTGTAGAAGGTGGGTGCATGAATAGACTGAGTGTTCAGAATGGTAGGGAAGGAAGGAGACTGATTGTGGCCTGCAGAACCAAAATGGTCAACAGGCATTGAATGATTCGTTGGTCTCAAAGAGGAAAGTAGCTGCCATTTTCAAGCCAAAAGATCCAATTTGGAGGGACTGTTGTATCAAATAATAAAGTCATTTGCTACAGACCTGAGACCTAGTTTTCCCTCACAACAAGCCAATAATGGGTCGTTTTCAGTGGGTAGAGGAACGCTGCCTTCCTAGGAGCTGGGCAATGATGTTTGGAGTTGAAGAGGGGAGTTTGAAGTTGTCATTTATTTATTCCACCACATTCAGTCCAGAACAGGTGCGGCATTCATAAAGGGATGATCTGACATGTTCGAGGTTCCATACCAAGATAACAGGGCTGCCATGTTACCCTCTCTCAAAGGTGCTTCATGTGACCAGGTTCTCCTATGATAATCACATTACATATAGGCATTTTGAATGAGTTTGTAGCTGCTATTTTTATCTCAAACACTAGGTACTGTATTACATTGTAATGCCAAGAGACTTGGCTCTTCATTCTATTTTATTGAGATAGATTACCAACATTGGGTAAATAAGTTACATAATAATTGCTAGATGTAATGCTTATATTAAATGCATTTGATTATCATTTTAGGATGCATGCCAATTTTTTGACAATTTGTCATTGGCTGTAGATGATCTTATTGCATATTCAGTTTGTGGGACAATTGCTTGTGAAAATACCTTGCAGCTGTAGGTGATTATTGGCATATGAAATTTGCATAAGAATTGTTTGTTTGAATGTCAATGGTCTGTAGCTATTCTTTGAAACATTTCTAAGTCACTTAGGATTCATGCCAAGTGTTTGATATTATGTCTACTAGCTGTACAAGTCAATTTCAGTCATCTATATGTATGAGGAAGTTCAAGAACAAGTAATATATCATTTTTATAACATTGTCAATCCATCTTGCATTGTTAGAAACATTCAAAACACTAATTGCAGCATTCAAAACTTATTCAAGCAAGAACCAATCAGACTGAAATACAGAAACAAGTAAAGAGATTGTATGAAAGGTGTTCGACAATATTCCTTGAGCCTCTAATTAGCATTTCAAGGTCAGCTTTAGTAGGGGATCTTACATGTTTCTTGTAAGATGTATCAATGCGGATCTCTACTCTGTGCTACGGACTACCATGGAAAAGGGAGAAAGAAACTTGAAGGGGAAATCCTACCTAATGATGGTGTTACACCAGAATGTTTGATCCACTCTACTTGAAACCTTGAACACTGAACAAACAAGGGAAAATGAAAACCTTTGATTATCAATTGATCACTATGCATAAGTATTTTATGAGAAAGTTCGATCCAATGACTAAAACGTGAGGGAAAACGATGGAGAGAGGTCTGATACAAGACACTTTGTAGCCACCAAACATCCACTTACAGCTTCAGCAAAAGACATAAAACACTGAACATGACTTGCATAACATGATGAGCTAGCAACTAGGTATGAATCATAATCTGAGAAGGGAGAGAAATCTACCACGTATGCAAATTGCTGAATGAATGTACACTATGCCAGCACTTGAAATCTGAAAGTACAGTCTTTCTATTGATTAAAGAGGTTACACAACTCACCAATGGCAGAGTCTGGCTTTACCAAGAGAGAGATCCTTTTCCAAGGCTGAAAAGCCATTAATATAGAAAATTACAAAAAACCAAGAGATTGGCGTTGAAAAATAGGAGAGGAAGTTAACTCTTCATTAGCCCAAGTCCAAATTGCGTTGCATGAGCATTCAAAATTTGTCTTTCCTTGGTTTATACCTCGCTGTCTTGCATGAAGAATCCTTGGTGTTGAAAAAAAAGAATACAAGCTTTGGATGCATGACATCTATGAATAGATGTCTTGACTTGAAAACTAGTCAACTTCAAAACAAGAATAGTCAAATCCACTCAAACTGCTATAACGTTTGAAAGTCTCCCCGTTGCATGAAATCAATGCAAATGTCAAATTAAGAATTATGTTTGAACCGTCGAAACGTTTCAAGCTTTGAGACAAAGGAGAGTGCGTGCATGGAATTTCTCTCTGTTTGAAACGTCCAACACTTCGCCCATTCATCATGCAAGACAACTCTATTTTCAGAACTGAAGCATGCTTATTTTCTTAAATGCGTTCACTTCGTTGGAGTCACTCATGTTAGTCTGTGCATGATCTTTGTTTATCCTGCCTTTGTCTTTATTCTGCGTTTGTTTTATTCACTGTTCATTTGTTGCTCAGTCCTGTTTGTGTTTACGTCTATTCATGCTATTGATCATGCTCAGTTCTATTTCGTGTTTTCTTTGGCTTTCCCTGTGGTCTGCTTTAATTCGGGATTCGGGCTTTATTTTAGTTTTCGTCCTTCGGACAAATTGTCCGAAGGACTCTGTCTCTTCTCTTTCCGGGTTTTGGCATTTCTTTTTCTCTTTTTTGTCCTTTGCTTACGCCCTTGTCTTTTCTATCAGGGTTTTTGTCCCTCCTGAATTCCTTTGGATAAAAAGTCCGAAGTAATTTGTTTCCTTGCCAATTTTTCCGAATTTATTCTTTTAGGCTCTTATGTCTTGCCCTTTGGTTTTCTTCGAACTTTTGTTGACTTCATATTTCTGCGGATTTCCTATTTGACAAATATTCCGAAGGATTTCCTTAAATTTTCTCATTTCCTTCTTTGCCTTTGTTTTTTATTTCCATTGGGCTTTTCCCCGGGAGTATCCTCTGTTGGGTCTTTTTATGAATTCGTCTCCTTTGGCTATCTTTCCCCGAAGGGCATGTGCCTTTCGGAAACTTTGTTTTTGTCCTTCGCTTTATGAAGGTGCCCTTCGCAAGGGCTTCTGCTTCCAAAAATGCCCTTCAGGCTTTTTGATTTGGTCCTTTTAGTCGCCTGTGTGCCTCCACAAGGGTAAGGTTCTTCCAGAAGTGCCCTTTGAAAGAATTGTAAAGGTCCACTTCGCTGCAAAGTGTCCTCCATAAGGGCTATTCGTCCTCAAAAGTGCCTTTCAGAACTTTAGAAAGGGTCTTGTCACCGACCAAGTGCCCTCCGCAAGGGCACTTCTTCGGAAAATTGATTTGGTCCTTCGGAACCTTTTCCAAGTTCTTCTTCGTGCTTGAAGTGTCCCCTGCAAGGGCAGTTGCCCTTCGTGCTTTTTGAAGGGCACCCAGGGTTTTTGAAATGTCCTTCGGATGAATTGTCTTGACTTGAAAACCATAAAGTGAACCAACCCGAAGGGTACATACCCTTCGGGACTTTTGAATTGGGCCATCTCGAAGGGCAGGTGCCCTTTGGGTCTTCTCAACTGTGCTTTTCCCGTTTTCTTTCAGACGAAAAGTCCAAAGAAATAAACTTTGAACGGCTGCCACTTAGTCATTTTTTCGGACTTTTACATAGTCTTTTGAGAGATCTTTCTCTCGGACAAAATGTCCGAAGAAATAGTCCACCTCTTATAGCCCAAAAAAAATCCTTGGGAAGACTAAATAAACTTACAGCTTGTATGTCTTGGTTGTATTTGCACATTTGACTATAATTAAGCAAGCTCCTTGGAAACCTCTGAATGACTAAAATTCACTTGGCTGTAGATGGCCACTTGGGTGGCTGTAAATGCTCATTTAAGGACCCCAAAACTGATTCACAAGACAAACTTGGCACCATAGCAAAGTTCCGAATAGTAGGGCTGACAATTTGCCTTGTGGGGCGCAAAATTGTCAACATTTTTTGCGACTTTGCTGGGAAGCATGGCTGCTATGCTAGAGAACTCAGACCATATAGATGCTATTTGAACTCCCAAATGGTGAACTTGATTTCTGACTGAAAATCTCCTCTGATCATCGCTGAAGTAACCTTTCTCCTTCAAAATAAAAAGGAAAACACACGAAAGCAGGAAAACTAACTAGGAAACAAATGTGCAAACAAGCACTTATTGGAACATAACTGAACGAAACTAATATGTTGGAACAACACTTGGAGGAAAACAAACTAACAAAGAACCTAACTAACCATGACAAAATTACGATCCACCTGGATCAAAAGGGAAATTCTTAAACTCAGTCACTCCAAGTGATGGTACTAGTTGCAAGGCAAGATGTTTATCAATCATAACCTTTGATAAGGCATTTTTATTGTCCACCAACTGTATTAGCATCTTCTCAAATGAGTCATCAACAACAAACCAATCACCAACAAAGACAAACTCATCAAGTATTTCCTGATATTTTTTGCACTGCTTGTCATCTACCACCTTGTCAAGTGATATCTCATCTATGCATTGTTCTTAAGTGGCCACACCCTTTTTATCGATTGTTGCAAGTTCATCTAGCTCTTCAAGGAGCTTTGAATAGGCAACCCAATCTGTATTATGATCTTGAATAGGTGATTCTTGATCAGATTTCTCACAAACATGCTCTTCAATAGCCAACATATCCATACAAAGCTCTTCAATCTCTCGTAGAGATTCAAGGTACAGCTGACAATCATCTTTTTGTTCCTCATTTTGATCTATTTGAACTGAATCAGCTTGAAAAGTATCTGGATCCTTCTCAATAGGAGACACCTGTAACTCATTTATGACTTCAATCTGCACCAACTCCTCTTGGAGTTCTTCTACATCAAGATCAGCGTTCACATTCTTAAATATAATTGGATGCTCAACTACAACCTTAAGTGAAGTATCAATAGGAAATTCTTCCTTAAACACATCTGAAGCATCCTCCACACACTGTGCAAGAACTTGACCTGTCGCTGCAACCTCTTTCTCAATCCTCCAAAGAACAGGCTCCTCTTGAAGAAGGGAGATGGTGGGAGGTTGATAAAATTCATTTGTTTGAGAGGGAAAATGAAGCATGAGAGGTTGATTATGATCAGGTTTTGGAATCTTGAGGACAATGGAATTATCTAGGGAGTTTTGGAGAGGAGGAAAAGAGAAACTCTTAAAGACTTCTGTACTTTGTTCTTTCCACTTGGTCATCACCTCTTCAAAGTCTGAAATCTCGTTATCCTCATGGACAACTTCTGCTTGAGAGATGAGTGGTGAAGAAATGGGACTATAAAAAGGCTTAGTCTCGTGAATAATCACTTGAATAGGCTCTTGATTCCAACTAAGAAGCTCCCTCGGCACACACTGGGCATGGTTAAGAACCTCATGAGATTAAGGAGTACAAGAACCGTTTGTAGACAAGTGACTCAACTCGATTTTCTGCCTATCCCAAGCCTTCATCTTCTCTAATACAAAAATACACAACGCATTTATCTCTTCTGAATCATTGGACACATTTTGGAATAGACCATTCACTTCTTCATACTGAGAGTTTGAACAAACTTTCCTTGCATATGCTAGTATTTTGAGCTCTATCTCATCCATTCTTTCTTGGAGCCAAGGCTGCTCATATGACTAATATGGCTCAACATAGCTTTGATAATACTTCTGATAACGCTGATTAGGTTCATAAAAAGGCTCATAGGCATCATGATAAGGCTGGTATGATCCACATTGGGCTGATAAGGAAACATAGCATAGGAATTCTCTTCATATACAACCATCAAAACTCATTCATGATAATGCAATACTTACATGGAAAGTGTGACTGGAATCTTAGAGGCAACCACATAATCTTGGAATCGCCAAATACTTTTTGAAGAACGCTGCTGCAACTACGATTTCATTAAGACCGGCTCCAAACGGGTCCCACCGGGCATGCCAAAAATAGTTGTCAACCTGGAGTTACACCCTGAAACGAAGACGTGTTAAAATGGCTAATCCTCTTTCCAGTTGAAACAATGGGATCTTCTCACGAGGGTGTGTGCCTCAATGGTGAGAACCTCCAAAGAAGGTTGGTTCCTATAAGATGTATCAATGCAGATCTCTACTTTGTGCTACAGACTACCATCGAAAAGAGAGAAAGAAACTTGAAGGGGAAATCCTACCTAATGACGGTGATACACCAGAATGTTTGATCCACTCTACTTGGAACCTTGAACACTGAACAAAGGAAAAGAAAGACCTTTGATTTTCAATTGATCACTATGCATAAGTATTTCATGAGAAGGTTCGATCCAATGACAAAAATGTGAGGGAAAACGATGGAGAGAGGTCTGATACAAGACACTTTGCAGCCACCTAACATCCACTTACAGCTTCAACAAAAGACATATAAAACACTGAACATGACTTGCATAACATGATGAGCTAACAACTAGGTACGAATCATAATTTGGGAAGGGAGAGAAATCTACCACATATGTAAATTGTGAATGAATGTACACTATGCCAGCACTTGAAATTTGAAAGTACAATCCTTCTATTGATTAAAGAGGTTACACAACTCACCAGTGACAGTCTAGTCTTACCAAAAGAGGGATTTTTTTACAAGGCTGAAAAGCCATTAATATAGAAAATTACAAAAAACCAAGAGATTGGCGTTGGAAATAGGAGAGAAAGTTAACTCTTCATTAGCCCAAGTCCAAATTGCGTTGCATGAGTCTTCCAAATTTGTCTTTCCTTGGCTTATACTTGGCTGTCTTGCATGAAGAATCCTTGGCGTTGAAAAAGAAGAAGACAAGATTTGGATGCATGACATCTACGAATAGATGTCTTGACTTGAAAACCAGTCAACTCCAAAACAAGAGTAGTCAAATCCACTTGAACTGCTGTAACGTTTGAAAGTCTCCCCTTTGTATGGAATCAATGCAAATGCCAAATTAAAAATTACGTTTGAACCACTAGAACGTTTCAAGCTTTGAGACAAACGAGAGTGCGTGCATGGAATTTTTGGCTGTTTGAAACGTTCAACACTTTGCCCATTCATCATGCAAGACAACTCTATTTTCAGAACTGAAGCATGCTTACTTTTTTAAACGTGTTCACTTTGTTGGAGTCACTCACGTTAGTCTGTGCATGATCTTTGTTTATCCTGCCTTTGTCTTTATTCGGCGTTTGTTTTATTCACTGTTCATTTCTAGCTTAGTCCTGTTTGTACTTACGTCTTTGTTCATGCTATTGATCATGCTCAATTTTGCTTTGTGTTTTCTCTGGCTTTTCCTGTGTTCTACTTTAATTTGGGATTTGGGCTTTATTTTAGTTTTCGTCCTTCGGACAAATTGTCCGAAGGACACTGTCTCTTCTCTTTCCCGAGCTTGTCATTTCCTTTTCTCCTTTTTGGCCTTTGCTTATGCCCTTGTCTTTTCTATCGGGTTTTTTGTCCCTCCCAAATTCCTTCGGACAAAAAGTCCTAAGGAATTCGTTTCCTTTCCAATTTTCCCGAATTTATTCTTTTCGGCTCTTATGTCTTGCCCTTCGATTTTCTTCGGACTTTTGTTGACTTCATATTCCCACGAATTTCCTGTTTGACAATTTTTCCGAAGGATTTCCTTAAATTTTCTCATTTCCTTCTTTGCCTTTGTTTTTTATTTCCATCGGGCTTTTCCCCGAGAGTATCCTCCGTCGGGTCTTTTTATGAATTCCTTCGGACTTTTTGTTCGAAGGAATTCCTTAGAACAAAAAGTCCAAAGGAATTCATCTCCTTTGGCTATCATTCCCCGAAGGGCATGTGCCCTTCGGGAACTTTGTTTTTGTCCTTAGCTTTATGAAGGTGCCCTCCGCAAGGGGTTCTGCTTCGAAAAATGCCCTTCGGGCTTCTTGATTTGGTCCTTTTAGTCCCCTGTGTGCCTTCCGCAAGGGTAAGGTTATTCTAGAAGTGCCCTTCGGAAGAATTGTAAAGGTCCACTTCGTTGCAAAGTGTCCTCCACAAGGGCTATTCGTCCTCAAAAGTGCCTTTTGGAGCTTTTGAAAGAGTCCTGTCACTTACAGCTTGTATGTCTTGGCTGTATTTGCACATTTGGCTCTAATTAAGCAAGCTCCTTGGAAACCTCTGAATGACTAAAATTCACCTGGCTGTAGATGGCCACTTGGGTGGCTGTAAATTCTCATTTAAGGACCCCAAAACTGATTCACAAGACAAACTTGGCACCATAGCAAAGTTCTGAATAGTAGGTGTGACAATTTGCCCTGTTGGGGGCAAAATTGTCAGTAGTGCCTAGTGTTAAAAATGGTGGTGTGGTGGTAATTTAGTAGCTTCTTTATATAAGAACAGTTGTGCAGAGATGGAGCACCAACTTAGAGGGAAAAGTGTGGAATTGACACTTGGTAGAATAAATAAATATCAGATATATAGGGTCCCCTAGCTACATTGAACAAATTAAAGGTGGCTCGGGTATATAATAAACATTTGTAAAGGAGATGGGCACTTGAATATAGAATTAGAATATTTGAAGGTTGCTGTCCAAGAAAAGTAAGAGCACTGGGTTTGGAAGGAGATATAAGAAAGAATACTTTGATACGAGAAGTTTCATTAAAGGCGGGAGCACCAAGATTGGAGGAGTTTTGACATTAAAATTAAATGGGAGGCCCAAGATGAGCGCCAAAGGAATTGAGACTGTATTTTGGGAGAGCGTGAAAGTAGACAAATAAAAGAAGACTTTAGAGTGCCAAAGTATGTGCACTGGAGTTCCGAAAGTGGGAAGATGAATATTTTTAATTAGGTACGTATCGCCAAGGGTCATGAAATGAAGTTGGCTCCTGACTTAATCAAAATTATTTTAGAGACTTTGGAGTGTGGGGAAGGTGTTGCAGCTTATATCTAAGGTGTGTAAAAATATAATAATACCTGATCTGCCCTAAAAATCTAGGGCAAACCCTAGATCTGAAATCTGAAATTATTGAAAATGAAATAATACTCAGATTTCCAAAACTGCATAGCAGATTTTATATTTGCTGGAAAATAGACATTGCAGAAGAGAGTACATTGATGAGAAGTTGTGGATGCTGACTTGGGCTGAATCGAGGACTATATGTTGGTCAAACACAGTCAGATGTGCACAAGAGCTTCTTTCCCACATCATGCTCCACTTCACTACCTAAGAGTCTATTTATAACATTTTTCTCACTTTAGCTTCTTTGCCTCTTGCACGTGGGATAATTTCTAAAGGCCCTGTTATAGCACGGAATTGCACCCCTCGTAGGAGAGTTTTTCAGGCTCTCCCACTTTCGGCTATAAGCATGGGAACAACTTCAGGATGTGGGTGTCCTATGGTGAGGTTGAGCCTCTAGGATTTTTAAAGAGGCTAGTTCCTCTTGGTGGATCACGTAAAACTAATGCTGAAATGAAACTTTACGGGGAAAAGGGGTAGAAGGGAGAAAAGGGGCTCCTAAGGAGGCTAACCAGGCGATGCACCAAATTTAAATGATCGCTCATTTATGCTTGAACCCATACTAGATCAGTTATGAGATAGTTTGGGCTTGCACTATCTCAAGATCAAGTAAACACATGCTGGAAGAGGTTCAGGCAGAACACTAATCCAGACCTGCAAAAGCTTGAAAATGCTTCAAAGAGGCAAGCAAGAGGCTAATCGACTAGGAATACACTCATTCACGAATCCACCAAGCACAAGCATACTAAAACACTAATCGAATACAAGAAATAGGCAAAGAAATCATCTCATTACATTCAACAGGTAGTTCTTACAATATCTCGACAGGGTTTAGCCTAGTCGAAGGAGCACGTTTTTGTAAATGTCTCAATGAGCATCCGTCTCTCAGCAAGATGACAAAATTCTAAAAAACTGGGGACCTGTAATGCCCCCTTCTCAAACCTGATCTCACAGTGACCGTTGGCCTAGTTCTGGAAACTCGAAGGCTAGTTGGAAGGTGCAAATTTGGGTTTCCTATTTTTTATGATGACCTTGCTCGGAGTTTTGATGGCGGATTCTTTCTGGGTTTTCCGAGAGCTTCGTGGGGGTATGTTTGTTTCGGCTTTCTGAGCATTTCCAGGAATTTACTATTTTTAGTAAATTCTATTTTTGGCAGCTAGCAGGTTTGTCTCAAGGAGTTGACTTTCCCTTTCAGTTGACTCGTTCAGTTTTGGGCTTCAGAATGCGGTCTTGGAGAAATAAGTTAATTTCACTTAAAAATAACATTATATTTTAACGTTATGACCTTGGCCTAGTCGAAATAACTTAATGTTATTTTAAAAGGTGGACTTGAAAGGGGGCGCCATCATTGCTTGGAAAAGGGCGCCACTTTTGGAGATAAGGCTTCAAGGGAGGCCAACTGAAGCCTATAAAAGAAAGCATTGGGTTCTTATTTGATCATCTTGGTCTACTACATTGTTATGCTGCCGCTTTGGCTCTGGAATTGCTTCGGGGAATGAAGGCCTCCTAGCTAGGGCATCGCTTCATGCTTGCAAGACAACATCTAGTGGTGATTCAGTCTTTGAGATTTGTATTTAATTGTGCATTGTTCCCAGTTATTTCATTGTTAGTTTCATTTGATACATTAGTGTTTTCAGTTATTGCATTCTGTATAAGGCAGATCTATATTTTTCATCATAAATCAGAAAATACAAAAAAAAGAGTTTTGGGTATTAGTTCATTATCTTGGCTAGGCTTAGGCGCCACTATTCTCTAATTTTTAGAATTTTTAAAGCTTGCATTTATTTCCTAGAGGAAATCGCCCTATTCAGCTGGGACGCCCCTTTTGGGCTGCATTGGAATCCGTGTAATAATTATTGGATGCAGTTGGGTCTGATTTTGGATTCTAACTTGGGCGCCATCATAAGGAAGGGACTTTGCAACAGAAATCAGGACGATTGAACAAGTTTTTTGTGAGTTATGAACATCTGAATAATTTAATAGGTTGCTGGTTTTTCCTCTTTCTAAGAGCAGAATTGGATTCGAAACTGAAATTATTATATTGCTCTTGAATCTTTCATTGTTGGGCATGACTATCCAAGATATGGATAATATTCTATGATGTAATGCTAATCTTTCTGCTTCTTACGACACTGGCATACAGATCCTTCTAATTTTGTAAGCTGACAGTAGTACTGGCAGCCATTCTTTACTTGTTCAAATCTGATTGCAAATGTTCAGTTTCTAATTAAGACATTGTATTAGTTTATAGCTCCGGCCTATGGTAGCTACTTTCCCTATTGGGGTTAGCAAGCACATTCTGGGTGTAGAGCTTCGCCCTATGGTAGCTACTTTCCCTTCTGGGGTTAGCAAACACATGCTGGGTGTGGAGTAGTTTATCTTTCAGCATTTCCCATTAAAGCATTGTTTGTAATTTCACTCCGTCTTATGGTCGCCCCTTACTCCGCTTCGGATTGGGTAGCACATGCTTGACGTTGAGTTCCTTTGTTTTGTAATTCACTCCGTCTTATGGTCGCCCCTTACTCCGCTTTGGATTGGGTAGCACATACTGGATGTCGAGTTCTATTTCCAGCATTTAGAGTTGTTTCAGTACGTTTGGGTTTATCTTCTAACCTTAACGGGTGCATTGATTGTAATTTGCAATTTGTAAAAATCGAGAAAATTGGCTCGGGATATTTCAGGACCCTTTACAAAATGGAAGACGTGAGATATATAGAAAAGGGGAGAGAGAAGAGGAAGAGCTTTGCGTGGAGAGAAGGTAGAGAGGAAGTCATCGATGACTGGCACCAATGCTTATTCTACTCGAGCTCTTTGCATTCAAAGCATGCAACTACTTTGACCACCGGATGAACTGTCTAGAATCGCCATCCATCTCCTCGAGCTCCTCAAGCATTCAATTCTCTTGTTTGGAACTGAGCGAGCCATACTGGTGGTAGCTGCATGTGCCTGCCAAGTCCGAGTGTTTTGATCTTTGCATTAAAGCTTGGCGTGTTCTTTACTACAGCTTGGACTATCCCAATCGGTCCTTGCATATTCGTTGCTCCACTTGGACGCGTCCAATCTTTGTTTGACCACTTTGCATGCCGGAGTCGAAAGGAGAAGTCCTTGCTGTCCATAGATCTGCTGAGCTTGCTGGATGCGCTTGTGCCAGTTGTCCTTGACTAATTGGCCCTTTGGATTCACTGACCATTGACCTTGATGTTCCTGGGCCTTTCTACTTTCCTTGGTCTATTTTGCCCCAGACTATTTTTTGTAATTTTCCTTTCGGAACTTTCCATTTTAATCATTCCTTCGGGCTTTTCGTACTTGGCTTATTTCCACGGATTTTTCCTTGCAACTATCCCTCGGACCTTTCTTCCGCAACTCCTCCAGACTTTCACTTTTGGATAATTTTCCTGGGTCTCTTTTTGTCTTTTGCCCTTACTGCTTGCTGGTGCCTTTCGGAATTTATGTAAAGCCCTTCGGATAAAATGAAAAGACCTTTGGTATTTGTGCCTGGACCACCTTCTTTTGGAAATGACCCTTGGTGAAGACTTGTCCCTTGGAGAACCTGAAGACTTCTATGAAAGAGAACCCAAAATACACTATCCAAGACCGAATCAGGTTTTCCTAGCCCCACTACTTATTTGCTTTGGATTTATCATTACTTGCTACTTATAAAGTAAAATAAGTAGTGCACCTCCGGAAACCCGGTTTGCACTACCCAGACCAAATTGGGCTTTCCAAGCCTTCCTACTTGCTTCGGGGTTTCGACTGCTGATTACTTATAAAGTTTTTTAAGTAGTGCTCCTTTGGAAACCCTAAGTTGTTTGAACTTGCCACTTTTGCTTGAATGTCCACCTTCTCACTCTTGGGCGAGATTTTGGTATGTGGGCCAAAAATGGCCAACAAGACCCAAACAATTGGTCCTGATGGACCCACAAAATTTGTCCCTATTGACCCACAAGATGCACTTACAAAAAACAAATCCTCATTGATCCCAGTAACTGAAGTGCATAAGTTCAATTACATACTCATTACAAATAAGGTTTATGACAGTCCCCCCTTCCTTGAATTGGAGAGTTGGATTTGAACTTATTGAAGCTTCTTCAATCTCGATGAGACCACTAACTGTATCAAATGGCCAAAGACAACAATCCTGTAGATTCTTGCTGAAAAGGGTGATTCCTCCAACTTTCACTTGTGTAGAGGACTATAGTGTATTAACATTAAATCTAATAACAAGTCTTAACATTTCCTCAACTCTATCCCCACAAATAGATGTTGAAGTTGAAAAACTGTAGAAAGAAATTCAAGTGGCTTTTCAACCAACAGCTGCAAATTGTGAGGCGTGTCAACAACTTATATTCATGGAGGACATTATGGATCTCCAACTAATTCCACTTTAGCACTTAAAGCAATTTCTTCTAATGCCTCCATTGTGATGAGAAAATAACCTTCTGTTAGCAAGTTTGTTTGCTGCTCTAGATCTGGCCATTCAACTTTGAGGCAAGCATAGAGCCATGATTCCCAATCCAAATATTGCAGTTGCAATTCTTCTCTTTTTCATGCAAAAATGACACTAAAATACAGGCATAGGTAGCATGTATTTGGAAGTTACTCATAGCCTATCCTCTTTTTGCTGGAGCTTCTCTCCTAACAGCAATTTTAAGAGGACCATTGCCACAACCATTCACCAAGCTTTCAGCCACATACATTGTTAGCCTCATGTTGATAAAGACCATCATTGAAGTCTGGATCTTCAGCTACAATTTCATGGACTCAACAATTTTCATCCTTGTTCATTGACTCAACAAAATTTTCAAGTTCCAATGACCACTTTCTCTGATTTGCTTTATAAAGCTCAACATATCCTGAGAGAGAGGTCTTCAAAAAATTCCCCATCATGAGCTTCCCATTAGCCCGGATAATGATCAGTGAGGGCTAATAGACATTACTTTTCTTAAAACATCTGCTATTGCTAGGAAATTCCTCTTCCATGAGGCCAGGAAATTGCTCTAATACTGCTGTTATGAGCCCAACAGAAATCTTGCTGCAACTGTACAATAATCTGAAACGAAAAACGAACAAGAAGCTGCAATTAAATTTTCTAGAAAATTCTGAAAATGAAATTTCTGGAAAATCAAAACTGTGTAATATCTTATATGCTGCAAAAATCTAGGTAGGGCAAACTCAAGATCTGAAATCTGAAATTATAGAAAGCTAAATAAGAAACAAAATTTTATATTTTCTGGAAAACAGATATGAACAATATGTAGAAGAAAATATTACTTTCCTAAGAAAGTGTGGATAGCCAAACATAGGTCAGTATGGTTGGCCAGACAAAGTCATTAAACACGTGCACGACAGCTTCTTTCTCAAACGATGCTCCACAGTCCACATCGCTACCTAAGAGTCTATTTATAAGATTTGTCTCACTTTAACTCTTTTGCCTTTTGCATGTGGGATAATTTCCCACAATAATGGTCCCAACGGACCCAGAAGATACACTTAAAACAAATCCTCATGGACCCACTTAACTGAAGTGCACGATCAAAAGTATCTGACTACTTATAAAAAAGTTTATAACAGAGCAGCCACGAAATCCAAACCCAAATAAAAATGAAGAAATGGGCTGACGAACATGGTCTTCCAACTGTCACAAACCCTCACTATAATTTTTTTCTCACTCCTGCCCATTCAATCAGGATCACATTGTCCTCAAATCAAACCGGACGTTAATATTTCCAGCAAGTAAAGAGAGTGGTTCCAATGGAAGAAATTAATAAAGCAGAACAAAAGAAAACCTGGGTCATCATTGTCTCAACAAAGAGAAATCCTAAGTCACAGGTTTGCTTGAAAAATTCTCACCTTGCAAAAACCAAAGAAATCCTTCAAACTGTCTAAATTGACGTAGTCAAATCTTTCCACTCCTCGGCAATCTACTATAAGCCAATGTTTTTCTCAGCCAGGTGGTAAATATACCAAGCTCAAGACATTAAACTCTCCCTCACCTCATCATAATGGTGTGACATCAGCGCCATATAATCAAGTATCAACAAATGGGAAAAGGAGGTGAATTATGGGGTTATGTGTACATAAAAATTACCTGCTTTTGCTCATGGCGGCTCATCCCTTTCCTAAGCCCTCACCAATCCCATTAACTCTTCTCTTGTTTTTATCTCTTTTTGAAATTTATTTCTATTTTTAATTTTTTAAACGCTTAGAAGTGTGCATGGGTAAATTAAGAATTTCCTTGTGCACCCCTCTTCCTATTTATACTAAGGTGCTCCTAGTGGTTTGAGACTACCAATCTTCGGAAGCCACCACCAAGCTATTGTCAACCTGGAGCTGCAGCCTAAATCAAAGACGTGCATGAAATGGCCAGTCCTCTATTCGGTTGAAACAATGAGATCTTTTCACGAGGGTGGGTGCCTCAATGGTGAGAAGAACCTCCAAAGAAGGCTGGTTCCTGTATGATGTATCAATGAGGATCTCTACTCTATGCTGCAAACTACCATGGAAAAGGGAGAAGGAAACTTTAAGGGGAAATGCTACCTAAAAAGGGTGATACACCAAAAGATTGATCCACTCAACTTGGAACCTTGAACACTGAACAAACAAGGGAAAAGGAAGACCTTCGATTTCAACCAATCACTTATGCATAAATATTTCATGAAGAGGTTCGATCCAATGACCAAAACATGAGGGAAAACGATGGAGAGAGGTCTGATACAAGACATGTTGCAGCCACCTAACATCCACTTACAGCTTCAACACAAGACGAAAGAACATTGAACATGACCTGCATAAGGATAATCTAGCAACTAGGTATGAATCAGAATTTGGGAAGGGAGAGAAATCTACCACATATGCAAATTGCTGAAGAAATATACACTATGCCAACACTTGAAATCTGAAAGTATAGTCCTATTGATTGAAGAGGTTACACAACTCACCAATGGGAGAGTCTGGTCTAGCCAAGAGAGGGATTCATTTTTAATCAAGGCTGAAAGCCATTTTATAGAAAATTACAAGAGCCAAAGATCGGCGTTGAAAAATTGAAGAGAAGGATTAACTTAGATTAACTCAAGGCTGACTTGGCCTTTCAATAAAATATGTTTTCTCTTTGTCTTTGCATGAAGCTTCTTGCGCTTGAGGAAGTAAACTTGTCTTTGTTCTGAACCGCCCACCTCTCTTTGCATGGAAATCCACGCCAATGTCAATTTTAGAACTCTACGTGAGTTGCTTGATGCTGAGTTGGAATGTTTGAATGCTGAGTTAACCTTTTGGTAAGCTGAGTTGGACGAAGAGATCCGCTGAGTTGATTGTTTGGTAAGCTGAGTTGGACGAACAGATCGGCTCCTTTGCATGGGAAACTCCTGGTAGATGTGGCGTTTAACAATTAGTCAACTCTAAATCTCGAACAGTCAACTCGACGTTCGAATTTAGAACTCCGGTTGAAGCTGAGTTGGACCTTCAGATGAGTTGATCCGGAGATGAGTAGGACTTCGATAACCAGTCAACTAAAGCTTTGACCGGTGTTCGAAAATAGCCCTTGCTTGCATGTATTTTGTCCTATTCTGGTCTACCTGTTCATGTCTATTTCTGGCGGGATTCTATATTTGGATGTATTAGTCTATATTTCCTCCGTTTGGCCTTGTTTCAACTTTTTTGAAGCTTTGGATTTCCTTCAGAATTTATGCTTTTGGTTTCATTTTGCCTCGGGTTTATTTCCTCGAGCTTGTCTTCGAACTTTCTTGTGGCAACTTTTCCGAAGATATCCTTTGGACTTATGGCTCCTCACCTTTCCTTCGGCCTTTATTTCTTCTCTTCTTCTGTTGGCTTTGGACTTCATTTTGTCGGGTTTATTTTCTCGGGCTTTTTGCGCGGCCATTTCTCCGAATTTCTTTGGACTTTTTGTCCGAAGGAATTCCTTCAAACAAAAAGCCCGAAGGAATTAATCCTTTTGTCCTTTGCCTTTGCTCTTTGGCTTTTCCTGTTAAGTCATTTTCTCGCGGACAAAATGTCGGCAAGAATTATCTTGGTCTCTTCTTTTGGCCTTCGGAATTCTTCTTCGGACTTTAAGCTTATCCTTCTGAGTCGTTTCTGTCCATTTCCTTCGGACAAAAAATCCGAAGGAAACCATGTGTCTTTCTTTTATTCGGATAAATCTCCCTGAAAGAATTCTTTCGGACTTCTGTCTTGACCCTTTATTTTCTTCTGGCATTCGTCTTCGGACAAAAAGTCCGAAGCTCGACCACTTTGTTCTCTCCTTTCTTTCGGGCAAAATACCCGAAAGAATTGCTTCGGCCTTTTGCTTGAACCATTCCCTTGTTTAAATCTGAACCTTTCCAAATTGACCTTCGGGCTTCTCGACAAAGACTTTCCCGAAGGGAAGAAGACCCTTCGGGCTTTTTGTATGTCCCTTCAGCAAATGGAGAACTCTTCGTATTTTACATTGGCCCCTCGGTAAAATAGGAAAAGGTCCTTCCTGCCCTTCGGGATTATGAAATGTGACTTTTCCGAAGGGCACATACCCTTCGGGTTTTCTGTAATGGACTCTTTCTTTTGGCCTTTTACCTCTTGTCATTTTCCCCTCAGATTTTTTGCAAATGGTCTCTTGGCCGATAAAATGACCCTTCCGAAGGGTACCCTGCCCTTCGGGTTTCTTGAAAATGACCCTTCCGAAGGGCCTTGGCTTTTCCTTGCTTCTTTGGGTGGACTTTTGGATTCTCCGAAGTATTCCTTCGGACAAAAAGTCCCAAGGAATTACTTCCTTTGTCTTATAGGCTCCCCTTTGTTATTTCCTTGGACTTATGTCCTCAGCACTTCTGATGAAGATCTGTCCTTCGGACAAAAGTTTTTGATGAACCATTCCTTTGGAATTTCCCTGTTGTAGCAAAGGCCCTTACCAAAGAAAAAAATGTGTTCTTCCTAATGAATTCTTTCTTTCCTTGGATGGAGATGTGAATTTTCCGAATGGCAAGAGACAATCTGTCCTGTGGAAGAATTGTCAACATTTCTGGCGACTTAGCTGGCTCAGCATGCCTGCTATGCTTGAGAACTCAGACCATATATAGACGCTATTTGAATTCCCCAATGGTGACCCTGAGTTTTGAATGAAAATCTCCTCTAATCATGGCTGAAGCAACCTCCTTCAAAATAAGAAGGGAAACACACGAAAGCAGAAAACTAAGAGGCAAATGTGCAAACAAGCACTTATTGGAACAAAACTGAAGCAAACTACTGTGCTTGAACAGCACTTGGAGGAAAGTAGAAACAACTAAATAACCTAGCTAACCATGATAAAGCATGATCCGCCTGGATCAAATGGGAAATTCTTGAACTCACTCCTTCCAAGAGATGGTACAAGTTGCAAAGCAGGATGTTTATTAGTCATAACCTTTGATGAGACATTTTCCTTGTCCACCAACTGTATTAGCATCTTCTCGAATGAGTCATCAACAGCAACCAAGACAAACTCATCAAGTACCCCCTGATTTTCTTCAGATTACTTGTCATCTACCACCTTGTCAAGTGATATCTCATCTATGCATGGTTTTTGAGTGACCACATCCTTCTTATTGACTGCTGCAAGTTCATCCAGCTCTTCAAGGAGCTTTGAGTAGGCAACTCAATCTTTACTGTGTCCTTGAATAGGTGAATCAAATTTCTCATAAACATGCTCTTTAATAGCCATCATATCCATACAAAGCTCTTCAATCTCTTGTAGAGATTCAAGGTACAGCTGCCAATCATCTTTTTGTTCCTCATTTTGATCTATTTGAACTGAATCAGCTGTAACGCTATCTGGATCCTTCTCAATAGGAGATACCTGTAACTCATTTATAACTTCAATCTGTATCAGCTCCTCTTGAAGTTCCTCTACATCAAGATCAGTCTTCCCACTCTCAGCTATAATTGGATGCTCAATTACAACCTCAAGTGAAGTATCAATAGGAAATTCTTCCTTAAACACATCTGAAGCATCTTCTACACACTCTGCAAGAACTTGACCTGTAGCTGCAACCTCTTTCTCAATCCTCCAAAGAACAGGGTCCTCCTGAGGAAGGGGGATGGTGGGAGGGTGATGAAATTCATTTGTTTGAGAGGGAAAATGAAGCATGGGAGGTTGATCATGATCAGATTTTGGAATCTTGAGGGCAATGGAATTATCTAGGGAGTTTTGGAGGGGAGGGAAAGAGAAACTCTTAAAGACGTCTGTATTTTGTTCCTTCCACTTGGCCATTACCTCATCAAAGTCTGGAACCTGCTTGTCTTCCTGGACAACCTGAGCTTGAGGGATGATTGGTGAGGAAAGGGGACTATAGGAAGGTTTAGTCTCATGAATAGTCACTTGAACAGGTCTTGAATATGCTCTTGAATAGGTTCTTGAATATGCTCTTGAATAGGCTCTTGACTCCAACTAGGAAGCTCCCTTGGCACACACTGGGCATGGTTAAGAACTTCATGAGAATAAGAAGCACAATAGCCCTTTGTAGACAATTGGTTTAACTCGATTTTCTGCCTTTCCCAAGCCTCCATCTTTTCCAATACAAGAATACATAGTCCATTTATCTCTTCTGGATCATTGGACACATTTCGAAATAGACCATTCACTTCCTCATACTGAGAGTTAGAACAAACCTTTCTTGCATATGCTAGTATTCTGAGCTCTATCTCATTCATTTTTTCTTGAAGGCAATACTGCTCATATGCAACATCATAGCCATATGGAAAAGATGAAATCCGGTCCTAAGACTGATATGGCTCACAAAGAAGGTAAGATTCATGCTCTTGATAAAAAGGATCATGAGAAACTTGATAAGGCTCAACATAGCTTTGATAATACTCTTGATAAGGCTGATTAGGCTCATAAAAAGGCTCATAGGTATCATGCACCAGGCTGGTATGATTCATCATTGGGCTGATAAGGAAATATAGCATAGGAATTCTCTTCATACACAGCCATCAATATTCATTCACGATTATGCAATAAAAATAGACTTACATGGACGCTGTCCCTGAACTGTTAGAAGCAATTGCTTGAGTTTGGAATCACCAAATACTTCTTGAACGACACTGCTACAACTGCAATTTCATCAAGACCAACTAAAATAGGTCCCACCGGGCGTGCCAAAAACTGTTGTCAACATGGAGTTGCGCCCTGAATTGAAGACGTGCATGAAATGGCCAGTCCTCTATCCAGCTAAAACAATGGGATCTTCTCACGAGGGTGGGTGCCTCAATGGTGAGAAGAACCTCCAGAGAAGGCTGGTTCCTGTATGATGTATCAATGAGGATCTCTACTCTATGTTGTGTACTACCATGGAAAAGGGAGAAGGAAACTTTAAGGGAAAATCCTACCTAAAAAGGGTGATACACCAGAAGATTGATCCACTCAACTTGGAACCTTGAACACTGAACAAACAAGGGAAAAGGAAGACCTTCGATTTCATCCAATCACTTATGCATAAATATTTCATGAAGAGGTTCGATCCAATGACCAAAACATGAGGGAAAACGATGGAGAGAGGTCTGATACAAGACACTTTGCAGCCACCTAACATCTACTTACAGCTTCAGCAAAAGACGTAAAGAACACTGAACATGCCCTGCATAAGGATAATCTAGCAACTAGGTATGAATCAGAATTTCGGAAGGAAGCGAAATCTACCACATATGCAAATTGCTGAAGAAATATACACTATGCCAGCACTTGAAATCTGAAAGTACAATCCTTCTATTGATTGAAGAGGTTACGCAACTCACCAATGACAGAGTTTGGTCTAGCCAAGAGAGGGATTCATTTTTTAATCAAGGCTGAAAGCCATTTTATAGAAAATTACAAGAGCCAAAGATTGGCATTGAAAAATTGAAGAGAAGGATTAACTTAGATTAACTCAAGGCTGACTTGGCCTTTCAATAAATTATGTTTTCTCTTTGTCTTTGCATGAAGCTTCTTGCGTTTGAGGAAGTGAACTTGTCTTTGTTCTGAACCGCCCACCTCTCTTTGCATGGAAATCCACGCCAATGTCAATTTTAGAACTCTACGTGAGCTGCTTGATGCTGAGTTAGAACATTTGAAAGCTAAGTTAACCGTTTGGTAAGCTGAGTTGGATGAAGAGATCGACTGTGTTGACTGTTTGGTAAGTTGAGTTGGATGAAGATTGGCTCCTTTGCATGGGAAACTCCTGGTAGATGTGGCATTTAACAATTAGTCAACTCTAAATCTCGAACAGTTAACTCGACATTCGAATTTAGAACTCCGGTTGAAGCTGAGTTGGATCTTCGGATGAGTTGATCCGGAGATGAGCAGGACTTTGACAACCAGTCAACTGAAGCTTTGACCGGTGTTTGAAAATAGCCCTTGCTTGCATGTATTTTGTCCTATTTTGGTTTGCCTATTCATGTCTATTTCTGGCGGGATTTTGTATTTGGATGTATTAGTCTATATTTCCTCCGTTTGGCCTTGTTTCAACTTTTTCGAAGCTTTGGATTTCCTTCGGAATTTATGCTTTTGGTCTCATTTTGCCTCGGGTTTATTTCCTCGGGCCTATCTTCGGACTTTCTTGTGGCAACTTTTGCGAAGATATCCTTCGGACTTATGGCTCCTCACCTTTCCTTCGGCCTTTATTTCTTCTCTTCTTATGTTGGCTTCGGACTTCATTTTGTCGGGTTTATTTTCTCGGGCTTTTTGCGCGGCCATTTCTCCGAATTTCTTCGGACTTTTTGTCCGAAGGAATTCCTTTGAACAAAAAGCCCGAAGGAATTAATCCTTCTGTCCTTTGCCTTTGCTCTTTGGCTTTTCCTGTTAAGTCATTTTCCCATGGACAAAATGTCCGCAAGAATTATCTTGGTCTCTTCTTTTGGCCTTCGGAATTCTTCTTTGGACTTTAAGCTTATCCTTACGAGTCGTTTCTATCCATTTCCTTCAGACAAAAAATCCGAAGGAAACCATGTGTCTTTCTTTTATTCGGATAAATCTCCCAAAAGAATTCTCCCGAAAGAATTCTTTTGGACTTTTGTCTTGACCCTTTATTTTCTTCTGGCATTCGTCTTCGGACAAAAAGTCCGAAGCTCGACCACTTTGTTCTGTCCTTTCTTTCGGGCAAAATACCCGAAAGAATTGCTTCGGCCTTTTGCTTGAACCATTCCCTTGTTTAAATCTGAACCTTTCCAAATTGGCCTTCGGGCTTCTCCACAAAGACTTTCCCGAAGGGAAGAAGATCCTTCTGGCTTTCTGTATGTCCCTTCGACAAATGGAGAACTCTTCGTATTTTACACTGGCCCCTCGGTAAAATTGGAAAAGGTCCTTTCTGCCCTTCGGGATTATGAAATGTGACTTTTCTGAAGGGCACATACCCTTCGGGTTTTACGGAATGGACTCTTTCTTTCGGCCTTTTAGCTCTTGTCATTTTCCCCTCTGATTTTTTGCAAATGGTCTCTTGGCCGATAAAATGACCCTTCCGAAGGGTACCCTGCCCTTCGGGTTTCTTGAAAATGACCCTTCCGAAGAGCCTTGGCTTTTCCTTGCTTCTTTGGGTGGACTTTTGGATTCTCCGAAGTATTCCTTCGGACAAAAAGTCCAAAGGAATTACTTCCTTTGTGTTATAGGCTCCCCTTTGTTATTTCCTTCGAACTTATGTCCTCAGCACTTCTTCGAAGATCTGTCCTTAGCAATATCCTTTTTGATGAATCATTCCTTCAGAATTTTCCTGTTGTAGCAAAGGCCCTTACCAAAGAAAAGCAATGTATTCTTCCTAATGAATTCTTTCTTTCCTTGGATGGAGATGTGAATTTTCCGAATGGCAAGAGTCAATCTGTCCTGTGGAAGAATTGTCAACACATGATAGGGGTGTAAATGCTATCCTTGGTGTTGCGATGTAATGTCTCCACTTTGGGACGAAGATAAAAAAACAGGGTTTTCCAACAAACCTCTAGCAAATCCAATCCAACTGAAATCTGAAACTTAACACCAGCGAAACCCTAGCTGGAAAAATATATGATATCCTAGCAAAAGAACACCCAGATAATTCCACCAATAGCTGAAAATACCTCTTGTAAAATATCTGATTTTTATTTGAAGTACAACGACGTTTTTCATCCCTTAAACGCCTCATAAACCCTTGTAATTACTCACCAATATTATGCCAAAAAAATGAAGATTTATCACAGTGTCAAATAACTATGAAACAAAGGTACAAATGGTTCAATGACCTTACCTATGAAGTCGCCAATATTCAGGAACATTACATAATTAATTAGCATGCGAATTCCTCCAATTACCCTTATCCAATGATGCCAAAATGATTAGAATAAATCATCAAAACTCAACATAAAATATATGTACCAATTCTAGGTTCTAAGAGCACCCTAAAAGGACTCCCCAAGCTCCCTAAGTGATTCGTTCCACATAGAAAAATAACAGTAATATATTAAGAATTTATTAGGCCCCAAATGGCCTCGAAATCATCTCAAATTGGTGTGACAAATATTAGAAAAATATAATAATAATTTTAGAATTATTATTATCAAATTTGGGCATCTTTTGACCACTCAAAAGGCCCTTACAATCTTTCTCAACCTAGTTGCCCAACTTGGACAAGTCTCAATAAAATCTGAAATTAATGTCCAAACCCTAGGAGAGGGTTTACTTGTAGAGCAGCCCTCAATGAGGGGTCTTCAAACCTAGGGACCAAGTCGCCCCTCCTCCAAGATCCTCTAACCCATCAATGGCTTCCAAAAACCAGCCACTTGTCCAATCCAAATGAAACACAAATTGTAGCCCTTGATGTAGGGCCACTCACATAGAAGGTATAAAGGTTTCCCTCCTCATGCCTTATTCACACTTCGAAGGGTTTCATCCTCAAAGTGCCTTAGCGAAGCTTGACATACTTGAGCAAAGATCCAATATCCAAAAATAGTATAACCCTTCAAATGAATCCTTACTTGCCTTTATATACCACTACTCCAAGTGTGGCGCCCAAAAATTGGAGGGGAGAGTTACTTTTCTTTTTCAAATATTCAAAGACCCTCTTAATTTCACTTTAGGCCTTAAGTGTCCAAGACCTATAAACCTCACCACTTAAGTGAGATAGAAACATAAGGTGCTTTTTATAACTCAACTCAAAATTAGAATTATAAATTACTCTTTCCATTATTAACTCCTCACAAGTGGCCCACAATGCTCCATTTCATTCCTCTACTTTTAGCTATCAGAAACAAGAATGGGCTAAGGGTCCCACGAGGGTCTAGATTAAAAATGGGGATATTACAGTCCTCCCCACCTAAAATTGTTTGTTCTCAAACAATTGCAATATCCAAAGAGGTGTCCCAACATACCTTATGATGCAATGTCCACTTGTGATTCCTTCCGAAGAAAAAGAACCCTAAATTGGCTCCTTCATATTGCTGTACCTATGCTTTGGGGGTTGCCCCCACATGCTAGAAGTGTCCTCATAGCCTTTCAAAGGCTCCATATGCTTCCAATCAACCACCCTTTTCAATACCAAGTGGTGGATGAGCAAACTCCCTTCCCTAATACCTTCCAATTGGGTGAGATGTGACCAAAAATTCTTACATAGATCATGAGGAAACCAAACTACCTCGCTGTCCTGTGTGCAAAACCCTCTCATGTGCTGGACCGCGACCCACCAAATTTGCAAAAAGAAATCACCACTATACCTTCCAAGAGGTGAGGCCTCGAAGACATATCCGTCACTATGTATGGGCATCCGAGTTTGAAACATATACTCAACAAGAGGCTGACCCTTGTCACTCATCTCAAGCATGCATAGGATCTTTTTCAAACTCATCAATAGCTCCCAAACATTTCCACAAGGGGGTTGTACCTTCCCATTGTGAATGCTTCTTACATCACCTTCCCAAGGTGCCAACATAAGCATGTTTCCAGAATTTTGTATGAGCTGGACCAAATCAGCTTTCCCTTTATGGTAACATGGCTGTATATACAAATAGCTTACTGATTTTCAATGTGGACAAACACGGAAATAAACATACTCATACCTTTTTTGACCCAAGAGCTGGAACATGTCATAAAATTCAGAATTTTCTCCTTCCATACATGGCTGTGTTTGATCTCTCAAGTCTGATTTTTCTGAGTAATGAATTTCAGAACCTATACATACCCTTCTCCCTCCTATCAAGTGCTGTAAAGAGTCCAAGAAATTCATTTTTTTCCTCTCAAGAAGCTGCTGTGTATGCATGTAGAAACCTGATTTTTGGGAAAGATAAAAATCAGTGTTTGCATACTTACATTCCCTTTTTATTCTTAGCGGGAACATTAAATTTTTTTTGCTTTTGTGGGGGACCAAAGAGCATATAATCGGTAGACAATACTCATAAATTTATTAGTTCCTTTGTGACCTTGTCCCCTTCATCCTTTCATTCCTTCTCCCACTATTTTCCACTAGGGCCCTTGCCCAACTTCCCCTTAGTTGCCCACGTATGGAAGCCAACTTATTCCTTGCATTGCCCTTTGCAAGAGATCTCCAAAATAAACCTACACATAGAACAAACAAGTTAGAAAAAACATTGGTGTTTAATAACACCCTTTTGATGCACTTGTCAAATTCCAGGGTTATGAAGTACATCTCTTGTTGATGCCTTGACCTTTCTTCCCCATTCATTTTAAACAATGAATGGGCCAGATTTTGTTCACCTTCCCTCAAACATTCCCTCATCTCCTTATGTATTGATTCAACAAGAAGTCCTGTGCCATCCAACCTTGTTAAGGCATGCACTTCCTTCACGCTAGTGACCCACAATTGTTCTTTCCAAGCCCTTTTATCAACACTAGAGTCATGCAACAAAGATGGACAACTACTAGAACCAAACCTCACAGTATTTTTCAAAACATACCCCTTGATGGGGTCATCCATGAACACCTTGGTTTCTTTGTCTTCTTCTCTTTGAATTTCAAACTTTGTGTTACTTGGCTGCCCCAAAGTACTTAGCCTTTCTCCACGTTGGCGAATCATTTGCAGCACTCTTTGCTGCTCCAGAAACTCAGATTTTTGATGCTCACAATCTTCCACTCTAGACTGTCCCAAAGTGGCATTTTTCTGTGGTTTACTATTTTCCCTTAAATTTGAATTTTCTGTTTTATTGATTCCTTCATAAGAACCCGTGTGAGGGGCTGTCCTTTCTTCTTCTTCATGTTCTATTATCAAGTAAGGCCTTAGCTTCTTTTCACAATTTTTTGCAACACCTTCAAACATCATATGTGCAGCTGTAAATTCACTTAGATATCCTTGAAACACCTTTGTGGTGTTGGGGTGTGAGGGGCACACCTTTCTAGGATCATTACATACCGTGTGAACAAAAAATCATAAGGAAACAAACTGAAAATGCAAAAGACAACAGTCACTATGATCATGGGACCATGATAAACCTTGTCTATACCCTTCTTTATATTGGCCCAACATGTCATAGTAGCAATGTTACCTTTGTGGCGCTCACCTGGATCCCATATCCTTAATGGATACCTATCATGTTCATTCACTTGAAAGGATTCTCTTTTCCATTGAGTGCCCTTCACCTCAACCTTAGTGTTAGCATAAATTTTGTAACCAAGATAATGAAGGAACCAAGCATGAGGAGAAATCAATGAGCACTTACTAAAATGACCATTCCATTGCTTACATGTTGTCAACCTGGAGTTGCACCCTAATCGAAGACGTGCTGAAATGGCTAATCATCGCTCCAGTTGAAACAATGGGATCTTCTTATGAGGGTGGGTGCCTCAATGGTGAGAAGAACCTCCAGAGAAGGCTGGTTCTTGTAAGATGTATCAATGAGGATCTCAACTTCTACGCTACAAACTGCCAGAGAAAAAAAAGAAAAATAATTTGAAAGGAAATCCTAGCTAAAATGATGATACACCTAATTTGCTTGATCCACTCAAATTGAGCTTCTGAGAACACTGATTCAGACAAGGAAAAGACAGAACTTCAACTTCAATTGATCAATACACATAAGTATTTCATGAAAAGGTTTAATCTAATGATTGAAGCTTGAGGAAAATGAAAAAATAGGCTTGATGAAAGACACTAAACAACCACTAATATCCACTATAAACTCAACAAAAGACGTTTTTTAACATAGAACGTGACCTGCATATGACCAGCTAGTAACTTGGTACAAATCCAAATTTGACAAGGAAAAAGAAAATCTATCACTTAGGCAAATCTATAACAATAGTACACTATACCAGCTGCTGGAAATTGAAAAAACACAGTCATGTTCTCATTGTTTCTGAAAAAGGTTACAGCATAATATTTGGAAGAAGTTTTCTTGCTAAAAGAGGGATCCTTTTACACAAGGCTGAAAAGTCATTAATATAGAAAACTATAAAAGCCATGAGATGGTGTTGAAAATAGGAGAGGAAGTTAACTCTTCATTAGCCCAAGTCCAAATTGCGTTGCATGAGTCTTCCAAATTTATTTTTTTTGTCTTTTGTCTTGCATGAGGAATCCTTGGCGTTGAAGATAGACGTCAGGCTCAAGCTTGAACCGATGGAACGCTTGGCAGAACGATTTGCATGAGAGGCATGATCTAGACGAATAGCCAACTGAAGCTCATACGGCTGGAAATAACTTTTCTATTTTTATCGTCTTTTTTGCGTTCTAAACTCTATTTTGGAAGCAGATGCATGTTTGGCGGCGATCTGATTATTTCATTTTATTTCTGGTGTTCTCTTTGCATGTTCGGCTCTTGCTCGCATCTATTTATGGACTATTCTGCATGTATTTGTCTTTATCTGTCTATTTCTTGCAACCTTTTTGTTTTCTCCTTTCTCTGGGTTTCTCTTTGAACCCTCTCGAAGCCTTCCTAAAGGGAAAGTGGCCTTCGGGATTCATCCTTACGTCTTTTCCGAAGGGCAGGTGCCCTTTGGAACCCCCGAAATGGACCTTCTCGAAGGGCACTTGCCCTTCGGGGCTTTTGTTTTTGTCCCTCCTGAAGGTTACCTACCCTTCGGGACTCTTGCTTTCGATCCTTCCCAAAGGGCAAGTGCCCTTCAGGCTTTTTGTATCGATCTTTCCCGAAGGGCACCTACCCTTCGGGAACTTTGTCTTGAACCTTCTCGAAGGGTAGGTGCCCTTAGGGACTTTTGATTTGTACCTTTCCTCGGCCCTTTGCACTTTGAATTTCCCGTGGACAATTTGTCCGCGGAAATTGTTTCGGGATTTCTGTAAATGCACTTTCCCAAAGGGTAAGTGCCCTTCGGCACTTTTGCCCTTGAACCTTCTCGAAGGGCAGGTGCCCTTCAGGTTTCTGCGAATGATCTTTCCCGAAGGGCAAGTGCCCTTCGAGACTTTGATTTTGTCCTTTTCTTCGGCCTTTTTGGCTGAGTGAATTCCCCGCAGACAAAAAGTCCGCGAGAATTATCCTTTGCCCTTTGGGCTTTTTGATCCCTGTGATTGCCTTGGACATTTTGGGGACCTTGACTTCGGGCTTTTGACTGTCTGTTACTTCACAAGAGAGAAGTCGTGAACCCCCCAAAACCCGATTTGAACGGCCAAGAGTATGTCGGGTTCGGAAAATCCACTTCCTCTTACTGCTAAAGCCGCATAAGTAAAGCACAACTGAAAACCCGATTTGCATTGTTGGAGCAATTTGGACTCAGGAAACCAAACTGCTTCTACTGTTGAAACATTTTGGAAGTAAAGCACCTTGCAAAACCCGATTTGCACTGTCAAGAGTAATTCGGATTTTTCACCCTGGATTACTTCTACTGATAAAACTTTCATAAGCAAAGCACTTCTCAAAACCCGATTTGCATTGTCAAGAGTAAATTGGGATTTCTAACCTGGATTACTTCTGTTGAGGGGTTTCAACTGTTGATTACTCATAAAGTGAAATAAGTTGTCTGTTGTAAAACCCGAAGACTTCTCCTTCCAAAAAACCCAAAGTCTTCTGCTATGTAAAACCCGAAGTCTTGCTTGAATGCACACCCTCTCACACTTGGGCAAAATTTTGGTATGTAGGCCAAAAAATGGCCAACATTTCTGGCAACTCGCAGGGAAGCATGCTTGCTATGCTTAAGAACTCAGACCATATAGATGCTATTTGAACTCCCAAAATAATGATAAACCTGGTTTCTGACTGAAAATCTCCTCTGATCATGGCTGAAGCAACCTTTCTCCTTCAAAAATAAGAAGGGAAACACACGAAAGCAGGAAAACTAACTATGAAACAAATGTGCAAACAAGCACTTATTGGAATAAAACTGAAAGAAACTACTGTGCTTGAACAACGCTTGGAGGAAAGCAAAACAAATTAACTATGTACATGGAGCTTTGCTCTTCAATAGCAATGTTTCAGATGTATCCCATTGACTGGGATTGGAAGCTCCTAGCCATCCATCTTTTTCAAGTTGGAAGGCATTGTGGGATTTGCTGCTGGAAATCGTGTATGGGCCACTCCAAAGGGAATCAAACTTTGTGTGCCTTCCTAGTTTGGCTCGATCCTCGTCCCACTTGAGGACCAAATCTCTTTCATTGAAGCTTCGTGAGGAAGCTCTTCTATCAAACATTTTTTTCCCTAGTGCTTGATGACTTTCCATGGCTAGCATGAATTGATTTCTTGTCTCTTCCAACTCCATAAGCTCGACATACCTGATTTCCACAGGCTCATTCTCCAACAATTCAAGTTGATGCATTAGTTCCAAAGCTGGAAATTCAATAGAAATAGATAACCTTGCTTCCTTACCATATACCAGCTTGTATGGAGAGTTGGCTATTGACCTCTTGTAAATGATCCGATCAGCCCATAAAGCTGACTTCAGCTTGAGATGCCATGACCTTTGATTGTCTTCAATAGTCCGTGTGATCGTTAAGAAGTTCTTATTTGTAGATTCAGCAAGGCCACTGCCTTGTCGATAGTAGCTTGATGAAGTGCTGAGGTAAACTTCATGCTGGACAACCCATTGACTGATTTTTGATCCCATAAAAGCCATTGCATTATCAGAAATAATTGTTGAAGGAACTCCAAATCTAGTAAGCAAACCTTCGTAGAAATCAAGAACATTGGTTTCGTTTGCTTCTTTCAATGTTATTGCCTTTGTCCAAGTGTGAAGTAATTTGTAACTGTTAGAATCCATTTGTGCCTTGAACTTGAAGGAGGATTTATGAGACTATTATAGACTAGATTTGCACCCTTGTGAGAGTTCTTCAGGCTCTCTCACTTCCAACTATAAGCATGGGAACAACCTCAGGATGTGGGTGCCCTATGGTGAGGTTTAACCTCTAGACTTTTTATGAGGCTAGTTCTTCAGGTGCTTCACTTCAACTCCTTGATTTCTACACTAAAATATACTAATGGCCAAGGAAAAGGGGTAGGGGGATTACTGGAAAAGAAAACTAAGCTAATGGGAGGTGATGCACCAAAGAGAGTGATCCACTTGGTCTGGAAAAGAGCAAACTATTGATGAAGTTGTTGACGCAGTGGATTGCACCCTTGACATGATGCCGATCTCCTGCCTTCCACACGCAACAATGGAAACTCTCCTCTTGCCTGTGGGTCTGACAAAACTGGGGGGAGAGTCTCTAGATAAGGGCTAGCTCCCTTTGATGTATCCTTTAGGTCTTGGATTTCCTACTGCTAACAAATCAATGAAAAAAAGGGGGGGTTGAAAAGGGAGAAGGATGCTGAAAACAAAACCTAAACCTAAACTAAAAGGTGATACACCAAAAAAGTTGATTTACTTAGCTCAAACATATGCTTTTCACCAAGAAGCTGGCATACACTTCATTTGATATGGGAAACTCTTCTGCATCAGTGAGCTAGGGGTCTTCTGGGGGTACAGGGAGGAAAAACTACCAGAGGTGTTTCAAGACACTCTATGGCACCCTGTTCACATGCGCCTATATTCCTGTTGAAGACACTTCTGACAGACCTGCAAAAGAAGAAACTTCACAATGCACTAGACATGCTGGAATCGTTCTGTAAAAGCATAAAATAAAATGACTTAACACAAAATGAAAACATAGATATATGCGTGAGTGCAAGTTCAAATGGAGGTAAAAATGCTGTCTTGATTCAAGGTAAAATCCGGTAGAGTTCTGCCTTAGAAGCCCAGAGGTTTTTGGGCAGAGCTTTGCCTTACGGGCTAAGAGAGATCTCTTCAAAATGAGAAGTTTACAATATATATATATATAGAGAAGACTTTGGCGCTTTCTGGAAAAGACTTTGGCGCCCCTTTTTACAAGTGGCCCATGTGCATTTGAGAGCATCGGGAAGAGAAAGTCGCTGTTGCTGATATCATCCTTCTAGAAGAGGCCTGCTAGAACCATGCTGTGTAATCGCCGGTCTTGACTTTGGCGTTCAAACATTAATGTGAAAGCATGGGCCGCGCCTCTTTTTTTGCAAACAAGACTGCTCCTTTTAGATATTCACGCTGTTTGTCTGCTTATAAATGCAAGATGGAGAAAACAGGGCACGCCGTTCACTGTTCACGCCTCTTGATGACCGCTTGGCAGGCACTGTTCCAACTGTAGGAGTAAATCCTTGAGTCGACACCTCCCTTTGCCACCTGGACTATTTTTTCCGTTTCTGCACTTCGTCTCTTCCTGGTTTTGTCTTCTCTGTCTCCTTCGGCCCTCGGGGCTATCTTCTTGGCGGGTCGCTAAGTTCACTCGCGTCTTGTCCTTAAGCTTTTCAAAATCAACAGCTATTTCACCGCCTTAAATTTGACGTCTGTGCACCCGTCACTGTTTGAAAACCAACGGCTAGTTCGCCGTGCTCAATTTTGACGTCTTCGGGCCCGCCACCCTCCTTGACAGTTCCTTCGGCTTTCTTGTTTGATCATTCCCAAAGGGGAAGTGTCCCTTCGACTTTGGAGAAGTGTCCCTTCATGCTTGGCTGAGAGTCCCCCGCAAGGGTACTTGCCCTTCGGGGTCCTTCGGGCTCCTTTTGATAGTCACATCTTTCGGACAAAATGTTCAAAGGATTTCTTCCTTTGTTCTTTTGCTTATTTCCTTGGGTCTTTTCTCTTCGGTCAGGCTTTTGTTTCGGCCATTTTTCCCGCGGACAAAATGTCTGCAAGAATTGTCTCGCTCGCTTCCTTTCCTTCGGAGTTTTTTCTCGGGTTTTTTCTTGCGACTTCTCCCAAATTTCTTTGGACTTTTTGTCCGAAGGAATTCCTTCGGACAAAAGTCCGAAAGAAATCATTCTTGCCTTTGCCTTAGTCTTTTTACTTGTTTTCCTTCGGACTTTTTTGCTCGTAGCCTTTCTGAATTTCTTCGGACTTTTGTTCAAAGGAATTCCTTCGGACAAAAGTCCGAAGGAATTATGTCCTTGTCTTTTCTTTCGACTGCCTTCGAAAAGTGCCCTTCGGGAAAATTGGAGGGCACCTGGGTGCTATGAAAATGTCTCGAATTCGTTCCTGTACCTTCCTGAAGGGTAGGTGCCCTTCGAGAATGTTGAAAACGACCCTTCCGAGGGGTACTTCCTTTGCCTTGCTTGTTTGAATGGTCTTTTTGGATTTTTTGAAGTATTCCTTTGGACAAAAGTCCGAAAGAATTACTTCCTTTTGCTTATAAGCTCCCCTTTGAAAAGTGCTTTTGGACTTTCTTTTGCCCTGGTTCATCTTCATTCTTTGAACTGGTTCATCTTCTGTCGAAAGACTTGTGCAACCCGAATTCGACTGCTCAGAGCATTCAAGGGAAGAAGGGGACCGATTTTGGCCTGCAGGACCAAAATGTTCAACAAAAGCTAAACAGGACGCAAGCTTATTCAAGTTCTATCTCAGGGCCGTAGGCAGGGAGCTTTTGCGTGGAGGTTGAAGGAGAGATTTATGCTTTGAAGAATAACAAAATAGGTCTACGGAAAACATTGAGTTAGTAAACTTCAAAGGGAACTAGACACAGACACTTCACCCAATCCTACATAAAATCGAAAGAGTCAAAAGCAAGGTGCTTAGAGAAAACGCAGGTGATGAACAACAATCATATATTCTGCAAATAAAACAAAAATGCACACTTCTCTTTGATCAGAAACAGAAAGGTTTTCCTTATATTGCTTCAAAAGAGTCTTTTACAAAGCAATTTCTGCAAAGTGATTTTATCACCAGTTTGGGGATACATTTCTAGGCTACAAGGCCTCTATTTATAAGGAAAGGGAGAAGAGAGAAAGGGAGGAAAGAAGAAATCGTAGATGGTTGGCACTACCTGTTGTCCTTCCCTGATGTTCATAAATGCACCGTTCCAGATCGTCGCCCAATACACTTGAGCCCCTCCCATCTTTAAGACTTTCTTTGGCACGTCTGAAAAGTCATGCTATGAACAACTGGAATTTTTCTTTTTGGCATGACGCATTTAAGCATCGAACGGCGATTGCGGGCAATGAACCATGGTGGATGGGAGCCTTCATAACTTCCAGCTACCAGCCGCTTGGACTCTCCCATGTTTATTGAACATCCTTGTGCCACTTGTCCTTTACTGCTTGGCTCTTTTTGCTCCAATTGCGCCACGTGGTAGCCTTCCATTCATTGCATCATGATTCAAGCGTTGCCAGACCAAGCTTAAGTCGAGCCATCGGAGAATCCCGATTTACTCTATGTAGAGTAATTCGGGTTCTTTGGCCTCTTCAACTTCGGACTTTCTTAGATCCTTTGCTTATAAAGCCTTTTAAGTAGAGTACTTTGAGAAACTCGATTTACTCTATGCAGAGTAATTTGGGTTCTCTAAGCCTACTTACTTCGGGCTTGTCCATCTTGAAGTCTTCTCACTTTGCTGCTTCCCAAGCCTTAAGACTTCGGGCTTTTCAAACCCGGTTACTTCCAATGGCTAGTCACTTATCCTGATTTTGACGTCCATTGGCCCATCATTTCCTTCGGACATTTGGTCTCGGGCTTCTCTCTCAGCTTATTTCTTTCGGGCAAATCTCCCGAAGGAATTTCTTCGGACAATTTGTCTGAGTTTGTCTTTGAAAACTACCCTTCGGGATTTTCATAATGGACTTTCCTGAAGGGTAAGAGACCCTTCGGGCTTTCTACATGTCCCCTCGGATTTTTGCAAATGATCCTCCTGCAGGGAAAGACACCTTTCAAAAATTTTGAAATGGTCCTTTCGAAGAGTAACATCCCTTTGGGAAAACTGCAACTGTCCACTTGGAAAAGAAAAATCCCTTCGAAAGAGTTGAAGTCTACCTTCGGGAAAGTTGACTGGTTCCTTTTTGCCCTAAAAAGACCCTTCGCCATTTTGAAAATGCCCTTCGGATTTTTTGAAAAAGACTTGTCTCTTGAAGAACTCGAGAAGCACCATTTTTCAAGACCAAATCGGGTTTGTCAAGCCCCTTTACTTATTTCGGGTTTTTGATTGCTCACAACTTATGAAGTAACCAAATAGTGCCCCTTGAAAAACCCGAAATATACTGTCTATGAGTAATTCGGGTTTGTAAACCTGAATTACTTCTACTTATGAAACATTTAGAAGCTAAGCATTGCTGGAACCCAATTTGCATTGTGCCTTCAAGAAACCCGAAGTTGTCATTGTTGGAAAACCCGAAGTCCTCCCAAAGACCTACCATTTTCTTGCTTGAAAGCTCTTTTTTCCATACTTAGGTAAAATTTGATATGTGGGCCAAGAAATGGCCAACATTTTTGATGATTTGCAAGGAAGCATGCCTGCTATGCTTGAGAACCCAACTTATTTGCTTTGTTCGATCTATTGGGTGTGGAGTCATTGCTTTTGCACAAAGCTGGGTCTTTCTGGAAAACTTTCTTAAAGCAACAAAGACCACCGAAATGAAACAAACTATGCCCATGGCACTTAGGGAAGGGAAAACACACAACTGAAAAAGATGTGCACTAAGCATTTAGAGGAAAACACAAAAAAAAACTAAAAAAATGCGTATAGAAATATATACAACGGCTGACTGGGATTGGTAATACCTCTCCGGCTAATTGAGCAAGTTGAAAGGCGTTATGCTGTTTGCATTTGTGGATCAAATAAGGGCCACTCCACAAGCTGTCAAACTTGGTATGATTGCCCGGTTTGGCCTTTTTGAGTCCCATTTGAGAACCAGGTCTCCTTCCTGAAAAGTCCTTGTTGTAGCTCTCTTGTCAAAAGCCTTTTTGACCTAAGCTTGATGTGCCTCCAATGCTTTCATTACAAGGTCCCTTGTCTCCTCAAGCTCTGTGAGTTCTACCAATCTCACATTCATAGGTTCATCTTCCAGTAGCTCCAACTGATGGGGTAGCTCTAATGCAGACAGCTCAAAGGAAATGGGTAACTTGGCCTCCCTTCCATATACTAGAACATATGGAGAATTGCCAACAACAACTTTAGGCGTTACCCGGTCAGCCCACAACGCTATCTTTAACTTGGTGTGCCACGTCCTCTGGTTCTCCTCCATAGTCTTCCTGATGATCCTCAGCAAATTTTTGTTTGTGGACTCAACCAACCCGTTGCCTTGAGGATAATAGTTTGAGGAAGTGCTGAGGTAGATGGCCATCTTGAGAGTCCATTCACTTGTTTTCAAACCAAGGAAAGCCAAAGCATTATCAGATATGATAGTGGTTGGAACACCAAACCTGGTCACAATGCTGTCGTAGAAATCTAAAACTGCACTTTCATTGGCTTCCTTCAATGCAATGGGTTCCACCCACCTAGTGAAGTAATCAGTTGCAGTAAGCACCCACTTATGCCCTGCACTTGATGGAGGGTTAATTACTCCAATGAAGTCCAAACCCCACTGCATGAATGTTTGCTCCACTTGAATCGGGTTGAGAGGAAGAGCTGCCAACCTTTGCTTTCCCGTGAAGAAAGCACATACCTGACACTTCCTCACCCATACATAAGTGTCCTTGAAGACGTTGGGCCAGTGGTAACCAGCCCTCATGATCTTTACTGTAGTAGTCTTTGGGGCAAAATGACCTCCTACAGGTCCATCATGGAAATGCTCCAAAAGCTTGGTAACTTGATCATCATCTATGCACCTCAAGTGCACTCCATTGAGGTCTCTTTTAAACAAAACCCCATCAACTAAAACATAAGGTATGGACTGAAGTTTGAAATACCTTCTTTTTGCTTTGTCCATACCTTGAGGGCACTCACCTGTTAGCAGAAAGTGAGTCATATCATGGAACCAGCTAGTGTGAGGTGGAGATGTATTTGCTTGTAGGTTATCTTGTGTCACCAAGATGACCTCTTTGTCTTCATGAAGATCCTCAGCCATATGCTCACATAAGCCTTTACCTCTTACTAACCTAGTGACTTTGATCTCCACGTCATACTCCATGACTTTAGTAATCCAACCAGCGCTTTTTTCACTCAAATCTTTGTTAAGAAGTCTCATACTCCAAGATTAGACACCATAAGGTGGATTCTGTTGTTGGATAGCATTGGCCTGAAGTTTTTAAGGCTCCTTACTGCTGCAAGGACTTGTTTTTCTACAAAAGTATATCTCACCTCATACCCTTCAAGCCCTTTGCTGAAAAAAGCTAATGGCTGCTCGAGTCCTTCACCGTTTCTTTGCATCAACATAGCTGATATGTTATCAATATTGGCAAAAACATACAAAATGAAATCCCTTGAGAAATCAGGATTCATAAGTGTGGGTGCTTGAGCAATAGCTTGCTTGATAGCTTCGAATGCTGGCTTGCCTTCATTTGACCAAGTGAGCACTTGGTTCTTCTTTAGCATAGTAGTGTTGGGCTTGACTAAACTTGCAAAACCAGGGATAAATCTTCTCACGAAGTTTATCTTTCCAAAGAAACTCTGGAGTCTCTTCTTATGCTTGGGCAAGGATAAGGCCAAGATGGCACTTATTTTCTTAGGATCAATGGACAACCCTTCTTTTGAGACGATGTGGCCTGGCAACTTGCCTTCATGCACGACAAACATGCACTTCTTGGGATTCAATGAAATCCCATACTCTCTGCACCTTTCAAAAATCAGTCTCAGGTGGTCCATGTGTTCGCTGGCATTCTTGGAGAAAACCGTGATGTCATCCAAGTATACTAGCACCATTTGGTTTACCAACCCCTGGAAAGCCATGTCCATGGCTCTTTGGAAGGTAGTGCCAACATTTGACAGACCAAAAGGCATCTTTTGGTATGCATATGTGCCCCATTTGGTGGTGAAGGCAGTCTTGTACCGATCCTCATCCTTCACCCAGACTTGGTTGTAGCCAGAAAAACCATCCAACAAGGAAAAACGTTCTGAACCAGCAACTACTTGAAGGAGCCGCTCCATGGATGGCAGGGCATAGTGATCTTTCAAGGAGACTTTGTTCAAATCTCTAAAATCCACGTAAAGCCTAATCTCCCCACTCTTTTTTCTTACAGGCACCAAGTTGGCAACCCATGATGAGTGCTTGATGGGAAAGATGATCCTGGACTCGATCAACTTGGTTAGTTCCTTCATCAGCTCCTCAATCTTGGGGTTAACTGGCCTTTGCTTTTGCCTTACATGCTTGGCATTGGCCTCCAACTCTATGGTGTGCTGGGCTAGTTTAGGATCAAAACCTTTTAGGTTGCTGTACTCCCAAGCAAAAATATCTGCATACTCTTGGCAAAGTGCTATGAAAGCATGCCTCTCAACTTTGCTGCTTACCTTCCCCAGCTTGAAAAGTTTGTCCTTGAAGATGAGGACTCTCATAGTTTTTCTCATTAGTAGACATTACTGCCTTCTCTTTCCTCATATGGTCTCCAAAAGGCCCTCAAGTGTAACCAACCCCTTAGGATGTTTGTTTGACTTCAGCTGAACAACCTAATCCTCATATTGATGCTGCAATTTAGCTTGGTTGGAGGAGGAGAATTTGGCTTCTTGCTGCAAGAAGCAAACAATTTGCTTGTCACTCTCAAAAACTTGCCAATGGGCTTCATTATCTGGCACTGACGGTCTCACCACCACCTTGACATGTGGTTGAACCTTGGTTTCTTTCAACTCACTTGGAATGTCAAATTGAGCTCCTATGGCTGCCACCCTATCAGCATGGGTTTTGATCTCTTGGGATAGCTTGAATGTTAAAAGCTTCAAAATCTTCAATCAGGTCCCACACTCTATTTTTGTAAGACCTCATCAAAGCATTCTTTGTGACGTTCAAGCCTTTGACTTGGTTAACTATGAGCTCGTTGTCTCCATAAGCTTGCAACAGTTTGATTCCTCTCTTGGTGGCCCATTGAAGGCCACGGATCAAGCCTTCATATTCTGTTGCATTTGAAGAGCAGTTGAAATGAACCCTGTAAGAAGAGAAAAGCTTGTTACCTGAGGGTGAATCCAACATTGCCCCAGACCTAAGCCATTCTTGCTCCTTGAGCCATCAAAGAACAACTTCCATAAACCATTGGGGTGTTCTTTAGGTCTAATGAGTGATGGCATGGGTTGATTCTCTTCATGTAGCAGGTAGACACCAATGTCTTTTTCTCAACACCTTCCAAAGGGTTGAAAAATTGGTTATCTCCCCATAATTCATCCAAGAACAAGTCTAGAATTTCTTTAGGATGAGTGTTCAGCTCTTGGCCAATTGTAAACTCATCTTCATCAAGATGGTACAATTGAGGCTTATATTATCTCGCTGTTGGGGTTCAATATGGAATTGTGTTATAGGTTCAGCCTTGATTGAGACCTTAGTCCCATACCTTGTTTTGAACGCCATGTAAGACCAATCTGCTGCAAAGTAGCCCCCAATCTTGGCCGTGAACTCTTTGGAAAGACACAAAGCAAAGCGAGGAGTGATATCTAGAATCAACACGTCTTGCACCACGGACACATTAGGGCAAGCATGCAAGGTTAGGTTCAAATTCCTGATGATGCCTGATGGCTTCGTGGAAGAACCATCAAGTTGTAGGACTCCATTAGTGTGAGGCTCATACTTGAGTTTCAGCTGGTCAGCAATAGATTTTGGCATGACTGAGGTGCTGGCCCCACTATCCACCAAGCAGTTGTGCACCAAGGAATCGCCAATGATATAAGAGACGTAGAAAGGGGGGTTTGGTCACATTACTTGACCCTTCTCCCGCATGACTCTTGACTGCATTAATGAGGACTTCAGTTGCCTTGCTTGGCTGCTTACTTGTCGTTGTAGTAACACCCATCTTGGACAATCCTTCCTGCAAAATGTCTACTTGGCCAGGCAGGGAAAGCATGTCGCACATCGGCATTCTCACGCTGGATTTTTTTATTTGCTCCACAATGTTGATTGGCGTACCACCAATTTTTACCTGAACTTTTGGAGCTGCTGCTATTGGCTTTGTCAATGAAGGAGCAGTGACAATAGGTTCTTTGAAAGCTCCCTGATTGTCACCCATCTTCCTTCTCTTGAACTTTGTATTTGCTGAGACAGGGATGTGAGCTAGACTGCGAGTGGCATGTTGATTGGATGCATAGCACTCCTCTTGCTCACTAATGACCATTGAGGCCTCTGGCTGGTTTAATCCTTGATCTAAGCCTTGCTCTTGTGGAGGCTGCTCTTGTCTCGTCATTGTGTGTACCTCTGTGTTTTGGGCCATAAGAACCTTGTTGAATCCATAAGCAACAATGTGCTGCCATTGATCATTAAACCACTGATTGGAGCCATTAGTTGAGACAATGGATTGCCCAAAAGAATGATTCCATGGCATTGTCCCCTCAGTTTCCTGAGCCACATTATTTTGAACTGGGACCATGGAATTGGAAGGGCCTGCAGCATTTAGATTGTAATTATGCTGTCTAGCATAGTTAGGCTGCCCCTGTCCTTGGAAATCTCCTTTGTAGGGTGGCCTATTTGCTTGATAAGGTTGCTACTGAGGCTGATATGGAGCTTGATAAGGCTTGTTGTAAGCTTGCCCCTTAACATTGACCACATCATTTTCCAAGGATTGAAGCATGCTCTTCAACTCCAAGTAATTCTTCTGCTCTTGGGAGTCATTGGATCCGCTAGTAGAGGCCTTCTCTTGCTTAGGTGAAGGTACAACAACAATTGTTGGCTTTGGAAGTATAACATCGAGTGGAGGAATGATCGCAGGAGGTGGTCTGATCTCTGAAAAAAGAGGCATTGGAGGTCTAGGAGTAAGCTTACCAACCTGAATCAGACAATTCTCCGCCTTGATGGCCACCTCCTATGCATCCGGTAGTGTCTCCTCCCATAGACTGGATCATTACAGCTATGTCACTATTGAGAGCCTTCAAGTAATACAAGAAAACAAAGTTTGTAGATGGTCTAACAGCTGCTGGGATTCTATCCCACGCCTTCTGAAATCTTGTATTGAAGTCTTGCATGACTTCATGAGGAGCTCTTTTGATGGTGGTCAGTTGCTCTGCAAGTGACAGGTGGTCACTCTTATTTGCAAATCTTTTACACAGGGCTGCTCCCAGCTCGTCCCATGAGTGGATAGAATTAGGAGCAAGGCCCCTATATCAGTCTAACGCCTTTCCTTTGAAGGACACAACCAATATCCTAATAGCCATGTTCTCCACTGTGATATTGTGAATGTTGCAAAAGTTGGCTATGTCCGTTATGTGCTCAGTAGGAGTTACAGCTTGGTCTCCTGGGTAATAAGGGACACTTTTGAGAGCTGCTACTGGCATAGGATCATACTGTGGTAAGTTCAAAGGGCTTTGGCCGTTGAAGCCCACAAAAGCTCTTTGGGGAATCATAGCAGCAAGAGGGGCTGATAAAGATTTCCTTGTGTAGGTATACCTTATGACTGGTTTAGAAGGATAGTTTCTTATGTAACGGTAAGTATGGGCAAACCTTAACCTTCTTGCTGAGTTTAAAGATAATTCAACAAACTCAAAAGGAATACCTGCAGAAGTCGATCTTGTAGTCACTTTTGGCATGAAAGACAGCTACTGCTCTCCCACCAGATAGCTGGGTATTCTTTGGAGTCGCCAAACGCTGAAGGATGAAGGCTACCACTGCTACAAACTGACTGACTTCCTTGATGACTGACTGCGCTTGATCCTTAATTGGTGCATGCTTGCCTTCATTGTGGCTGGTTGTGTTTAGGCCTTCCTTGACTGTTGCGTAAGTGTTAGGGGAGGATCCTTGATTGTTGCGATTTTGACTGTTGGTGGATTTTAAGGACATTACAGACCTCCTTTCCTCAAATTGCTTGTCCTCTAGCAATAGTAAATTGAGGAGTTTAAGAATTAATGCTCCTTTCAACGTTGTATCTGTTATTGGCCATCTCACAAATGTGATCAATTACCGTAAGAAAACAACAGTCGTAGTGGGAACCATCAAAATGTTAGGAGGTTTTGTATACTTTTTCCATGAGAAGATCTTACAAATAACCAACACTTTGTAATCTGTAGTTTTCTCATTTTTACTCAATAGCAAAGAGTAACAATAAAATGTAAATAACTTATATCAATCGAAAGGTAGATGCGATTGCTATGTATATTTTCAGCAGACATGTATTTTGTCTTACTCAAACCCTTTAAGCCATTCCTTATGATGGAGTACCAAATACATGTAGAACTTTCATAGAATGCAAACATGAATTCCGTAGTGGTCTTGTGTTGATCCAAATTTGTCTCTCTCAAAGTCTTAGAAAATTGCAAAGTTAAAGGCATGCTTCATTAATACTATCAGATTTACAATCCCTTTGGAGCCATGATATACCCAACTTCACCATTAATTTAATCTTGTTGGAATACGGTTGCATTTCTAGAAGCAAGGAACATGAATCTATTAACTGTGTTTTTGGTACACCCATCTCTTCAAATCTGAATCTATTATCTCCTAGATACCGAGACAGAATTGGGCTATGAGCTGGAGTCATTGTACCCTTAATTTCCATTATCAATGCAACAGTCTCCAAGTTTGGAGTCAGATTCACTGAGCACCAAAGTAATATTCCTTCTACAAGTGTACTATCATAATCACATGTGAACAAGGCATTCTCACATTCTACCCTAGCATCTTCAACTAATCTCTGCACACAAAGTTGTGACTTTTGTTGTAGCTGCTCACCACCTTGGCTTATGTTATTAAGCTTAGTGCACTTGTTTTGTTCAAAGATTTGCACTATGTTGTTCAGTACTTTGGTCATGTAGTTGGAACCAATTGTCACTTGTATACGTGACTTCCCTTTTTGAATTTCTCTTACATTCGAAGAAAAATTTGCCTCTTTAGATATATTCGAAGAAGCATAGTCTATGATAACTATGTACTTATTAGACATTACTCCACGCAATAAGTCAACCTGTATGTTAATGGTCACTTCTGGAACTTTTCTGAAAACATCCCGCAAAGAGCGACATACTTTAATATGTAATCTAGAAGCTTCTTGCATCATAGAGTTACCCAATTTCCCATCAATCCCAACAACCATATTGATGCTTGATATCTTAGCTTGAATGACATCAAGATGTACAACAGATGGATCTTTGTCCTTGTAACCATGCCATTCAAACTTGTCCTTTGTTTTTGAATGTTCCTTCAACATTCTCTCATGGTATTTGGCAACTCTTCTATTATGAATGGCCCTAACATCCCTATTTGTCCAACTAGCTTCTAAAAACTTTTTGTGATCTTGAAATTCTTCCTTCAATCATTTTTCGCGAATTTCCTTTTGAAAGACTGTGACATGCCTAGCAAGATCAGTTCTTAGGTGTTCACAAAGACGCACAAATTTATGATATACCCTGTCAGACATCAACATAATTTGTTGTTGTTCAATTTCCTCTTTTAACTGCTTCTGAACATATAATAGACAGAGCTTGCGTTCTTCAATTTGGAGTGTTTGAACAAGTTTGAATCTAATCTGCTTTCCAACTAATGCCATTCCCAAAAGTGAATTTGATACTTGCTTCTTCTCACCATAATTCACCGAGAGTTTTTCTGCATATTTTTTATGAAGCATGATTTGGCTTCTACTTGAATATATGCATAGTTGTGCATTTCCATCTTTGTTAGCAATTATATGCCTTGTCTCTCCATTCAACAATAGAATGTCGGGGTCTCTTTTGGCTGCCTCCAAAGTTTGACCTCTAATTTCATTTTTTAAACCATTTGTTAGTTTGATATTTAGAGTAAATTTAAGTGGATACTATTGCTGAAACATCTTGATCTTGATGTTGGGTAGATGGTGGTGGCCCAATGCATCAGAATATATCTGGCGGTATGGTTCATCCATGTTTTAATTGTTTGGAAGCCAATATTTGAACCCTAAAAACAATGAGCTGTTTTTCTGTGAAAACATAGATTTGATGGTGCATTTGAATAGGGTAATTGTCCTGCGATGTTCTATTATCACTAACCAAGCTCAAAGGGGTTGGTTCCAACTGTTTTATTGATCCAAATTTTGCATTTGTAAAGTGACTAGGGGCAGATTAATTGATACATCAATGATTGTCAGTGTTGATAGACTTGATATACTAAGAGACAGCCCCACTAGTTTATTGCTTGCCACTTTCAAGGGTTTCAATGGCATTAAGTCAACAACATTGTCGGGTATAGTCTCCAATTTATTAAAAGATAAGCTCCTCCAGTTCATCTTTTGCCATGGCTTGCTGAGAATCGTGGCTAAAATTACGCTTTTTATTAACCTCCATAAACTTTTCTGCTCCAGTATTCTGTGACTTTGACTCGTGATTTTTCCATATTCTATCAATTATTTTGGTTGGCTTTCCATCTTGTTTATTTTTAAAACCATAGCCCATGATATCTTGTTGATAGTGTGCATTAATTAGACAATCAATTGGTTTATTAAACTTAGAACCTATGTTCGGGGAACAATCCTCAAGACCTCTCCCTTGCACACATTGAAGTTTATCTTCACTTTGATGCATACAACACATATCAACATCATCATTAGTTTTTTGGACAGATAACTCGTGTTCATCTCTAATATCCAGAGTTTTTATGTCATTCTTCCCAATAGACGAGTCTCCATAAATATCTTCTTCTTGGATAAGTATGTTTGGGCATTCCCTTAGTTCAACGTTGGATGCCTCATTCATTTGCTCTTGGATAGGGAAGTCAGTCTTGGAATTTGTCATCTTCCATTCTTCTAGGACCTCTTGAAAATTGAATTTCTTTTCATATTCAACACTGCCATAACTATGATTCACAAACTCGTCTTCCTCACAGTGCTTGTTTCCATTCTATGACTTTTAAATCCAAAAAGTCTGAAAAAGAGATTTCTTTTCGAATTTCTGCTGAAAGGATGTTGTACGACTCGTAACTGTCAATAATTTCCTTATGTAGTGACCCCATGGTTTACAGGCTGGCAAGAAAAATAGCTTTGATACCACTGTAATATTCCAAATCGGAATATTTTACATTAATTTGGATTTTTCGGAATTCCTTTAAATAATATTTTATAAAATAATAATAAAGTCAAATTGGATTAATTGTTTATTTCCAAATATAGATTTCGAATATTATAAAGTTACACCTCAAGGGGTTTCGTCCTTGGGTTTGATTACACGAGTTTCCGTCCTTGTATTTGGATTACGCAATTTAAGGGGTTTCGTCCTTAAATGCACTTGTAAGCGGATGCTTATACATGATTAAATATTTGAAATCATAATTCGATGATCTCTTTTTCATCAATTCGCTGAATATGAACACCCTCATTGCCTCCCATCCAAATGACATGTCTTTGCCAAGGATTGTGACCTTTCATCAAATGAATGTTTAATGACTAGTTAATTAATTGATAAATAATAATTGTTGTTGTATGCATTCTATCAAGGGTGATTTGCTTCATAATAGGCAGTGCTTCTTCCAAGGCAAATTGTTTAATAAAAATGGCAGCGATTTAACTTCCTTGATGATTGACTGTGCTTGATCCTTAACTGATGTGTGCTTGCCTTCATTGTGGTTGGCTATGTTTAAGCCTTCCTTGACTGCTGCGTAAGTGTTAGGGGAGGATCCTTGATTGCTACGATTTTGATTGTTGGTGGATTTTAAGGACATTACAGAATTTAGGTAGGGATTTGGCAATCAACAAGGCATCTTTTATAATTTGAATGTTTCCATGCTATACATTTCCACTTTTTGATAGCATTAATCAAAATCAAAGAATCTCCCCCAGTCCATAAGTCATTCCAGTCCATACTCTTGGCAATTTCAAGGCCATTCAACAAGGCTAGGGCCTTTTCTTGGCTATTCATGTGATTTGAATAGATGAGGACTGGTTACCCTTGAACATCTCTAAAAATAAACCTCTTCCTATTGTACCTGGGTTGCTTTTAGCTCCATCAAAATTTAGCTTATTGCATCTTTGAGGGGATATTTTTTTTATGGATTTAGGTTTTATTTCCTATTCCCACTTACCTCTTTATCGGGGGTATCATCATTTTACTTGTATCCCATATATTTTTTTGAAAAAGAACCTTCATGTTAACATACGCTATACATTCCCAACATATTGAGTTTTGAGATTGGATGGTATGCATTCTTGGCTGAATACACTTCATGTGAACGAAATATATATTTCCAACACAAATTAAACTATTTCCAGGGCCTATATCTCAAGGGCTAGAGTTTTTTTTCTTAGATGTAAATGGGGCTAGTGTTTCAGAGTCTCGAGAATCTAAATATGCATGGCCAAAGCCTTGACCTGGAGGGCTACAAGGGTTTGTGCCTAAATTCAAGAGGGCTAGTGCCTAGACACCGAGAGCTAGTATTTAAAAAACAAACAAACAATCGAGCATTATATTATGTTAAAATCAAAAGTACATATTCGACTGTGCCACGCTTGAAAACTATTAGCCCAAACTTGAGCATTATACAACAAAAGAATAGAAATAATCATGATAGAGAATCAATATTTAGAATATATCTGATATCTTCCTGAAGCTTGTTGGACCACCATGGAGGAAGCATGCCATAGCACACTAGGTCCTTATTATCCAGAGCCCAATTAGCCAATCCATCAACAACCTTATTTCTTTCGCGAGGAATGTGATTGAATTGAACTTCTTGAAATTTTCCCCTTAGTTGTTTTATCTTCATATCTCTTTAGCAATACGCCAATTGGGAGAAGAAACCAGGCTGCTATTAGAAAGCAAGTGATTAAAAATTTAAGAGTCAGACTCAACCTGGATCTTATGCCATCCAATCTTCAAGGCTTCCTGCATGCCTTTACATATGGCTTTCACCTCAGCAAGATTGTTGGCAGTATAGCCAAGATTTAGAGCAAAAAGGAACTGCATCACACCATCGACATCCCTACCAATGCTTCCCATAGCAGCTCTCCCTAGATTCCCTCTTGAAGCCCCATTCATATTTATTTTACCATATCCAGGAGAAGGGTTCTTCCAATATCCATCCCTTAAAACCTTCCTCTTATTCTGCAACCTTGGACAAGTGAGATCTTTAAGATCAATGTTCAGCTATTCACATATGGTTTTCCATTCCGGAGAAATATCTTGAGGCAAGGATATCTTATGTTTCAAACTTTCCATTATGTTGATTTTGGTCTTCTCCCACACAAAAGAGTTATTTTTCCTTGTTTGCAAGAAAATTCTACTATTTCTTTCCTTCCATATGTTCCACAAGAGAAGAGAGATAGCACTCCATAAAAGAGAAGTAAAATTTTGGCCTTTAGGAAGGGATTCTTTCCAATATCTAAAAATCTGCTCAAGAGACTCCAAACTTAGCCACCAAACCTTTAATATTGCAGCAAGATGCTGCCATAACAGGATGACCCAACAACATGAGAAAAAAAGATGAGAAGTCTCCTTAGCATGTAGAAACAAGACACATGGAAAAGGGCCATTCAAACCTTTCTTCATAAGACGATCTCCAGTTAAAACTCTACCATGAATGAGAACCCAAAGGAAAAAGCTGACTTTAGGCCACATACCTGGATGCCAAATGTTCTTGAAAAGAGATTGCAAAGGATGAGGATTTTCAATCACCAAAGAAGCATATCCATTAGCAACTGAGTAATTGCCAGTGATGTTCCTTCCCCATCCCAACTTATCCGGATCTGGGGATGCTGAAAAAGGACGAGTTTCCATAATATGAGAAATCAACAACTATTCTTGTTGATTCATAACAATTGGCCATTCATCCATCGGAATCCAAGATTTCCCTATCTCCCATGGCTGATTTGTTGGTCTACCATAATGGGCAATCTTGATCCAACCCTTATCCCGCATTTGTTCCATGATAGGTTTAAGTTGGGGGAATTGATGGATAAGAGGGGGCTGTCCATCCCAAGAATCAGTCTAGAAGTTAGCACTTTGACCATCATTAACAATCCAAAAAATCTGATTCTTAATCATTTCTTCTCCCATCTTGATAAATCTCAGGGTAGGAGATCCCTTATTAGGTAATGTAGATCTGATAATTTTCTGAGGAAGATTATTCTCAGCATACTTAACTCTAAACATCACAGCCCATAAATCATGAGGATAATTAAGCAATCTCCAATATAATTTAGCTACCAAAGCCGTATTCTGCTTAGGTGAAGATCTAAATCCCAATCCTCCTAACATTTTTGGTCGACAAAGAACTTCCCATCTAACCAAAGACCACTTTTTCTTATCTTGAGTTCCACTCCACAAGAATTTTTGGCAGATATTATCCCCCTGTTTCAGAATTTTTCCAGGGATGTTGAGGACCGAGGCAACATAGATTGGCATAGCTTGAAGAACCAACTTAATCAAAGTCATCCTTCCTCCAGATGAAAGCCATATATTAGTCCACTTAATTTCAGCTCAAACTTACTGATTAACCACCACCAATCCCTTATTTTTTTCGAATCTAAAAGAACCCCAAGATATTTGCACGGAAGACTTCCTTTCTGAAACTGAAAAAATTTCAGAATTTGCTCGTCTTTTCTTTCAAAACAATGAAAAAAGAAAATATTAGACTTACCTTTATTAATAGTTTGACTTGTAGCAGCTGAAAATATGTTGAGAACTGTCTGAAACTGCTTAGCTCCCTGTTGAGTAGCCCTTCCCACCATAGAAGAATCATCAACAAATTGAAGATGAGAAAGTGGCTTACTATTTCTGGCCAACTGAATACCATGATTTTTTTTTTCCCGACAAGCTCTATGAGTCTCCCCAGACATTCAGCCATAATTATAAATAGGAATGGAGATAAGGGATCTCCTTGCCTGATGCCTCTAGAAGTTGTATAAAAACTAGAGGGAGACCCATTAACCGAGAGCTAGTATTGATTGTGATGTATTTTAATTCATTATTTTTATGTAAGATTACCTAGCTACACCTTGATTAGCAACTTTTGGTTCTTTAAGGAATTGGTTACTTTCATGTGCAAGCCATTTAAGAGCTAAGTGGAGACCATTAGGTTTGATCACTTATTTCTTTCATTATATCTCATTATTTGGTATCATAAAGGGGTTTGCATTTGCATCTAATATTCATGGAGATGTTAATAGACATTTCAGGTGCCGTCCAAACATATATCTCAATCTCATTATGTGGTAGCATAGAGGGGTTTGCGTTTGCATTTGATATTCATGGAGATGGTAATAAACCTTTCAGGAGCTGTCCTCTTGTTTGGGCTATACAATGATTGCTTTTAAGTTGAGGTTGTGAAAAGGTGTTAGGATGAGAACCACTTGCCTTTGTACTTTGTATAGGATTCACAACCACAAACAAATTATCAACTTATTTATAGTATGAAGGAATTTTTCAACCTTGGATGCTAGGAGAGATGCCTTTATTTCATCATTGGCAAGAGTATATGCATGGGGGGATCGATTTGAATAAGTCTATTGGCTTGAGCCATTCTAATTGCAAAAACAACGCATAGTTTGAGAGGGCACTTGAGGGCCCTAGAGCTATTTTGTCAAGAGGTTGGAATGCAAGTGAATACCAGTAAAGCCAATGCCATGATCTTTTCATTACGTAGAAAAAAGAAACAAATTAACTTCCTTTTCGAAGGAAGGCTGCTTGAAGTAGTGGAAGAATGCAAGTACCCCGGTCTTGATTTTCACAACAAGCTTAGTTGGGAGACTTGCAGGACAAAAATAATATGAGGGGAGTGGAAGGCTTTATACTCGCTACAAAATAGATGCAAGAATGCAAAATTATGAGATTGGAAAACCAAGAGAACCTTGTTTGGCTTGCTTGTCACACTGGTGGTCGTTTATGGAAGTGAAGTTTGGGGCAACAATGTGTCAGATCTAAAATGGAGACAAACAAAGAGAATCCAAAAACATATAATCACAAGCAGCCTCAAAATTAAACGATTAGCTGAAACAAAGACTTTCCCATTGGAGGCAGTGACAATGACTCAAATGTTAAGTTATTTAAAGACAAAAATATGGAGACTCATTGGTGGCCTAGAATGGTGGTAGAGGAAGAGCTAAGTAGGAGGAGGAACACATGGATGAAACAAAACAAGTGGATGAGTAAATGAGGCATTAACATGTAAGAGTGCCCAAACACTAACGAGGAAATAAAAAAGTATGTGAGAGAAATTCAGGATAGCCATGTGGACAAAACAACTTGGGTGGAAGAAAGGATACCATATCAAATAATTTAATCCCACATGGGAGTATGACGAAAATGCCTATACAAGAGTAGAAATCAAGTGGAAGGCAAAAATTTTGATGGCTCAGTTAAGGAATAGATCACATCATCTTAGGTGTGAAACTGACAGGTGGACAATGCCTAAAGAAGATTGGGAAAAGATTTGATGCCAATTTTGTAACAGCCCGCCTAGATGTTCTTATGCTTATGTAGCAATTTAAAAAAAAAAAAAAATTAAATATTGAACATTCATTCCACCACAGTTGCTAGAATACTTTAGTCAGTCATATAATCAACAACTTCAAGTAGTAACAGTTTTAACATTCCAATATTGCAAGCAATAGAATAAAATGTATGATACAAAAAGTTTACTATCACGCTAGGAACATTAGCACAATCTGAATTTCCATACTAAATACTGGCATTAATTCAACCAGTTACACGGATTACTATGCAATCAAGTCTACCCTAACCTAGCCTAATGATCTAGACCCGATGCCCCCACCACAACTTGAGCAGCCTACATATCCGCTCCTCGAAATCAGGGTCTGATGTAGTTCTCCTTTCAAATGTGACGGTCTCCTCCACGAGACGTCTCCACCGAAGGGATTGGCACTCTAAGCCAAACAGGGGACACACTACTCAAAATACAGATGAGCTTCTAAAGCTCTGGTCTAATCCCACAGCTAAGTGACACCTTCAAATATAAAACCTTACTATCCAAGGTTGTGTGCTTATTCAACACTCTCACATAAAACCTAGATAATAACAATGAAGGAATCCACATTCCTAGTTCCAAAGAAAATCACATGCTAGAGACAACTAAGTATACAAAACAAAGCAAGACATACAGTACATAACAATCAAACCTATCATTTGTTTATAATTGCAAGATTGTATGCACGCACACATGTCCTGCTAACTGCTATGAATATATTGCTCAAGTAAAAACCAACAAACTTGTTAGATCAATAAATTTAGGTGAGTCCAAACATACAGCTATAGTGTGTACCACCCGAGTATATACATCTAAGCTGAAGTATCCTATGATATCCTATATTATCATAGTTCATGATCACTCTACCCAAACATTAACAACCATAACATATATATTTATTTAGGTATGGGTCAAGACGTAATAAATACAGTATGTACCATTCGGGTACTTTTCGTATTGTAAAACTCTATGACATCCCATATTGTCATTGGTCTTTGTGTTTGAGCATCCGACTCAACACCAACAACAATCTTACACCCAACCATAATAATAAAACAAATCAAAATTATACTATCCGAGTACACCTATAACAATCCGAAGAGAACATAATCTCTAAGTACACCTCACGATGCACTATGTTATTTTAGAAATGTCTAGTCACTTGCACAGTTAATTTTCTCATGAAATATACCGCATACGAGTTTTCATCCTTACAAGATGCGACAAACTTGATCCTACCGACAAGTTTGCATAATAGTACTGTGCCACATAAAGGCTATTTGCTTCCACTAGTATTTATAGCATATGTCATACTAAGGAATACCTATCAAGGTTAGTTTCCTATATTTGCGCTCTCTCCCTGAGCTGCCATACATGTCTGTGATGTCACCTACATACATAGAATTAGGGCTAGATGTAGTTCTACCAACTACTAAAGGTATACGTGTTTACCGGAAAATTGCATGCATAAGTAAGGATAACCATTTTTCATTAACTATAGTGAGAAGACTCAACAGGCCTCCAAACAATATAACTTGCATCAAAACTCATATAAGCTAGAACGTCAAGATGTACATTATCACATAACATATACACATATAGATAGTTGTACATAAATAAATAATTGTACATAGGAAAACTTCTCATGGTCTCTATCATATAAGCAGGTTTGTCTAAGTCACAAAATGTATAAATTACCATGTCTAAATGCACATTAGACATACAAGTATTTTGTAACTACATAATGACACAGCTACCGCTGGGCTCATGATACAACAACGCTCGTTCATGTAAAATAATATTATATTTACAAATTCCATAGACGTTTAGCCTTATATACAATATAAAGATAACTAACTCTTTGGAGCTTGAGTTGCACCAACCCGCGTATCTCTGATAACCTCAAGTGTTGTCTTTAGAAATGTACTGCAGTGGGGGAGGGAGAGTATCATCCGAGCTCTTTACCACTCCAACCACGGACAAACGATCCCCCGCACAATCCCCTATCAAGGATTGGCCCTCCCTACATGGATAGGCAAATAGAATGGTGCGAGAATCCAGAATGAGACATACTAGTACTCCCAGGGGCTGTAAAATTCTACTACATGATGTGTATCAAAAAGAAAAATACATTTCTATTATGATATCGCACAACATGCAAATCATACATATGAATTGACAATGTTAACCTCACATTACTTTGACCAAAGTTTTTAAATAACTTATGATCCGGATTAGTCAAATTCACAACACATCATTTGATCTGGTTATCCATATCCATCATTGGTGATGTTAACTAGGGTCGAGAGACCGTCTCGCTGCTTGGGTAGTATTATCAATGCGGACCCCATAATATACATAATAGATAAATAATCCAAAACATAAACTCACCATCCAGATAAACTAATCTAAGGATCATGATCACATACATGCAATATTTGATATAATTAAGCATACATTGGCAAAACTGTGCCAACCAAACATGACAACAAAAGTCTATATTAACTTAATTATAATAGATAATTTTAAGCATAATACAATTATTTGTACAAAAGAAGTACATTTAAGAAAATAAAGATTTCTCAGACATTCTCCAGAATGGTTAAGTTTGGCTTCTCCTAAAACCAACGAAATTAAGGAAATGTTCTAATTACCCATTTTTCGTAATTTTAAAATAACACAAAATATGTATAACCACAAATCAATCGTTTTCAAACATATTCTATTGATTTCTTCATAAGCCTTATAATATCTTTCATTTCATATAAAAACCCCAAATATTAAGAAATGTAATAAAAACCTTTGCCCCTAGATAATTTAATCTCGGAGTTTAAAACAATGCCGACAAACAATAGTTTGTCCCTGGGTATTGATTATCATTTATTTCAACAAATATCATACTATGATATGTTTTAAAAGTATATTATAATTACCTAGGGAAATATCGAATAAAGATTTTACCAATCATTATATAATTTTTTGCCTCATATGATAATCAACTTAATATAATATTTAATATTATATAAATTATATTATCTCTTATTTTCAACTTGAATAATATCTACCATTTTAATTTTATATATATATATATATATAATTTAAGCCATTTTTATTTTATATTTATACAAATAAATTTTAAGCAACTAAGTGTGGGTCTCCCACCACCCTACCTGCCAATTCACAATAACGTGCAACGATTATGCCGGTCAACAAATGAAACTCGTGGTAGAATCAAAGAAAGAGCTTTCACCATAATAATTGGTAAATGTAGGACACAGGCATGAAGCGACTCGCGCCCTAGAAGTAAACTACGACCGCAACAAATACACATTATATAAATATTTTCCAGACATGGAGCTAAACACATATGGTATTCTGTTAAAAGTGTCGTAGGGTTTTGAGAGTCCCTTGAAATCCTTGACATAAATGGGATGCTATTCCGCTTGAGTTGAAACGACTGAGATAAAAAAAATAGCATTTCAAAAGTGTGGTAATAAAGGTCGACGGCACTGCTCAAACGTTGAGTTGAAGAAAAGATGGTGGCATTGCAGATTCGCTGAGTTTAAAGAAAATAATGTAAACAAAATTTTCCAAAGGATCCATATGAGATTAAAACAAAACCGATCACATAGAACGCGGTTCCATTTAAATTGAAAAAGCTAAGATAAAAAAAAGATGTTGGTGGTGCTACTTTTTGGACTGGGATAATGAAAAGAAAAGAGCAGAGCTTGATATGGCTAAAACGTTAATGCTGCTGGACAAAGGCTACCGCGGAAGGTTTGAACCGAGGATGTGATAATAACAAGAATTGCGTGAAGGCAATTTTTTATTTTTTAATAATAATTCTCTTCATATAACTTTATAAAATTTGACACAGATGAGGTAAGAATGGAGGTTGTGTTATTCTGAGATGAAAGGGGAAGTTTTGCTTTCCTTACTTTATCTATCTCTATTAAGTCTTTATGGCCTCTTATAATTTGGGTTAATACGGATAGAATTCTAGTTCTAAAGAGATTACCAAAATTTATTTCCCAGAAGCTTTCTATAGGTTTTACTCTTGAAATTTTATAGAGCTTTTTTAATGTTAAAATACTTTGCCAATATACATTAAATCTGTAATCCCTGATTCTTTCATTTTGGAATACTCTATTAAAAATAATGACAGTACCCACTTGGAACGCTTTTCCTTTCGTCGGTGGTGAAATTTCCCTTTTTGCTTCCAAAGCTTTCTTTCTTCCTTCTTCCAACTTCTAGCTTTCTTTCCCGTGAATTTTCCATGTGTCTAAAATCCTTCTCTTTTTGTCTCCTTAATACATTTTTTTTCTCATTTTCTGTCCTTTGCATGCCACTTGAAACCAAAGCTATAGGCATTGTTCCAAAACAATTAACTGGGAGTCCCACAAGTAATTATCGGATAAATTCTCAATTTATCACTCTTGATTTCTCAACTAGTATTAAAGTAACTCAACTTCCATTTCCAAGTAAAGTCATCGTAAGACTTTATGCATTACAAATTAATAATCAATTCCAGATAAGTCTTTTAAAGTATATGTTCATCCTAGTGTTTAATTAGGATTTATACTCATATTTTTTTAGCACAAATAATATGTTGAATATCACCATTTAATAATTGTCTAATACAATTAAACAATTTAAGATTATAACAAATCTTTATTTTGACAAATTAACTATAGCATTAATATTATTTTTTTATTAATTTATCCATAAAATCAAATATCTAGTTTCTTGATTTGCATATCAAGACCAAATCTTCACACAAATGTAAGCATATGTACCACAACCAACGTGTCACAATGACATGTATGTCAAAGGGACAATAGTTCATCGGACTAAAACTTGGCAGAGGAAAACGAGATGTGACAAATTTTGCAGCAAGGGGGAGGTGGAGACATAATGGTAGTACATCATGGAGTGTGCAACCTATAGTGACATCCAAATCAAGTATGATGACAATTTGAAAGTAAACAACCTAACCGCCTTGTTTGAGGAGACGAGGCTAGACACAACAACAAAATTTTTGATCAAGATCCATAGTAGAAGAACCAACATCAAAATGGGAATGGACATTTCACAAGACAAATAGGGCAGTCCTTGTGTCAAACGGTTGTGTTAGCATGGAACACTCTTTTTACTGCTCTTGGTCCCATAGACTGCTTGGTCTCATGGATGTTATTGAAATCATTCATTCATTTGATGATGTTCTCAAAGATATTTTTCGGGATTGTATAGTGATCATTGATGTGAAAACTAATTCTTTGTTGAGGACTAGAGAAGGGTTTCAACTTTTAACTTTCTTATTTTGGTGTGTTTGGGTTTTACCCTTCTTATTGCTTTAGATCTTTTAGATAGGAATTCCTATAGAACCCCTTTTCTGTTTTAACAAAATTATTTTCTGGAGTTCCATTGACTTAATTTGGCTTTTTTGGACATTACTATAATTTTTTTCTTTTGTTCTTTTCTTAGGTTGAAGGTGCTGCAAAAGAGGGAGGAAGAGGCCCTAGTATTTGGGATATATTTTCACATACGCCAGGTTTGTTTTACTTTTCTTCTAGTAATTACCATCTGTATGTTATCTTCATCTCTTTTGTGATTTCTAAAGTATAGAATCTTCTTTAGATTTTTCTATTTTTGATTTTTTAATAAACATCAAATGTAATTGATATGGTTCCTCAAAACAATAATCTCTTCTATTGTTAGGAAAAATTTTTGATGGAGGAAATGGAGACATCGCAGTGGATCAGTATCATCGATACAAGGCCAGCATCTACCTTTAGTGAATTGTTATTTTTAGGTTTTGCATATGATAGTAAGCTTTGGTTTCAATGAAAAACGATAATATCTGTTCATATGGGTTTTTTTTCCTAGGTGGAAGGTTGTTTGTGGTGTATTTTGCAGATGATCCTTAGCTACTCAATTTTGTATAAGTATTCGAAACTTGTAGTTTTCTACATTCTGGATGCTAGTCATTGCAAAATGAAAACCGAGATCTAAAGAAATTTTGAAATTAAACTCTAAAATTTTCTCATTTGTTACGTGCAGTAAATAACAAAAAATGCTTGGACAACTCAAATTGATTTGCGTATTCCGACAGAAGCATACAACGGATGACTTAGAAAACTGATTTTTATGAACTTGTCTGCACTTGACACACAAGGACAAGGAGAAAGGATTGTAGTGTTAGCTTGCATCCAGGCTTACTCAAGCAATGAGGGTGCAGTAATTAAGTCAAATGTGTTCTATATAGGCCCGATATCTGCACATCTACAGGGAAAGTTATATGGTCATCCCTCATCACCTATTTACCAAAACATGCCTCACATTTGAACACCTGACCCCATACTTCTTGACCGTATAACTGTATGTGTATGATGATTATTCTTGATTCCTTGGAGCTTCTTGAAGCACAGGGTAACAACTAGAGGGCTGTGCTCATAAGCATCAGACCTTCTTGCTAGTTGAACTATAATTGCCCTGACACATGGCCAATTAGGGGTAATGAAAGGTATAATGTGTGATTATATCTAGGCATAGGCCTAGCCAATCTCGGGAATTAATCATGCATCTCACCAGGCATACCCCCATTTCCATTGTCTAGGTGTTAAGGTGACAAGCTATGTTTCTGTAAACTCCCGTGTCATTTCCCTTGTGCAAATGTTTTTAAAACATTTTTGTCTAAGAAACCATGGGAAGATACCTATAAGATGGTCCCAATGTTGGTTTTTCCCATTTGTCGCACCTACTCATGGATAATGGTTAATGGATGAGTTGGTGCATGGGATTTGGTATGGATATATATCACTGCCCATCGTAATTTGGGTCTGCTTCGATGTGCTTGCAAACTTTATAGATATAGTAAAATCAATTGATAAAAAAGGCATTCAACTTATTCAATCTTCTTATAAGATCTGCAACATCCTACTTACCACCTGTTCATGCTTCCACCATTGACAAACGAGTATCCCTCTCCGGATCTTGACAGATCTGCCCCCCACCAGCCTTAGGCTGATTGGTCCTTAGATCTGTCCCTAAGATGAGTCCATGGCCTCCTCTCTAGGTGCCCAACCAACTAGTCGAATGTCAAATTTCAGAACAGCTGTCTCTCGTGAGACTCACAGATCTTCAATGAGGATCTTCAGAATTTCTTTCATCACCATGCACATAAGACAGTAAGATGACCCAGCTTTCCCTCAAAAAAGGAAATTGGATGCTATCTTAAGATGGACACCCCACCTAAGCTATAGTTTTATATGGAAGAAATGGGAAGTTGACTTTGGATCCTCAAGCAAAAAACTGTAATTTGCAGATTTATGGGGGCTTTCACAAGACCAAAAACCCTTAGGATATGGGTGCAGGAAAACTGGAATCCTGCTAACTCAGTGGACATTTTGATGATGCCAAAAGGGTACTTCATGGCCATCTTCTCCACAAAGCAAGAAAGAGATCAGGATTTGTAACTCGTTGGGGGCGAGAGGGGGGGTGAGGGTTTGGGCCATGGTTCATGAAGAATTTGGGACTCTTTATGAAGCAATGGTCTTTAGCTTTCAATCCCATAGAGGACTTTCCGGGCATTGTTCCTATATGGGTAAGACTTCCCCCCCTTCCTAGTCAGTATTGGCAGGTGTTGTCTCCAAGGAGAATTGGTGAAGCCATAGGTGAATACATTACAACATCTGAATGCACCAAGCACCCAAGGGTTCTGAACCATGCAAGAATCTGCGTCAACATCAACTTAGAAAAGGCCTTCCTGACAGTAATACTAGAAATGGGAGGAATCAAATGGAAGCAGCCACTGGACTACGAGGACATCCCATTTCTTTGTAGACTATGCCATGAACAGGGCCATCTCGCTAGGTTATGCCCCACCTACCCGCACGAGGAACAACAATTTGTACAACAAGAGCCAATGCACAAGGGGAACATCTAAAATGATGGATCTAATGTATCCTTGTTGAAACAAGCAAAGAAACTGATCAGCAGAACAATTGAGGACAACATACTGCCCAGACATTAAAGGAAAAAAGTACATTTCAGCAAGTATATGTCAAGTAAAATAAAATTCCCAACCCTCCAGCACAAAGTATTCTACAAAAGAACCCTTTTGGTGATTTGGCTGGCCTTGATTCTGAAGAAATGGTGGACATCCAAACCAGCCAGGACACGGCTTCTGGAGACCAAATTGCTCAACCATCACAACAAGCTACAGAGCCCATAATGAAGGCTCAGACAGAAAAAAGTAAGACTGTACAGTTTACATCTATTGTAGGCACATCTAAAGCAGCCTCATGGGGAAGACATCAAAAGAACAAGTCAAAATCGATGGAAGACCTCATTCCATCTCTCCCACAAGTTGTTCATGGGCTGAAAAAACAAAAATCATTGCTGGAATCAGGAGCCACCCTATTTGGTGAATACAATAGTACTGCATAAGGTAAATCAGGACAAATTTGGGAACCAAAACAAAGAAGCAGCCAAGCAAAACAAGCTCAGGGCTCTGAATCTCCCACCCAACCACTTTAATCTGGATCATCTATGGAATGCACGGGGCTTGGCTGTGCCTAACAAACAGAAAATTTTGAGAGATAAAATAAGGACCGATCATGTTGATATGATACTCCAAGAAACTACTAGATCCTGTTCTGTAAGACAATTAAAATACTCTGGAATCTGGGGCAAAAAGCAACTCACCTATTTCCCAAACACCAGGACTCTGATCCAATGGGATCCTGCCAGGCATGCATAACACAACTGACTAAGGTTTTGCTGTGATTACGACAAATCAACCACAAAATTTCATCGTTATAGGGATTTCAATACAATAAAAACCCTGGATGAAAAGAATTGGGGTAAGGGCTTCAATAGAAAAATGACCAATGCTCTACACAATTGGGAAACCAACGCCACTCTTTTTCAGCTGTAGTTTGCACAAGGCCTCTACATGGACAAATAGAAGAAAAGGTAGACGCTGCATTGTGGAAAAACTGGACCAAATATTAATCTATGGCCAATGGATAAATATGAATCATCAGATCAGTGCTCATGTTGGAGGCACAGCCCTTTCATTTCATTGGTCAATGAATCTTGAAATACATAATAGAGTCTCTGCTATCCGCAATGCCATTTTCATATTCGGTATTCAAAGAGAAGAAGGAAGAGGAACAATGTGGAAGGAGTCCAATCAGATTCAAGGGCATGGAATGTATTCACCAACTCTCTGTAGTTCAATTTTTTTTTTCAAGATGATGGTTTCTTGTGAACCCTTGAAATTCAAGAGAAATATCTTATTTAAAGGCTGGTAGTTCTATAGAACAAAGAATAGCTTTACTGGAGACGATGGTTACAGGAACAATGGATAAAAGAAGGGGATGCCAATGCACAATTTTCCATAAGTCAGAAATGAATAGACAACACATAAACTCAGTCCAATAACTCAAGCTTCCGAATAGTTTATACCTATAGTCTGGCCAGGACATTTCACAATATGCCACTGAGTACTTCAAGGATCTCCTCACGAAGGAGCCAAAGTATCACAGCTGAAGCCTTCGGCAAAGAGCATTAACACAAACTGCCCAGGATCATTAGTGATGCCGAGAACAATGTCATGCCCAAACCAGCAAGTGAAATGGAAGTTTAATTAATTGTCTTCTCCTTCAAGGCTGACAAAACTGTGAGTCCAGATGGCTTCCTTGCATTGTTTTTTCAGACTTTTTGGGATCTCCTCAAAGCTGATCTTGGGGTGTGTTGACAATTCTTCCACAGGCCAAAAAATTGTCAACCTTATTATTCGGAAGACGGTCTTATGGGTACCAGTTTGTCTTGTGAATCAGTTTCGGGTACTGAATAATGAAAAGGAAAAGGTTTGCAAAGTTCAATCAAGCCTAAATGCATACCTACAGCTACCCAAGGAGCCATCTACAGCAAGGTATCAGCCAAGGAAAGAGCCTACAAGCCTGTAGGTTCGCTTATGAATGAAGGCGAGTGTTTTCTTTCGGATACCTACGGAATACAGGTTTGTTTTTCAGACTTAAAACGACTATTCCCAAGTGTTTTCTTTCCAAAGTGTTGTCTTCTCAAAATTTTGTCGGGCTAACAGATGGACAATTTCCTTGGATTTTTTGTCCGAGGGAAAAGATTTTTCAAAGGACTTGGGAGAAGTTTGAGAGAATTTCAAAAGGGACAGTTTACAAGTATTCAATTCCTTCGGACTTTTTGTCTGAAGGAATTAAGGAGGCAAAAAACCCGAGTGCCCTACAAAAAACCCGGGTGCCCTATAAAAAACCCGGGTGTCCTTCAATTCTTTCAAAAAGCCAAGCTCCGGAGAGACACAAGCCCTTTTGGAGGGCACTTGGTCGGTGACAGGACCTTTCCAACTTTCTCGAAGGGCACAGAGGAAGGACACAAGCCCTTGCGGAGGGCACTTGGTCGGTGACAGGTCCTTTCCAACTTTTTCGAAGGGCACAGAGGAAGGACACAAGCCCTTGCGGAGGGCACTTGGTCGGTGGCAAGACCTTTCCAATTTTCCCGAAGGGCATTCTGCCGGTGGCAAAATAAAGACGGGTAATTCCTTCAGACTTTTTGTCCGAAGGAATTCCTTCAGACAAAATGTCCGAAGAAATTCGGGACAAAGAAAAACCCGATGGAAAATACACAAAGGCAAAAGAGAAAACAAAATTGGAGGAAGGATATCCTTCGGACTTTTTGTCCGAAGGATTAATTCGGAAAAATGCAAATAGATAAAGTCGACAAAAATCCGTAGGACACAAAAGCCCGCGGGAAAGTGAGAAAACATAAGTCTGAAGGAAATGCAACCAAGATAAATTCAGGAAAATTGGCAAGGAAAAAGTCCGAGGAAATCAAGATGAAGCCAAGACAGAAATCCGACGGAAATTGAAGCTAGGGGCAGACAATTTTTCTGCAGGAAATTCGCAAATAACAAAAAGTCCAAGAGAATATAGCCCGAGGAAATACAGTCAAGTGTTGACGCAGTGGGTTGCACCCTGGACAGGAGGCCGAGCTCCTGCCTTCCACACACAACAATGGAAACTCCCCTCTTGCCTGTGGGTCTGGCAAAACTGGGGGGAGAGTCACTAGATAAGGGCTAGCTCCCTTTGATGCATCTGAGTTATTCCAGTAAGTTGCTAATACATATATATATATATATATATATATATTTATTTATATATATATATAATAGGGGGGTTGAAAAGGGAGAAGGATTACAGGAAAACAGAACCTAATCTAAGAGGGTGATGCACCAAATAATTTTGACCTACTCACACTCACACTCTAAACCATAAGAACACATACATACACTTTAATTGGTAAAAGGATCAGACTGCAGGAAGCTTGACAGGGAGGCTTTAATGGAACACACAGAAAAAGGACTTACCAAGCGTTGTAGGAAAAACACACTGTCTAGTAACCTCATTCTGTCTCTGCGCTCCAGGTACAACTCTTCTTGTCACCTGTAGGAATGGCGCCTTGTAGATACCAAGTGCGTTGGTGTCAACCCTGTGAAAGCATTAGGAAGCAATGACTAAACACAAGACTAACACTCAGACACACTCAGAGAAATATCTTACCAGAATAGAGGTAAAATGCGTATTTTATTGATTCCAGGTGAAAATCGCCAGGGCTTTGCCTTACAATGTGAAAGATAGATCCCTCAAAAATGAGAAGTTACAATATATATAGAGAAGAGAGAACAAAAGCGCCTCTTTTGGAAAAGACTTTTGGCACCCTTTGACAAGTGGTCCACGTGTGCTGAGGGCGTTGGGAAGAGGAAGCCGCTGAAATATAATGCTGTGTTGGCTCCGATTCTGACTTTAGGCGTTTAAAAACATAGGCCGCGCCATTTCTCTACAAACAAGACCGCTCCTTGATGGCATTCACGCGGTTTGTCTGCTCATTAATGCAAAATGGAGAAAAATGGATTGCGCCGTTCACTGTTCACGCCTCTTGATGACCACTTGGTAGTCACTGTTCCAACTGTTGGAGTAACTCCTTCCCCTTTGCCACCTGGACTGTTTTGTTCGTTTCTGCATTTGGCTATTTTGTCTCTTTTCTGGCTCCTTCGGCCCTTCCATCAGCGGGTCGTTGGGTTCATTCTTAACCTTTGTCTTTTCTGAGCGTCGTCTTTTCCAGGTTTTGTCTCTTTGTCTCTTAGCTCTTTGGGCTCTTTTTTGGTTGGCGCTCAAATATTTAAAAATCAAATGGCTATTTCCATGCTGTAAAATTGACGTTCGCAGGCCCATCACTGTTTGAAAGCCAACGGCTAGTTCACCGTGCTTGATTTTGACGTCTTCGGGGACATCACCGTCCTTGGCGATTCCTTCGGCTCTTTCTCTTCGGTCGGGCTTTTGTCTCGGCCATTTTTCCCGCGGACAAAATGTCCGCAAGAATTGTCTTGCTCGCTTTCTTCAAAGCGACAGCCTCTACCCATCTTGTGAAATAATCTGTGGCGGTCAGGACCCACTTGTGTCCAGCACTGGAGGGAGGGTTAATCATCCCTATGAAGTCAAAGCCCCATTGCATGAATGGCTGCTCTACCTGAATAGGCTGTAATGAAATGACAGCCAACCGTTGCTTCCCATCAAAGAGCGCGCACTTCTGGCACTTTCGTACCCAGGCATGGGTGTCTTTGAATAGAGTAGGCCAGAAGTAACCAGCTCTCATTATTCTTGCAGCTGTAGCCCTAGGAGCAAAATGACCGCCGGCTGGCCCATCATGGAACTCGGACAGCACCTTGTCGGCTTGCCTTGGGTCTATGCACCATAAAAAGACTCTTGAGAGATCCCTTCTGAACAACACTCCATCAATCAGGACATAAGGGAGACACTGGAGTTTGAAATATCTCCTCTTGGTCCTAACAAGGCCCTGCGGGCACTTACCAGTGAGAAGGAAATGCCTCAAGTCTGATGCCCAATCCTTTATGACAGTTGGTTCTTCTGCTGTAGCTGCATCATGAATTAGTAGACTGTCCTCCTTTTGCTGTTTAAAGTCCGCAGCAAGGTGTTCACACAGGCCTCTCCCTCTTACCAGCTTGGTGATCTTGATATCCATGTCATATTCCATCACCGTAGTGATCCACCCTGCTCTCTTTTCATTCAAGTCTCGGTTGATCTAAAAATACTTGATGCCGGGATGTGGAACCATGAGGTGAATTCTGCTATTGGACAGCGTATGCCTGAATTTCTTCAGACTCCGTATGACCGCAATTACTTGCTTCTCCACATGTGTATCTGACCTCAAAACCCTCTAGGCCTTGGCTAAAAAATGCAAGTGGTTGTTCAAGGTTATCACCATTTGCTTGGGTAAGCATGGCGGAGATTACCTCTTCATTGCCGAAGGTGTAGAGGTTGAAATCTTTGGTGAAGTCTGGGCTGATCAAAGTAGGAGCCCGGGCTATGGCCTGCTTGATCTCTTCAAAACTGTCCTTTCTTTGTGCTGTCTACGTGAACTCCTCACCCTTCTTCAGCATAGAGGTCAACGGCTTGACTACCTCCGCAAAATTCGAAATAAATCTCCGGATGAAATTTATTTTGCCGAAGAAGCTTTGTAGGCATTTCTTGTGCTTAGGCAAGGACAGCTCCAGGATGGAGCGAACTTTCTCTGGATCAATAGTTAAGCCTTCCTTGGAAACAATGTGGCCAAGGAGTTTCCCCTCGTGGACAGCGAACATGCATTTCCTCGGGTTGAGAGAGATACCGAACTCTCTACACCTCTCAAAGATTTGTCTGAGGTGTTTCATGTGTTGGCTCGCCTCCTTGGAGAAAACTGTCACATCATCAAGATACATCAGCACAGTGTTATTTATTAGGCCTCGAAAGGCCATGTCCATGGCTCGTTGGAAGGTGGCACCAGCATTAGATAGTCCGAATGGCATTTTCCTGTAAGCAAACGTCCCCCATTTGGTAGTGAAGGTTGTCTTGTGTTGGTCATAGTCTTGCACCAAAATCTGATTATATCTAGAATACCCATCCAGGAGGGAGAAACGCTTGCTGCCTCTCACCATTTGAAAGATCTGCTCCATGCTTGGGAGAGGATAATGGTCTTTCAAAGAGACTCTATTAAGGTCTCTGAAATCAACGCATAGTCTGATCTTCTCATTCTTTTTTCGGACAGGAACAAGATTGGCCAGCCAAGAAGAGTGTTTGATTGGAAATATTACCCTAGACTCAATCAACTTGGTGAGTTCCTTCCGCATGAGAGGCTCAATCATTGGGTTGACAGGGCTTTGCTTCTGCTTGATTGGCTTGGCGCCTTCTTCCAACTCAATGGTATGTTGGGCCAGACTTGGGTCAAAACCCTTCAAATCACTATATTCTCAAGCGAAGACATCAACAAACTCTTGGTACAACAAGATGAAGGCCTGCCTTTCACGGTCATGCACACTTTCCCAAGTGCAAGCAGCTTATCTTTGAATATTTCAACCTTCTCATGGTGCTCTTCCTTCGTTGCGATGCATGCCTTGTCGCTTTTCAACTGGTCATCTCCATTGAAGATACTCTCTAGAGTGACCAAACCTTTGGGGAGTTTATTGTTCTTCAGCTGAACAATTTGGTTGCCATATTGTTGCTGTAGCTTACCCTGATTTTTTGCAGCAAACTCAGCTTCTTCTTGCAAGAAGAGTGCTATTTGCTAGTCGCTGTCAAAGACCTGCCAGTTGGTGATGTTGTCAGGTACAGAGGGCCGGATTACTACCTTCAAGTGGCGTGAGCTGTGGTCTCGACCTATTTCCCTAGGGATATCAAACTGGGCACCAACTGCTGCCAGCCTATCTGCTTGCTTGTTCTGCTCTCTAGGAACGGAGGTAATATTGAAAGCAAAGAAATTTTCCACTAAGTCCCATACCCTATGTTTGTAGGACTTCAGTAAAGAATTCTTTGTCAAATTTTGGCCTCTTACCTGATTGACAATCAACTCACTGTCACCAAAAACTTGTAGCTCTTTGATTCCTCTTTTCCTTGCCCACTCCAAACCATGGATGAGAGATTCATACTCCGCAACATTGCTTGTGCAAGAAAATTGGAACTGGAAAGCCGAAAAGTATTTTTCCTTTGAAGGAGAAACTAACACTGCTCCACCACCAGCGCCCAACTTACTTCTTGAACCATCAAAGAACAGCTACCATAGACCTGAGCTTTCTTGGCTCACTTTCATCAGATTTGGTACAAAAGTACGCTCTTCATGCATGCAATAAATTCCAAGGCCTGTCTCCTTTATGAATTTGTAAGGATCATGCTCGAAGTTGTCACTTCCCCATTTGTTTAAGAGCAGGTCTGCAACTCCTTCAAGGGCAGAGGATGGAGATTGATCTACTTGGAACTCTTCTTGGTCAATAATGGCGTAGCTGATATTTGTCGCCTTGAGCGAGTATGGTTCCAGATGATCTCTGTGGAGTGGCTCGGATTCAATCTTAACTTTAGTACCATACTTGGTTCTAAAAACCAGATAAGACCAGTTCGCTGCTAGGTAGCCGCCTATCTTGAATGTAAAATCCCTGGATAAGTAGATAGCAAAGTAAGGAGGGACATCCGCCACTACCACATCATGAGGAACTGAGAAGGTCGGGCAAGCGTGTAGTGTCAAGCTCAAACCTTTCACCACTCCAACTGTCTTTGTTGGTGTTCCATCCAGCTTCAGGACTCCCTTAGTCATTTCTTCGTGTTTCAACCCCAGCTTGTCGGCTATGCATTTGGGCGTTATCGAGGTGCTTGCTCCACTGTCAATGATGCAATTGTGCACCAAGAAATCTCCTATGACCAAGGACAAATAAAAAGGGGGAACCTTTTCTTCTTTTCTACCTGGCCTGAGGTGGAAGGCTGTCCATTTATCATCAAAACATTATCGGCTTTTGCTGGGACAGCTTGTTCATTCAGCTCATGCAATTCCTTTTGCAGCATGTCTTTTTGCCCTGGTATTGACAATGAATCCCACAAGGAGATGTTCATGTGCAGCTTCTTCATCTGGTCTACCACATTGACTCAGGGTTGCCTTCAAATTTTCTTTGGAATTATTTACACCCTGAGGCGCACGCTGAGGAGTTGAAGGTACAATCGGCGGTCTGAAGTTTGGAACCCTTTGGTTTACATGTGATGAAGAAGGTATTGCTAACGTTTGGGCAACACCCTGAGTTTCTTCCATTGCTCTCTTTTTGGATCTTGTGTTGGCTGCGACATAGTCGCACTGATTGTCCGTAGTACCCACGTAATTGACTGCATAGAACTCACCTTCCAGGTGATTCATGAGAGTAGAATCAGGCTGGGTCTGACTGCTGCTCATGCCGGGTTGCATTGAAGCCTCAAAACCTTGGAATTGAGCAGCTGCCTGATTGTCTTGTACATTTGTGTAGTGACCCGTCATTTCATTTGTATAAACAGCCTGCTCTTGACCATATCCCATGGTTGAGCAACTTGGCTGTTTTTGCACCAGATTGTTTTGAACGGGCACCATAGCCTTGGATGATGAAGGGGCGCCTGGATCTCTTAGCCTGTAAGGCAAAGCTCTGCCCAAAAATCTCTGGGTTTGTAAAGCGGAACTCTGTCGAATTTTACCTTGAATCAAGACAGAGCATTTTTACCTCCATTCTGAGTTTGCACTTTCGTATGTCTATGCCTTTGTTCTGTGTTAAGTCATTCCTTTATGCTTTCACAGGATGATTTCAGCATGTTTAGTGCATTGTGAGTTTTCCTTTTGCAGGTCTGCCAGAAGTGTTCCTAGAGGAGTGTAGGTGCCTGCGAATAGTCTACCATAGTGTGTCTGAGGACGCCTCTGGTAGTTCTTCCTCCCTGTATATCCACGGACCCCTAGCTCACTGATGCAGAAGGATTTCTCGTGTCAAAATAACTCCACAAATAGATGAAAAATATTTGAAAAACAATGTTCTCTTTTTGGACCAAAATAAATTGGCGATGTGATTGAAAATATCCCTGCCAATAATCTGATTTTTATGTGAAGGTACAATTGCATTTTTCAAGCACTAAACACCACAAAAACATCCACAAGTGGGTCGCCCAAGTTGCAAAATATTTTAATAATTTTTTGGATGTTTTTAGGGCATTGAACGACCCTCAAACCTTTGCAAAACCGCTCAAACACAAATCGCCCCAGTTGGAATAAATAAAATAAAATACTACCAAATTCCAAAAGAGGGTTTCTCTTGCATGCGACCCTTCAGAGGGAGTCTCCAAGCTCCCCAAACAATTCGCCCCACTTGGAAAGCTTATACAAATAACTCTTTGAATTAATTTCCTTAATTTCAGCTCTCAATAATTTATTATTTACCTCAATCAATTAAAACTTCAAAAATTCGTATCTTCCGAAATATTTAGAATTTCAATGCAAATGTTAGCTCAAAATAATCATAAAAATAATAGTTTTCAAACAAAATTAGAATCATAATTTTCCTTCCATAGGAAGTCCCTTAAAAGTAGTTCCAAAGTTACAAAAACCCTAGTTACAACCTCTAGATTCTTCAAAAATCAACAAAACTCTTCAAACCAAGTTCGCCACCTCTTTGACCTGCAAATCATGAATTTCCAGCTCTCCAAAGGGTTTACAATAATTCTTTGATAAAGGTGGTGTCCAAAAACACATTTGTAGATCCACTTGCATACAACCATGTAAAATTGAAGCGCAATTACAGCCCTTGAATAGAGCTGCCCTATGTGGAAGAGTGGAGGTTTTCGTTCCCAAACTCCTTGGTGCACTTGAAAATTTTCGTCCTCAAGTTACTTGTTTAAGCTTGACATACTTGCACAAGAGTTTCAATATGAAAAATGCACAACCTTTTCAAATGAGCTTTCCCTTTCCTTTTATATCCTTCCTCCAATTGTGGTGCCCAAAAGAGAGAGGGAGAGTTACTTTTTTCCTTTTAATAAAAAGATGTATTATAAGTTTTCTTATAAAAGCACTTTTAGGACTTAAGTGCCCATGACCCTCAAAAGGTCCCAACTTAAGTGAAAATTAGATAAAAAACACTTTTTGCATAACTCAACTGAAAATTAGAATACTTAAGTACTTTTCACCTTTTTGCTCTTTGAATAGTTCTCACATAGTTTCCTTCTCTTTCTTTTCCTTAATCTTGTGGGAACAAAACCAAGCTAAAGGTCTATAAGCAAGTTATGCTAAAAAGGGGGATATCACAAACATTCCCCTTCTCATCAACCATCACAACTACAACCCCTCATCTGATTCTCATGGGCATGGAGGAAATATCGAACTCAATATGTTGTTATAAGAAATTATGGACACCTAAATCTGGTTTTAGACACTTTGGCAACATCAACGTTAACACACTTTGACATACTTGGACATTGTATACACATTTCACTCTTATGCACGCTTGCCCTCTATCCATTTATCCCCCTATTGTCTTGGCCAACCATGTTTGCCATATACACCTATTCAGGATCAGCCTAGTATGCACAAGAACATTATAAAATCCTAAACAAACCTTCTCCGTATCTCAGATCAGTGATTTTCACTTCCAATACAGTATCAGTAACAACTAGACAATTGCAGTTACCACAGGTGTTTGTCTCTGCTGGTAGTGTCTAGGAACACTCAATGGCTATTTTTGAAATTGGGAAGTCTCCATTAGGTCAGCCTAGACACATTTCTTTCGTTGGTCATAGCGGGAAATAAAAAAAAGTAATAAATACAAATCAATCTTAAGGTTACACTCATCTTGGCAAGTCCTAATGAACTTGAGAAATCCATTAGCACTCTCTTGAGACATTATCAAAAAGGCATACATATCTAAAAACCCCTCAAAGGAGCAACCCTAGAGCCAAGCTTGAATACACAAAAAAGTCAAATATGCATGGTGCCAAATGTCGAAAGCCAAACATTGCATTGCATTCTAGATTGATCACAATGTTGCACACACATATAAGTGGGAGAACTACGTGCGGTTTGAGACCTCTTCGGAGTAGTGGAACATAAGCAATGCTCAACCATTTAGGGAGTGGTTGGGGTTGTTTAACTCAAAATAATAACCCTTTTTCAAGGGTCATATTTTGGTCAAAAGTGCAACTAGAGTTTGGAAGGAGAAGGAAAATAGAGATCAATGCATAGGACTAAAGGCGAGTGCACACATAGGGAGCATCTACAGGCACAGGCACAGGCACAGGCACATAGGTCTAAGGATTTACAGATTTGCACATCATATAGGGACACTACTGACAGAGCAGGATGGTACCAACTACTGCAAGGGTCACAGTTTGCTTGCAACATCTAGTTAGGGTTTGAGTTTTTTTTATCTGAGTAGTGACAGAGCATATACAAAGCATTTTCAGAATCAGTGACGTCTTCCATGAGCGACAAAATATTAGAAAAACCTAAGTACATCTTCCCTCTCTTGATTTGTCAATTTTAAATCATTCAAAGTGCAATATCTATCTATCCATTTTCAATACAGATGTGTATGATATTGTTATATTTTACATAATCCAAATCTACCCTAATTTTAATTTATTTAGATAATTGAAAATCCAAAACAAGTAAAACATTAGGTTTTCATCTTTTTTAGGGTTTCAAATTTAGCTTCAAAATATTAGAAAAAGCTAAGTACATCTTCCCTCTCTTGATTTGTCAATTGTAAATCGTTCAAAGTCCAATATCTATCTTTCCATTTTCAATATAGATGTGTATGATATTGTTATATTTTACATAATCCAAATCTACCCTAATTTTAATTTATTTAGATCATTGAAAATCCAAAACAAGTAAAACAAGTAAATCTACCCGATCGTTGAGTTGAGCACGAAAATCCCTAGATTTTCTCTTACATTAGGTTTTCATCTTTTTTAGGGTTTCAAATTTAGCTTCTATTAGGGTTTGACTTTCAGATCTGATTTTTGATTTCCCCTTATTGACATAGACATAATTACAATGGAATTACTATTGATGTGAATGCTCGTAGAGGAAATAATAATAATGATTTTGATGATCGCTTTGATGACATAAATTGCCATGAACATATACAATATCTTGAAATGAATCCAAATATGATTGATGCATTACTACATGTAAGTACAGATGAAAAGAAAAAGCTTGCTTAGAAAACCACATTTGAGGAATGACATGTTGAGCTTTTGAACGATACTAATCCACCTTTTAGAGGCTTAGATCTTACAATAGGTGTTTAGACCACTATTCCTACTGCTACCATTCATGTGTTTACACCTATGGATACACAAGTGATGCCTACACCTAATATACTTACTATAGGGCCAACAAAATTTATTCTTTAGATTTTCGTGCCCATCTCTATGGAACATACTTTTATGCCTCCTAAGCTTACAACTCATGTGACACCATCCATTGCTAATCACTCTAATATTCCTACCAATAAAACACTTGTACAACAATTGCTAGATCTTCAAGCCAAGGTTCTCAAATGGAGCAAGTTTCTTATAGTGTGGGTCATTCGACAAACTCTCAAGCATTATTGCACAATCTTCCCCCCCAAAGATTTCTAGTTATTCTTTGTCTATATAATTCGTTTCACCTAAGCTTACAACATTCGATGATAAAGGTGATTCAAAACATCTTTGAACTTTCCATGTGGCATGTTTAGACTATGCATCTAATGATAAGTTAAGAACAATTTTTTTTCCTATGAGTCTTGTTGACGCAGTGGATTGCACCATTGAGAGAAGACTGAGCTTCTCTCTTCCACGCAGCAAAATGGAAACTCCCCTCTTCCCTGTGGTTTTGGCAAAACTGGGGGGAGAGTCTCTAGATAAGGGCTAGCTTCCTTTGATGTATCTCTGTGGTCCTAGATTTCCTACTGCTAAAAATGGAGGGGGTGAAAAGGGAGAAGGATGCTGAAAACAGAACCTAAACTAAATGGTGATACACCAAAAAATTTGATCTACTTAGCTTGAACCTACACTTTCCACCAAGAACAAGCTGGCATACACTTCATTTGATATGAGAAACTCTTCTACATCAGTGAGCTAGGGGTCCTCTTGAGATACAGGGAGGAAGAACTATCAGAGGTGTTTTAAGACACACTATGGCAACCTGTTCACATGCACCTATACTCTGTTGTAGACACTTCTGGTAGACCTGCAAAAGAAGAAACTTCACAATACACTAGACATGCTGGAATCGTTCTGTGAAAGCATAAAAGAAAAATGACTTAACACAAAACAAAGCCATAGACATATGCAAAAGTGTAAGCTCAAATGGAGGTAAAAATGCTATGTCTTGATTCAAAGTAAAATCTAGCAGAGCTCCGCCTTACAAACCAAGAGATCTCTCTTTCTTAAATGAGAAGTTACAATATATATAGAGAGAGAGGAAGCAAAGACGCCCCTTTGGAAAAGACTTTGGTGCCTTTTTACAAGCTGGCCCATGTGCGCTGAGAGCATTGGGAAGAGGAAGCCGCTGAAAAAGGATGCTGTGTTGGCTGCCAGTTTTGACTTTGGCGTTCAAACATTAATGTGAAAGCATGGGCCGCGCCTCTTTTTCTGCAAACAAGACTGCCCCTTCAAGATATTCACGTGGTTTGTCTGCTCATCAATGCAAAGTGTGGAAAAACAGGCCGCGTCTTCATTGTTTGCGCTCCTTGATGACCACTTGGCGGAGACTGTTCCAACTGCAGGAAAACTCGCCTCCCCTTTGCCACCTGGGCTGTTTTGTCCATATTCATTTTGTCTCTTCTTGGCTTTGTCTTTTCTTGGAATTTGAGCTCTCGGGGCTATCTTATCGTCCTTTGTTGGCTTCTTGGGCTCTTTCATCAGCAGGTTGCTGAGTTCATTCTTAACTTTTGTCTTTTCCCAGCTTTGTCTTTTCCTCTCTTGACTCTTTCCGGCAATTTGAGCCCTCGGGGCTATCTTCTATCAATCTTTGGCTCTTTGGGCCCCCTTCTCGGCGGTCTCTTCCTTTTGGCCTTAAGGCCTTTGAGTTCCTTCGGGTTGGCGCTCAAGCATTTAAAGATCAACGGCTATTTCATTGGCCTGAATTTTGACGTTCGCGGGCCCGTCGCCATTTGAAAGCCAACGACTAGTTTATTGCCCCGGATTTGATGGCTTCGGGGACGTCACCTGATGTCCAGATTCCAACGGCTAGTTCATGGTGCCCAACTTTGACGTCCGCGGGCCCGTCACCCCTTGGTCAATTCCTTAGGCTTTTTCCTTTGCTTTGGCTTTTAGCTTATTTTCCTTCGGGCTTTTGTCTTTGGAACCTCCCGAAGGGAAGGTGTCCCTTTGGGCCTTGAGAAAGGTTCTTTTGGCAGCCGAGAGTCCCCCGCAAGGGCACCTGCCCTTTGGGATCTTTTGGGCTTTTTGTTTCTACAAATCCTTCAGACAAAATGTCCAAAGGAATTCCTTTGGACATTTTGTCCGAAGGAAATCTTTCCCTTGCCTTCGCCGCTTTCCCTTCTTGTCGTCTTTTCTTTCGAGCAACATTCCTTTGGACATTTGTCTGACGGATTTCCCTTGTGAATTTTTTGCCACGGAAAATCTTTCTGAAAGAATTCCTTTACTTTGTGAATTTCTTCGGACAAAATGTCCGAAGGAATTCCTTCAGACATTTTGTCCGAAGAAATTCGGCCTTTACTTTTCTTCCATTTTTTCAAAGACAACCTTACCCTTTCGGCGTTCTCTTTGATCCTTTCGCAAATGTTCCCTGCCCTCTGCAAGGGCAAATCAAGTCCAAAACTACCCTTCAGACTTTTGCAACGGTCCATTTTGCTCATCACTTGCCCTCCGCAAGGGCTATTTGGTCTCCAAAATTGCCTTTCGGAAAAGTCACAAAGGTCCTTTTGTCACCTAAGTGCCCTCCGCAGCCTGCTGGATTGGTCCAGTTTGTGCCTGACTGCCCTCCGCAAGGGCACTTGTCCTTCGGGCTTTTGGAAGACTCCTTTGAACTTTTCGATTGAACCATTTCTTGAACCATCCCTTTGAACCAAACTTTGAACCAACTCGTTGAACCAAACCGACTGAACCAATCACTTGAACTGACTGATTGAACCAAAACATTGAACCAACTGAGTGAACCAACCGATTGAACCAACTGAGTGAACTAACCGATTGAACCAACCGATTGAATGGTTCAATGGTTCATCGGTTCAATGGTCCGAAGAAGCTTTGTAAGAAACCTTGCATTCTTTGAACTGGTTCATCATCTGCAAAAAACTTGTGCAACCAAATTTGAATTGGCTCAGAACAGTAGGGAAAGGAGACTTATTTTGGCCTGCAGGACCAAAATGGTCAACAAGTCTTAAAGACTATGCCTTGCAATGGTTTTATGACCTTCCTTTTTTAATCAATATACGCTTTCAATCCTTTGGCTGACCAATTCTTAACTCACTTCTCTATCAATATTAGTGAGAAGGTCAAAAAAACAAAAATAAAAATAAAATAAAATTAGTGAGGTCTCCTATGCTCAAATTGTTAAACTCAAACAAGGACCTAATGAGCCTATTAGTGACTATGTGCTTCTCTATAAGATTATACTTATAAAAATGACTAATCCTATAGCTGACAATGAATTGCAAGACATATTCAAGCAAAGCCTACTTTCACCTATCCGGGAGTCAAATATTTCTAATCTTTTGATGACATGTGCCATACGGTTAGAGACTGTGAGGTTAACTAGCAAGCTAATTGCCATGAACAAGCTAAAGTATGGGAAGCAACCCTCCCACATCTTCTAATGCCAAGTTTTAAAGCAAACCACCTTTCAAATCCAAGGCTAACAATACTAAGAATGAGGCTAAGACAATGATTAATGTGGTTTCACAACCTACTAATAGGCTTGTCTTTCTGGATCCTCAACAGAGGCAATTTACATGATTATCAGAACCTCCTCACCAGGTGTTATAAAAGTTATTCAAGTGCAACCTCATATATCTCCCTTTGCCAATGGAGGTTGACATGACAAAGGCACAACCAAAGGGGTTCAATATCAATGCATATTGTGATTCGCATAGATGCACAAGGCATTCCACAAATAGATGCTTTGGCTTGAGATATAAGAAATAAGCCTTAATCGAGAACAACCTTATTGAGCTGAATGATCTCAGTACATCTACTAATGATTCAGTTGCACAACCTATTGCGAAGCTTATGATATTTTTGGATCCATTTCAGAAATATACAACACAAGAAACTAAGACTAATCTTGAGGTACATTTAACTTACAATGTGCATCCTCCTTTGACTTCTTATACTTCTAGAATTGAGGAGGCTCATCTTATAGATGGTCTTATTGATACTGTTGATGTTGTGGATTGCACCCTTGAAAGAAGGCTGAGCTTCTCTCTTCCACGCGGCACAATGGAGACTCCCCTCTTGCTGTGGGTCTGGCAAAACTGAGGGGAGAATCTCTAGATAAGGGCTAGCTCCCTTTGATGCATCTCTGAGGCTTTTCACTACTACTGCTAATAATGGGGGGGATGAAAAGGGAGAAGGATATAGCCGAAATAAAACCTATCTAAACGGTGATGCACCAAAATGATTGATCTACTTAGCTTTGACATACACTTTACACCAAGAACAAGCTAATATACACTTCATTTGAAACGAGAAACTCTTCTGTATTAGTGTCTAATAAGGGGTCCTCTGGACATACAGGGAGGAAGAACTACCAGAGGTGTTCTAAGACACACTATGGCAGCCTGTTCACATGCGGCTATACTCTGTTGTGGACACTTCTTGCTGACTTGCAAAAGAAGAACTCACAATACACTAGACATGCTGGAGTGATTCTGTGAAAGCATGAAGGAAAATGACTTAACACAAGACAAAACCATAGACATGCAAAAGTGCAAACTCAAATGGAGGTAAAAATGCTGTTTTGATTCAAGGTAAAATTCTGCAGGGCTTCGCCATACAAGCTGAGAGATATCTTCCTCTCTTGAGAGGTTACAATATATATAGCATGAAGGAAAAGACCTTGGCGCTTTCCAGAATAAGCAGCCCATGCTGCGTTGAACACCTAGGGGGAGGAATTTGATCATGCTAGTGTCATCCTTCTAGAAAGCCCTGAAATATCCATGCTGTGAAGGTCACAAGTCTTGATTTTGATGCTCAAAACGCTTTAAATGCTACTGCGAAAGCATGGGTCGCTTTGTCTGTTTGAATGGCAAGGCCGCTCTTCAGTCAAGTTCACGCGACTGTCTACTCATTGATGCAAAATGAGGAAAAAACAGGCCATTCTATTTAATGTCCGCACTCCCTTTGGTGGCAATTTGGCAGAGACTGTTTCATCCGCAACAATAACTCCTTGTGCTGACGCTTTCTGTGCCACTTGAACTATTTTGTCTGCTTCTGCGCTTGGCTTTTGTCTTTTCCGGCTCTGAGGCCCTTGGGGCTATCTTTTGTCATTTCTTGGCTCTTCGGGCTCCTTTCTCGGCGGTCTTCTCCTTTTGGCCTTAAGGCCTTTGAATTCCTTTGGGTTTGTGCTTATGAATTCTTTCGGCTTCTCCAACTGTCAATCCATTTCCATGCGCGGGTCCGTCCTTAAGCATTTGAAAATCAACGGCTATTTGATTACCATAAAGTTGACGCCCGCAGGCCCGTCGTCATTTTGAAAGCCAACGGCTATTTCGTTGTCCTAATTTTGACGTCCGCGGGGACGTCACCGGATGTCTGAACATCCAATGGCTAGTTCGCCATGCTGAAATTGACGTGCTCGGGCCTGTCATTACTTTGATAATTCCTTCGACTTTCTGCAATTGAACCTTCCCGAAGGGAAGGTATCCCTTCGAAAAATTGGAAAAGGCCCCTTTTTGGTCGTTGCCTGCCCTCTGCAAGGGCATTTGTCTTTCGGGCTCCTTAATTCCTTCGGACAAAATGTTCGAATGAATTCCTTTGGACATTTTGCCCAAAGGAAAACTTTCCTTCAAAGTCCCGGCCAATTCCTTCGGGCATTTTGTCCGAAGGAAATTACAAAGAAAGGGCTGGGACTTTGAAGGAAAGTTTTCCTTTGAATTCCTTCGGGCATTTTGTCCGAAGGAAATTACAAAGAAAGGGCCGGGACGTTGAAGGAAAGTTTTCCTTTGGGCAAAATGTCCAAAGGAATTCATTCGAACATTTTGTCCGAAGGAATTAAGGAGCCCGAAAGACAAATGCCCTTGCAGAGGGCAGGCAACGACCAAAAAGGGGCCTTTTCCAATTTTTCGAAGGGATACCTTCCCTTCAGGAAGGTTCAGTTGCAGAAAGTCGAATTTGTCCGAAGGAATTCACCTTTGTTTCACCCTTGGATTTTTTCTGAAGGAAACTTTCCTTTCAGGTCTTTTGTCTCTCTCTCTTGCAAACGTGCTTTCAAATGTGTTCTTGCCCTCTGCAAGGGCACCTTGGGCCCAAAGTGTCCTTCAGAGCTTTGTGAAAGGTCCCATTTGCCACCTGCCTGCCCTCCGCAAGGGCACTTGACCTTCGGAGTCTTTATAAAAGACTTGCATTTCTTTGAAATGGCCCATTTCTTTGCCAAAAAGGCTTGTCCAAGGCAATTTGCTGAAGCGAAATGAGCCTCCGTATCAACTCAAAAACCTGCAGGACTCAAATCACTTGACTCTTTTGTAGAACAAGCCTTCGACAAAGGGAAAAAACGACAATTGCAGTAAGGAGAAGATATTAGAGACTGACTAATCAGCCCCCCCAAAGAAAATTCAAAAGGGAGACCGATTTTTTGGGCTTGTAGGACCAAAATTTGGTCAACAGATACACTTGCAAGCTCACAAGTACAACGACCTACAATTACATTTGATGAGCATGAAATTATTGATAATGATTCTACCAATGCACCTTTGTTCATATGTACCTTCATCGATTCACATCCTATATACAATGTTATGGGGGATAACGGGTCAATTGTATATACTATGACATTGTTTTCTAGTCCTAGGTATGCACATACAAACTTGATTGGTACAAGAAAGACAGTAAAAGGGTTAGATGGAAAGCAAAAAAACCCTCTTGGGGACATTGTGTTACCACTTAGGGTAGGGCCTAGAACTATTTCTTCTTGGTTCTTAGTTTTGACCAACACTGAAGCATTTGACATACTATTAGGACATCTAGGGATACATAAGATGCACCCAATTCCATCTTTGGTACATGTTTAAAGTATATCTATAGCAACTGAGTGGTTACAATTCTGGGTGTTACCCCATCCAGCCTAAGACATTTCCTCATCCGCCTTCACAATAACCTATTACACAACTTGCACAGGTTCAATCTTTGAAGGTAAATTCGAGGCACTAATTAAGTCAATTTTGAATAGTGAGTTGATTAATTAATAAATAAATTACTAATCAAAAACATTAATTCATTAGTTCATCGATTAGTTGATTAATTATGCAGTTGAATCCAAAAGAATCTTAATCATTATTATGCTGTGAAGAAACTAAACTTAAAACAATAATCAGATCTGGTTGTGCTTTCAAGTATACCCTCCATAGAGGAGTCTATGGCCTCCTCCATTAGTCCATAATTCTGTAATATTGTCTCTAACGACACAGATCCAATCTGTGAAGAAAAAATGTAGGAATTCCTCCAATGTCAAGCCCAAAGATCAGTAACCAGACCACACCAGAAAAAAAGGGAAATGGCTGTTATCTCAAACTTGAAACACCTCACAAAGTTTCTTTCACCAAGAATGACATGGAAAAAAAACTATGGCATCTAAAAGAGAGAGCCCTAATTTGTAGATTCATGGGTTCCTTCCTAGACCCAAAATGCTAAGCTTTGGGTACAATAATTTTGGAATCCTATAATGTTGGTAGACATACTAATGATGCTAAAAGCATACTTCATGGTAGTCTTTTCATCGGAGGAAGAAAAAAATCAGGCCTTTCAGGGTGGCCTATTTATGAAACATTGGTCGCTTGCCTTCAATCCCACAACGGATCTATCCACAACAATTCTAGTATGGCTACATTTATCATTGCTGCCTAGTGAATGTTGACAGGAATCCTTGTTGAAAAAATATAGGAAATGTCGTTCAAGAACACACTGTAGCATTTGGCTTCACTTGAAACCAAGGATTCCTCAACCATGGATAGATATGTGTCAATCTAGGTCTGGACCCCTTCTAGATAGCATGATCCCGTATATGGGATCTATAGAATGGGAATATCCTCTTAACTGTTAAAACATCCCATTTAGATGCTGAATCTGCCATGCTCAGGGTCACCTGGTAACGGTGTACCCCTCCCAGAAGGTCCATGAACAGCCTACAAATCAGTTGTGGGACTTTCTAGAACAACATCATCATACCAAAAAAATACATGGGCCACAAATAGAGCAAAAAAACCGCCAGGCAACAACAAATCTGCAATCAACAAAGGAACAAAAACTAGGAAAAATCCAATGAGCATATATGAGAAAAGGAAAAGGTTCTCTGCTGACGTCAAGTCTAGCTTCTCATCCCAACCCTTTTTTTGTATTAGCATATTTGAAAATAGAAGAAATGGACTGCATCAGAGCACTTAGGAGCTCTCTTCTCCACCCATTGTCGTCTCACAACTATTGGTGACTCATACATGCTATCCAAAAGGTACAACTTGACATCTTCTTGCCTTTGCTTCCATTGCTTGTACCTCTACTTCCCAAACAAAACATAAAAAGATTAGTGGTCAACATAATGCTCACACAATCTTGTCCCTAAAATCTATTCTTTTGGAAGGTAAATACTCATAAAAAATATGTGAAAGAAAAGGAAGCCTAAGTGTCATTCCATCATTTCCAAGGAAGAGGAAACACAAATGGAGTCAAAAGGCCCCAACAAAACTCAACTTCAATCTAGGGGATGAGCACCCCTTCTATATCCCAAGCTAATTAATGTAGATCCTATCATGGAACATTTAGGGTTTGGGCACATTTCGAATAAATGTCGTAAATGCCGTTTTCTCAGAGACAAGGTTGAAATGAAAGGTATAGACACGATCCTACTACAAGAGATCTGTAGAACTAGATCTGCTCATGAAAATAAATCTTCCGGAATTTGGGGATCAAAGCCTACACTCAGTAGCAATGAGACATGCACAATGATCCAGTGGGATCCTTCTTGGTATGCCATTCAATCTTCTCAAATTTCCCCTTGGGGAATCTTTGTTGTTTTCCACTCTTATGAATTGCAAATTCAGTTGGGGATTGTCAATATCTACATTCCACATGTTGGAAACCCCAAATTCCTAATATTGGAACAACTTACCACTTGGATAAATATAGTCCACTCTATCAATCTGGTTCTAATGGGAGATTTCAATACCATCAAATCTGTGGAGGAAAAAGAAAGGGGATTCAGGATTCAATAACAAAAAGCTACTGATTCTCAAGAATTGGCACTCAACACCTCAATGGTGGATTTGGATTTGACACAATGCACACACATAGTGCACTAGGTGAAAAGTCATTAGTTACATAATAGAAAAAAATGGATAATATATTGATCTCAGATCAATGGTTTCAACCCACTAATCACTTTTTGGCTAAGGTCAATGATTCAACCCTATTAGATCATCGGCCCATAACATTTTAGCTTTCATAGGTTCACCGAAAATCAACAAATTCTCAATTCAGATTGAAGACATGTGGCTCGGTCATCCTCAAATGTGCAGCAATATTTCAAAAAGGTGGAATGAAGAAAATCATACTCAAGGTTTTGTGATGTGCAAGTTCATGGAGAAGCTAAAATATCTCAAATCATAATCAAAACCTTGGCAGACTAGTTTTGCAATATTTCTCACATGGCAGCTGAAACAAAACTACAGCTACAAGATGCCAAAATAAGATTCTAGAGGAAAGATTTTCAGAGGGAATTACCTTAGTAACAATGCCTTATTCACAATTTGAATATTACACAATGAGAAGAAACATACTGGTGGCAAAGGTCAAGGGAACAATGGATAAAATTTGGGGATACCAACTAAAAATATTTTTATCAATTAACACAAAATAAGACATGCTTGAACACTTTCATCAAATAAAAATTGAGGATGGCTCCTACAACACTAGTTAGAAAGACATTGTATGTAATATCTCTTTTCGGTAATTATAAGAATTCTAAAGTTCTCATGAATTCTTTTCAATACTAGAGCATCAATTAAATTCTAAATAATAATATGCAATACTAAAACATAGAACTCAACTAGAATCTTTATTGCAATAAATTGAGTGCCCACAAAACATAGATGATAATACTACTGAATATCAACTAAATAACAAAGATAAAACGCAAGAAACCCTTACATGCTTTATGCAACATAAAAACCCAATTTTATTGACAACGCATAGTAGCAGAAAGCCAGTGGTGCGGAAGTACTATAGCAGTGGTATGAAAGCATTGTAGCAGCAGTATAAAGCACTGTAGTAGTGGTACGAAATATTGTAGCAGTGGTACGAATCACTGTAGTAGTAGTATGGAATACTGTAGCAGTGGTACGGATCACTGTAGCAAACTGAAAATGGAATAAATTCTAATAGTTTGACACAAATATGATCTCTTGATGGAATCACCAATATGACTTACATGGTTTTCGTCCTTCACACCTATATATTAGAGGGTTTTTGTCCTCAGATGAAAAGATCGAACTCAATGGCTCAAGTTCTGGATTAGGGTTTGATTGTCAAAAATAAATAATGAATAATCACTTTTGAGCCCAACGCCTCTTTTTATAATGTCACTTTTCATTCCAAAAATGCTAAAAGTGTTTTAAAACACTTTTAATGAAATATTACTTTCCGGTCCATTTAATAAATATTACCTTTTTGGCCCACTTAATAAATATTAATTTTGGCTTCCTTTATAATAATAATACATGTCTTTTTTCCATGTTATAAAATAAAGTGACTTTGGGCAACTTAAAATATTATTATTAAATTATTTCCATAATTAAATATTTCGAAAAGGGGACATGACATTATATCATGCTACCAACTACTTTAGACAAACTACTGTCAAAAGAAAACATTGGTCTAGGAGAGCTCAAGATTAGTAGGAACTTTTGACGCACATCCAACACACCATCATTGAAGTGGGCTAAAGCACTTGTTGAAACCAATCACATAAGTAGAGCTGAAAATCATTGTTCACACTATCCAATTGGATATAACCTTAGGCCTTGATGGCTTCCTGGGTTTCTTTTACGAAATCTTTTGGGATGTTATAAAGGATGATTTGTTATGGTGGAGGAATCAAGAACCAAAAGGCAAATGCTTCAATAATCAAAATGCTACCAATTTGGTCCTCATCCCAAAAAACTCAAATGCAAATCAATTGGATCAGCACTATGGCATACAAAATTCTTTCTAACTTAATTGCTATTTAGATATATTCCTTGCCATATAAAATTATATCTTGCAACCGAGGATAATGTTATATTTGTTTATGAGATTTAACATTCACTACACACAAAATCAATCGTGCATCCTCATCAAATTGGACATCTCAAATGTATTTGGAAAATGCAATTGGAAGTTGTTTGGGAATACGTTATAGTCATTTGGTTTCAACAAATAGGTGATCACATAGATCAATAGTTATAACTTATAGCTACGTTGTAGGAAACGCTTCCTACATAGGCCATTTTGGCTTGGAAATGCTTTCGAAGTGATTTGTGCTCTGAAATGTGTAGAAATATTTTGTAAGCAATGGAAATGCATAGACCCTTGTCGTTAATGCCATGGAAATGACACAACCATCTTTGTGGTGTTTTTGACACTTAAAAAAAACTTAGAAAATAAAAGGGCAAAGAAACCCTAAAAATAATTAAACTACCCTAAACCCAACTCCCTAACCATAGTTAAACATGTCAAAAACATTTGAGTTTTGCATTTAAATTTTGAACTTATCAAACATGACATGAACATTTGAAATTTTAAGTATGTTGAATGTTTTGATTTTTCATGAATACCATATTTTTTAAGTGTTTTAGCTTTTATGGACTTAAAAGAGTATAATGCATTTTCTATATACTTCTATTTTTTTTATAATTTATTGTATGGATGTTTTTGTGCCATTTCGTTTTCAAGGGTTCTTGGAAAATTGGCATTTCCACATTTTGGATCCATTTCTGTTTCCGTTTTCGTGCAACATAGGTTGTATAAAAATGCCATTGTTCACTATTGGCTTCAACGGAGATCTAGGCCCCACTTTCCAATGCTTTACAAGTTTATACTATATAGGAATTCGCTAGGGAGACCCTCTCAACCCTTTGGTTTTCACAATAATGGAAGAAATTCTCAGTTAGAGTATTGAACAAAACAAAGCTTCTGGTGCACTTTGGCTTGCCGGTAATAGGTAGATGGACCATATATATTCACTTCCACTTTGCTGATGATACCCTTCTATTATCAACAGTAATATCCTTGGAAATCAAAATAAAATCAGCTGTTAATTTTTTTTAAACTTGCCTTAGGACAACACATTAACCATGGCAAATAACATGTGATATTTGTCAATGTGGCCATTTTAAAGAAAAAGGAAATCCTTAGAATACTTCACTTCAATAAAGGAACTATTCCAATGAAGCATGTTAGATTTCCTATCCCCCTGATGAGGAAACGTGAATTGTCGGATGGCACTATCCAAAATACACATAACAAGTTGACTCACTAGACCCAAAAGTGACTCTTCTAGGCATGCAAAATACAGCTTCTAAAATCAGTTTTACTATTAGTCCTTTATATTTTAAAATTCTTTCCTCTCCCACATCAGGGTTCTGATTTCTTGTTAACAACGTATTGTATTTTGGTTAGGGAACAAAAAACAACAAAAATATCCCTTGGTTTCATCAGACAATCCACCAACCACTTATCAAGGACGTTTGAACATCTGCCATTTACTTACATTCAACCAAGCATTAGCCATTGGATCAGCCTGGAGATTTTTGAAGGAGCCTTCCTCTTTATGGAGTGGAATGGCTAAACTCTAGAAAACCAAGGGGCAACCAAACACTTTAAGGAATGGCTAAATTCTCATCTATGGTTTGTCTTTATTAAAGGATAAACTAACTTGGAAGATTGTCAATGGTCACCAAACAAGACCATGGGAAGA